>VMDR010000137.1:0-107506 GCA_007922815.1 Macrotus californicus
CTCAAAAGAATCAAATGACTAGAAGTAGGAGATGGTGTATATAACCAATGAAGGATTCATATTTAGAATATATACAGAATTCCTGCCCTGGCCAGGGGGCTCAGTTGGTCAGAGCATCGTCCCATACACCAAAAGGTTGCAGGTTCGATTCCCAACCAGGGCACATGCCTAGGATGCAGGTTCAATCCCCAGTCAGGGTGTACTGGGAAGGCAACTGATCTCTCTCTCTCTCTCTCTCTCTCTCTCCCCCCTCCTCCCTTCTTCTCTCTTTAAAATCAATGAACAAATCCTTAGATGATAATTTGAAAAAAAGGGAAACAAAAAGATCTTTAAAAAAAAAAAAAAGAATTCCTACAGACCAATCAAAGGAAGGCAGGCAGCACAACCAATAGGCAAAAGACTCAAATCAGCTATTTGGAGATAAGAAAATCCAAATAGCTAACAGACATATGAAATGGCACTCACATACCATTCATTGGGAAAATGGGAGCTAAAACCGAACAGATAGCACTATAAGGCATCATACTGACAAAAAAAAATTTAAAGTCTGATGATATCAAGTGTTGGCAAAGAGTAGGAAACAAAGAAACTCTCATATCCTGCTAATGGGAGTGTAAATTGGCAAATCATTTTGAAAAAGTGTGGGCAATATCTACTGAAGTTTAAGCTCTCTCATCAAGCTAAATAATTAAAGACTCATAAGAAATGCAGGCTGATGTACACCAAGAGAGATGTACAAGAATTTCATAGTAGCATTGCTTATAACTACCCCAAACCGAAAATTAACCAATAAATAGTGGTATGTTCAAATATTATAGATCAGTGAGAATAATCAAACACATAACAATGTAAATGAATCTTACAAACATAACACTGGGTCAAAATAACCAAGGCACAAGAAAATAGCTACAGTATGACTTCATATAAAGTTTAAAAATAGGCAAAATTAGCCTTAGCCAGTGTGGTTCAGTTGGTTGGTTGGGGCGTCATTCAGTAACCGAAAGGTTATGAGTTTGATTCCCCATCAGGACACATACCTGGGCTTCAGGTTCAATCCCTAGTCCAGGTCCAGGCACATAAGACCCCCCAGTTTGGGCGCCTTCAGGACAGCCAGTTGATTTCTCTCTCTTGCATCGATGTTTCTCTCCCTCCCTTTCTCTCTCCCTTCTTCTTTCTCTAAAAAACAATGAAAAAAAATGTCTTTGGGTGAGGATAAAAACATGTAAAAAAAAATAGGCAAAATCAGCCCTGGCTGGTGTGGCTCAGTGGACTGAGTGCCAGCCTGAGAACCAAAGGGTCACTGGTTCGTATTCCCAGTCAGGGCACATGCCTGGGTTGCGGGCCAGGTCCCCAATGGGGGAAGCTCAAGAGGCAACCACACACTGATGTTTCCCTCTCACCCTCCCTTCCCCTCTCTCTAAAAAAATAAATAAACAAAGCCTTAAAAAAATAGGCAAAGTCAAACTAAATTATTTAGGAATAGATAAGTGGTAAGACAATAAAGAAAAAAGTAAATGCTTACTATAAAAGTCAGGGGGCGAGGGGAGATAGTGATCAGAAAAGGAGGGAGTTGCTGACAATGCCCCATTTCTAGGCCAGGGTAGTAGGTTCATGAACATCTGCTCTATAACTATTTATTGAGCTGCACATAGAAGTTTTTATGGACTTCTATAGATGTATATAATATTTTGCAATAATAAAAGATTTGTTAAAGGTGCAGAGCAAAACAATTCATGAATAGTATAATTTTAATTTTTAAAGTGAACGTAATAGTTTATCTACAAAAAGATATGGAAGACTATATAGTAAACTATTAACAGTAGTTTGTTCTGGAGAACAGAGAGCGGAGTTTGAGGGGTTTGGCCTTTTATATTTTTTACTGGCTATATTTTTTCATTTTAAGTGTCTCCACTGGACAAATCTTACTTTTATCGTTTTGAAAGTTCTCATAAAAATTAAATTAAAAAATGTTTAACACTAGTCTTTCCCCTTTACTTTCACTGTAGGACACCGAAGGCATCACCGGAAGGCAAACAAGCACCTCAGAGCCTGCCAGGAATTCATCACACGCTGTCAGCTAGAGAGCTTTGCTCTGCCTCTGTAGGAGCCCTGAGAGCCCCTCTCCCAGTGAAACGTTCTCAGTCAGGAAGGAGTCAGCACGCCTAGAGAATGTTCTCCCACCTCAAGCTCCCTCTCCCTGTCCCCACTTCCTAAATCATTCCAGTGATCTCAAAAAGCAAGTTTCCCAAGATTATTTTGATGATTGCTCCTCCTAGTGCTTTCCTTTGTCAGTCTTTTCCTATGCCCTCTCATTCCCCAGGCTTCATTTAAGCTTAATTATCTGAAGGAAACCAGGAAACCCCAGCTTCCTAGCTGGTTCCACCTGACCTTAAATACAATGAGGCAAATAGCAAAAAGAAGTCAGTAAATATTATTAAATATAACAGGTCAAAATAATTTCTTTCAAATGGGGTCTAGCAACTCATATTCAAGCGAGATTACCTACTCTATCCTGTTCACTCCAAACTCAACCCAGATTCTACATCTACACATACCTCTTCCCACCATCCATCTCTCTCTCTCTCTCTCTCTCTCTCTCTCTCTCTCTCTCTCCTGCCCAACATTTTATTCTTTTACTCTTTCAACAAACCCTTCCTGAGGTAAGAGCCAACTGGGGCAACTAAAGCAGGCTGAATTAGACATGGTCTTGATAAAGATAATATAGGTTTAAAAAAACTGGTCATTTCCTAGTATGTAGAACCCCTTCAGGATTTATGATTGTTATCATCATCAAGGGTCATTGTACTCTGTGAGTTTCCAAACTAGTATGGAAGACATGATACATGCAGAACCACAGGTTCAGGGCTAGAGAGATGATATGGAAGATCTCAAATACCATTGAAAAGGGCTTCAAGCTTTAACAAAATGGAAGTGAAATTATAAAGCGATAATATAAGGTAATTAAACAGGCAGCCATTTGAAAAAGTGAATAAAGAGGAAAAGATTATTACAACAGTATAGAGACAGCCTTCCCCTTTGATCCATCCCTCAAACATCAGAAGGGGTGGGGGGCAGAAAGGAACACACATCCAGAATCTGGCTTCCGTCATCCCAGAGGACTAAGTTGGGATGTTGCCTAATGAGAAAAAACAAACAAACAAACTGAGCGGTGAGTGGGGTGGGGCCCTATTTATGACACAAGAGGGCAAGCCCCTCCCCTCTGGTAGAAGAGTGCTGGGCACACGGCCTCCTCCTCTTTCTAATCCACTCTCACACAGCTGGAGGCACAGAAGAGCCTCACTTGGCACAGGAGTGGGGGCCACCAGTGGTCAGCCTACTTGTCAACTGCCTTAAAAAGACCAGGAATGCCAGGGTAAAGGAGTGGAACCCAAAGGAAGGTGTCATCATGAGGAATCAATGAGGCATCTGTGACAAAAGAGGCCTGGGTGGGAGGCCAGAAGGATGAAGCCTGGGAGATCCACATCTCCCACGAGGGAAGTAACAACAGTGGAGCCAGGTTCCAAGTCAGTAACGAGGCCCAACTGGGAACCTGAGCCACCCCAGACACCTATCACCCAGCCAGAGCCTGGCCCAGAAAAGACACTCACAGCACAGCCAGCACCTAAGACTCAGCAGGGACCCGATAACCAACAGGAGCCTGCTTCACAGCAAAGACCCCTCACTCAGCAGGAGCTCTTTGCCCAACATGAAGCTGAATCCCAGCAGGAAACTGGAGCCCAACAAAAATCTGCTTTACAGCAGGAACTTCTTGCCCCACAGGAGCCTGCCCCACAGCAATCACCTCCCATCCAGAGGGTGTCCTTCACTCAACAGGGAGCTGCCTCACAGAAGGGAGCTGGGCCAGAAAAAGAACCCAGAACTGAACAGGAGTCAGAATTGGGAGAGAGACATGTAGCCCAGCAGGCACCTGGCCCAGTAGAGCCACCTCTAGCTCAGCAAGAAGCTGGATCAACACCTCTGGCCCAGACTGAATCTATGTCCCAAGAGAAACCAGGACAGTCAGATGCCATAGCCCAGGAAACAGCTGCAGCCAAATCCCAGCAGGGATCTTCGATGGAGTTGGGGTTTCTATCAAAACTTCATGAGCTATCTCTGCAGCAACCAGCCTCAGAGTGGAAGACATTTCTTAAGTGGGTCACAGACGTTGACTCAGAATCAGATTTGGGGTATCCATATGCGACCAATTCACCAGTCATGAGGGCCGGAACAGTGACCCAGGGAATGAAGCTGGACTTAGAGAAGAAACCTAGTTGTGAATTGATATCAGGATGCACTGGGAGATCAAACAAAAGAAAATCCAGCGACTACTGGGACACAGGTGAGTTGAGCCTGAAGGAACAGGAGTCTCCCAGGGACAGTTTTTAAGTACTGAGAGAGGCAAGTCCATCAGGTTAGCTCAGGTAATCCCTCCACAGTCCTGCTGAGCCAGGATCAATAGCCCTATTTGATAGATTAGGAGGCCGAAGCCTTGAGATGTAAAGGGTCTGACAGGAGGCGGGCAGTAGGGAGTGGCCAGCCCAGGATCCAAAGCCAAGGTCTGACTTCTTCACAGGCACCAGGCTGCCTCCCTTCAAAGGACTCGGGGTAAATCAAAGTGGGAGAGGACTCTGAGCTAGGGGCCAGAACACCGAGGGACCCGCCTCCCTGCCACTATTCACGCATCCCTTCCCAAACCCACTGAGCACAACTCTGGGGCAGACACTGCAGGGTACGCCAGAGACACGAGGCTGAACGTGGCCCCGCACCCCTGGGGAGGTTCCATCCCGACTAGGCCGAAATCTGTGCCTTCGCAGTCCTGGAGGCCCTCCGGGTCGGCCCTCGGCCGCAGGGCACTTGCTCCCCTCCACAGGCTCTCCCCTCAGGCGAGTCCCAATCCAGCCAGGCCTCTGAAGGCCTTACGGGTTGTGTGCTACGAGAGGGGCCGTGGCATCCGCCAAAGTCCCCAAGCAAGATAGGAGCCAAAGAAGGGGAAGGCTGGGGGTGGCAGGAGCGGAGGCTGAGAGGGCCGCCAGCGGTCCCTTCCTCCGCTCCTCCGAAGCAGGCAGCAGTGCCCTGCGGACTCCAGCTCCCATGCCCCTGCTCCAGGCTGCAAACGGGCGTCAGTGTTCTCCCTGGAATGAGGGGTTCCTTGCTGAAGTAGCGGGAGGGTAAAACACATGCAGCCCCACTTCGGACGCTGAGGGCGCTGTAAGACAGCGGAGTCCAAGGGCCAGCAATGGTGGCCCCAGCCCCGAGGCTCTGCCCTCCCGGAAGGGCTGACCTGTCTCTCAGGGCTGAGGAGAAGGAATTGGTGTCCCTTGGTGCCAAGGCTGGTTGTAGGTCTTGGGAGGGTGGGAAGGAGGGGCAGGATGGAAAGAGGGTTCCAGGTCTTTCCCCAGTGCTGAGGATGAGTTATTTCTCTAGACCACCAGAAACTGCATCAAGGGACGCCCTCCCCAAACTAAGGGGGCGACCAGGCAGCCTTTCTTGAAGCGCCCCTGAGGCTGCTATCTGTCTGTGCGCGAACCTCGAGCTTCCTCTGTTTCCCGCCTTTTCCCAGGCTCAAGACACTGCTTCCCCCGCTGCTCCTCCCTACCCGCGACTCGGGGCTAGTACGCAGGCGCCGAGTGTGCTCCTTGCCCCTCCCCCACCCTCCGGGGAAGAGAGAGCAGAAAAAAGAACGGCGAGAAACAGGGCAGTAAAGAGAACTAGGAGGTGGGGAGGCGGGGGGGGTGCAGAAGATGCAGAAAGCGGGGCTTCCTCCTCCAACGACTAGCAGGCAGAGCCACGCCTCCAAGTGCTGGCGCCCGCCCCGGCTTTTGAATTGCCCCAGAACCTGGCCGGCTCCCCTGCCCCCCAGGCGGAGGCTCAGCGGCGCCCCGGTCTCCCTTCCAGCGGGCGGGCAGGTTGGCGTTCTAGGGGATTCCTACGTGGGAAGGTGAGTGGGAAAACGAGGCTAAGAACCAACATGTGATAAAATCGCGGCTTCCGAGCCACGATGGCCACCATGGGACTCCAAACTAGTCCTGCCTGACGGACGCTCTTCACTGCCTCCAGGGCTGCATTTTTGTTGGTCGTGCGGTGTGTGGAAGGGGCGGGGCCAACCTTAGGCCCTGGCGGTTGAGGGCGGGACCTGGCGGTGGAGTGAGGTTCAGATTGTCCAAGGGGTGGGACCCAGAGTGGAGCAACCGCATGATTGGGTGGCAGGGGCAGCCGGTGTTGTGTAAACAAGATTAGCCCTCGGGGCGGGACAGGAAGGCTGCAATTGATCCCCGCGCGGGGAACTGGGGAGAATTGATGGAGTCAGCCGGGGGAACTGGGCCCGCCTGGGTCCCTGGGGCCCCGGCCTCCAAGGAGGACAAAGAGGGATCCAAGTGCCGTAGCCGCCGGCGGTGGCGAAAAGCCAAGGCCAAAGGTGAGCGCGTGGGGGTGGGCAACAGCCCGGAAGGAACCTCAGACATCCTGCGAGGAACAGGGGACTAAGTGGATCGACCCACCACCTCGAGAAGTAGGGGAGACCGTGGATTGGCCCATTGCCACCCTGCGGGGGGATGCGGGGATGATGAGAGAGCGGAATTTTCCCCCATCCTAGAGGCTACCGGATGCCCCACTACTGTCGTGGGAAGAGAATCCAGAATGTGAGTCTTCTGGACCAGCGTTACCGCTCTGGCCCCGTACTCGCTGTGTGATCTTAGGCAACTCCTTCTCTCATTGTTTCCCACCTGGGAAATGGTTCAAGCGCCGATTTTCCGGTCACAGGCACTCTTGAAAGGATAGTAAGGAAGAGGTTTATAAGCTGTTGCCCAAAGAGGAAGTTTAGGGGTGAGTCAGAGAAAGGTAGGAGGAAGGGGTGCCCCAAGGTGGGGAATGCCAGGGGTCCCTTACAGCTCAAAACAGACCTGTGCTTCCATCCTTCATTCAGACCGTTCATCCATTCCCTGTCAGTCCACCTGCTTCGGCCCTACTCCCCTGGGCCTAACTTCCTGACCCCCACTCCTTCTAGGACTAGGGGTTCACGGGTTGCCTTCCATCTGCCCCACCCTCCTTCAGGAGAAGGGAGGTCTGTCACATTATTTACTGAAAGACTGACAGTCTAACGGAGATGCTGCAAGCCTCAGGCACGGGCTGGCATTAAGCCCTTGCTCAGTTTTGAGTATTTGTCACCCCAAGTGAGGACCTGTGGGAAGTTCCTGTGCAGGAAAGAAACTGATGCAGCCCCTACGCCCCAGCAACCCCACAGGCATTGTTGTCCCTGCCACGGGCTGCACTGTACATCCCTGTCAAGGCCAGAACTGGAGTTGGCTGTGATGCACATGCAGGCTCAGACAGGCTCAGACCGGTGCCCACGTGCAGTCACTGTCACACAGCAAGACGGCATCACAAGCCGAGGGAGTGCCCAGAGGCAGTACAGACTGGTTAAGTGCATGGGCATTGGAGACCTGGTTCCTCAGGCTACGGGCAGCAGGCTCCCTCCCCTGCCTCAACTCTCTGAGCGATAAAGTGGACATAACTAGAGTGCCTGACTCGTAGGGCTGTTGTGAGGTCTGAACGAACGCAGTGTGTTTGGCGCTGGCACACAGCAAGCCCTCAGGAGTGGAGGTCACCCCGCATGAGACAGCAAGCTCCCTAAGAGTGGGGCTGTATCTGCCTTGTTTACCCCGT
This sequence comes from Macrotus californicus, assembly GCA_007922815.1. Lineage (NCBI taxonomy): Eukaryota > Metazoa > Chordata > Mammalia > Chiroptera > Phyllostomidae > Macrotus > Macrotus californicus. The sequence goes on from VMDR010000137.1 coordinate 7,663, forward strand.
ATTTCCAGAGCCTGCTATGCCAAGCACATAGGCACTCAAATATTTATTGAATTAACAAGTAAAGGAATGCATGAACTGTAACATTGGGACAGTAATAAACATACTGCACTTAGGATTGTCATGAGGAGTCAGAATCCTCGTGGGCAGGGCTTCCTGCACAGGGCTGAGCCAGTCCTCACAAATCCATGGGCCCACCTACTCACACAGGCTCATTCCCCCAAGCTCTAAGATTTGCCTCCTTTGTCCTGGTGCCAGGTCTCAGCTGGGTGAATCAGACCCCGCCCCTGCCCCAAGGGCATCCAGGCCTGCTAGTGCAGTTCTTGTCATCAATCCGATCTTGCCAGTAACCCAATGACACTAGTGTCATCATGATCACCTTATTTCCCAGATGATGACACTGAGGCCCTGAGGGGACAAGGTCACCTGGGCTTCCTTTTTGGCTGGTGAGGGCAGAGAGATGGCCATCTCCAGCCTCCTGAGGGCAAGAAGGGTCTGAGCTCAAAACTGCTCTGTGCACAAATTTGTTTAGCAGACATTCACTGAACACTTATTTGTGTCAGGCCTGGGCTCTCGCTCTCTGTTTATACAATTGTTATATAATTGTTTATACAATTATAAACGGTGATAAATACAAGAGAGAAGTCCCTGAGAAAACGTAAGTGGGAGGCTTTCCTAGGAGGTGACATTGGGCCCAAGGATGAGCAAGTGTTGACTGCTCGGCAAGGGGGCAGGGAGGGCCAAGGGGATAGAATGGGCAGAGACCTTGAGGCCCAAGGAAGTAGCACATTACAGCACAGTGGGAGTTCATCGAGGGAGGGGAGGAAGAGAGAAGGCTGGGCGGACAGGGGCCCAGATGGTCCCTGGTTTAGGAGGCCGTGGCTAGGATATGGGGCTTTACCCTGAGAGCAGGGATGGTGCTGTCGAAGGGCTGGGAGTGTGTGACCAGATTTATGGTTTAGAAGGATCCTCAGGCTGCTGTGTGGAACAGAGACTGAAAGGGACAAAATCAGAGACACATAAAAAGTTGTTACAATCGTCCAGATAAGGGAGCAGTGGGGGTGGGGAGGACCAGGTTCTAGAGGTTTCTAGGGGGCAGGGTGGACAGGGCTTCAGGATGGACTGGATGGGGATAGGAGGTGGCCGGGATGATACCCTGGTTTCTGGCTTGAGCAAATGAGGAGACATGCTTATCTCACACACACACACACACACACACACACACACACACACACACACCAGGGCGTGCACAAATCTCCATACGTGCATTCATACTCACAAACACAAGCCCTCACAACCTCACAGGCCAAGACAGACGGAGGCAGATACACTCACCGGCTGAGAAGCACACACACAGGCCGTGGCCCATGCATAAAAACATGCCTTCAGACATACCAAGAAACAGAAAAATGCACAGATTAAGAAAAAATGTCAACATACCCACCCACAAACACAGGCTGGGTCAAACACTGGCTATGACCCAAACCCGTGTATGTGCATACTCAGACACACTCATACCTGACAACCCAGAGAGCACACAGCTGAGACATGACCGAGGGAAGGAGCGACACTCAGATATGCCATCCTTGCTGGTTCTGTGACCCTGGGCAGCATGTCACCTGTCTGGATCTGTTTTCTCATCTTCCAAAAGGGGTGATAATAGTCCCCACCTCGTGCATCCTGAGGAGGATGAAATGAGTTACTTCCCATAGAGCACATAGAGATCGACACCCGTCAGACCTCAGAGCACTGTTTGCTCTTCTGTGGGAACACTCAGGGAACCGGCTACACTCGCTGGCCCCCTCCTGCACCTGTACCCCGGCATCCCCCCTTCAGAAGCCCTTCCCCTTCCCAGGCCCTGGACCTCGTCCTTCCCTCATCCTCCCCCTACTTCCTTCCACATCGCCCTGCTCCGTCCCCAGGGGCCAATGTCCGGGCTTGAATCAGATGCCCAGTGCTCTATAGGGCAAAGGGCTGGTGCCCAGACAGCAGGACCCCTCAGCCCTACCTCTGGCCCAGTCCTCGCCCATGGCCCTGGTGGGCCTGCCTATGCCCCAGTGCCCTCTGCCTGGGACTCTTGACAAGTTTCTGGCAATCTCAGCATCCCTTCCTGCCAGCTCCACCCGGCCTAGCCCCCAGGGAGCCTCCTAGACCAGGACAAAGGGCAGGGCCCTTGAAGTCATAAGGGCCTGTGATCCAGCCTCTTCCCCACTGCTTTGTGCAAGTCACTTGTTCTGTCCAGGTCTCCTCTGTCCTCCTTGTCAATAAAGCACCCTACCGCATAGATGGGAAGTAAATAACAATGGCTTTATAAAGTAGGAAACCACAGTCTATTAGGCAATAAATACCACACGCTGGCTGTGCGCCAGGCACTGCAAGGGGTTCGGGTACAGCAGTAAAACAAAGTCCCTGCCATCGTGGAGCCTGTAAATTAATGAGGGAGACAGAGAGCGAAGACGTAGTCAATTGTATGGTGTTGGACAGCAATGCGTGCCACAGAGAACAATGACTCGGCACACACCCTGGTGAGGCCACGTGAGAACCACCAAGCAGACAGCTGTAGAAAAGGCAGGCCAGGGGACAGGCAGGGTGGCCAAGTGCGGTTTCCAGGTGAGGAAACCGGCTGATCCAGGACCACGCAGTGAGTGGCTTGGGCCCACGTTCCGCTGTCACAGCCACCAAGCTTAGAGTTCCCTCCAGAGGCCTCTGTCTGTCCACCTTGTCTGCCCTGGGGAGGGCTGGTCCTCTCCCCAGCTCCTATGCATGCCCTTCTCTCCCTCACTGTGACTCTTCAAGCTTTCTGTCCGTCCTTCAAGTATTTGCTGAGCACCTACTATGTGCTAGGCCCGCTGATGGGTCTGCCCTCATGAGGATGGCATTTCAGGAGGAGAAACAGGAGGACTCAGCCCCCGGCCAAGCAAATGATACTGAAGCCTCAGAGCCTCTGGTTTGCACTGGCCCCTTCCAAGGCCCTTGTACCTAATTTTGTTATTTGTGACTTTATATTCTTTTTCCTAAATAGTCCCACCTCCACACATAGAAGGTTCACGTTCTTATAAGCTTCGTGGCTCTGTGAAGCCGGGTCCTGCCCCCAGGGGGAACAAATAATAAACATGTAAACGAGCAAATGTGTAGTCACAAATGTGTAAAATTCTAGGAAGACAGGGATGAGCGGTTAGGGACTGCGTCTTCAAGGAGGTGACAAACTGAGGACTGAAGGGCAAAGAAAGAGCTGGCCAGGCAAGAAGCACGTGGAGGTAGGTGAAGGGTCTCTCAGCCTTGCTTTCCCCATACGTGAGGAAGAGAGGACCGTCACAGCAGGATGGGATGTGAAGGGTAAGTGGCAGGTACAGGGTGCCCAGTGTGTGAACACCACACAGTAGGTAAGGCCTGTGGCTCAGGCCCCTAGCTGAGCTTGGCACTGCCCTTAATCTGCTTTTGCCCTCGCAGGAGGGACAGACAGGGCTAGCTACCCTCTTTCTTCCCCTAACAGCTGGGGCCAACTGTGCCAGGGCCAGCCTGGGGAGGGGGGAGGCGGCAGGAGCTGAGATCATGGGGCCTTTGCTCCCTGAGTCCACTCCAGAGAGAGGGAGGCCAGCCTGGCTAGGTGAGAGGGGACAGTTTGTTCAGAACTGGGGCTAAGACTCCTGGGTCTAAAGGGGGTTGGGGGCCTGGACTCCTGGGTCTGAGGGAGGAGGGAGCTGGGAGCCTGGGGTTCTAAAGCAGAATTGAACTGGAGCTGGGAGCAGGCAGGGGGGCAGGGAATTGGGCACCAGCTCTGTTTACAGCACGTGGTTCTCACTGTCCCTTGTGGGTAGGAGGGAGGTGGCTCAGTGGCCACACCCTGAGCAGGCTAGGCCCCTCCCCGGGTTTATCGCCCCAGGCTGCTACTGGCACCGGCCACAGTCCCACAGTCTAGCAGTCCTAGCCTGGGGAAGGCTCCGAAGAGGCCTGGAGGGGTGAGTGCCCAGCCAGCTAAGAAATAGGAATGACCCTGAGAGACAGGAATGGCCACTGCCAAACCCCAGGGCCTGGAAGGGAGAGAATACACCTTCTTCTAGGGGAGCAGGGGACCATCAACCCAGGAGCCAGATGAGGTGCTGAGTGGGCTGCAGGAGGGAAGAGTCTCTGAGCAGAGGGCGAGGGGGACCGAGGGGGATCTTTGAGTGTGGGGACTCCACTTTCTGAGGATCAGAGCTAGAGGCCCAGGCTCCAGAGCCCCGGGAGGGAGACACAGCTCTGGACCTGGGTTTGAATTCTGCTCTACCACTTCGAATATAGCCTTCAGCTCCTACTTAACACCTCTGTGCCTCAGTTTCTTCTGTGTGATGGGATGCTGCCACTAACAGCGAAAGCATGAACCAAGGCAATCTAGGTCTCAGAGAGTTATCAAGGACAAACGAACAAACGCACAGAAAGCTCTTACCATGGTCTGGCACGGAGTGAGCTCAAGGTCAGAGGCAGCGATGATTATGAATGAGCACCGCTATTCCAGGCAGGAGGGCAGAGCTGGCCCGCACAATCTAAGCCGAGTGGATGAGCCGGAAGGCCGGAGGACCCGGTTGGGAGAGGAATGAGACAGTTCGGGGACTGCACAGAGGAACAGGCTGGGAGCTGAAATTTGGAGGGGGTTCCACAGCCAGACTTGGGGGGCGAGGTGGGGTTAAGAGTGACTCTTCAGTTTTAAGTAAGGCTAGAATGATGAACTCCTGGGTTCAGGAAGAGAATTGGGCTTGGGACCAGGGTCCTGGGACACCACCAGGTGGGTGGGAGTGGTGGGCTGAGGGATGAACTCTCCCAAATATTGGTGGAAGGGAAGGGCCTGTGGGCAATGCCTGGGGCCTGAGAAGGAGGTAAGATGGAGGCCTGAACTCCTGGGTCCTGACAGGCGGGACCAACTGGAATCCAGACTTCCCAGAACCTAGAAGGAGTCCTGGGCCCAGGACAGTAAATGGACTTTCAGGTTCCTGAAAGAGAGGAAAATGGGTAGGAAGACTCCGGGGTATAGGAGACGCCAGAGTGAGGGAACCAATAGTGGAGAGCAGGAACACCTGGGGAGAACGGGCTGAGGGTTTCAACTCCAGGCTCCTGAGGGAAGACTGGATCTGGGTGCCTGAACCCATGGGTACTAAGGAAGGAAGGGATGAGGCCCTAGCCTCCACCATTGGGTCTAAAGGAAGAGGCCAGATTCTGAAGCCAGAATCTGAGGGAGGAAAGGGGCAGAGACCAGGGCCCGAGCTGAGCAAGGGATGATCCAGCCCTGCTTAATGAGCCTCTCCACCTGCTTGCAGCCTCACGGCTCATACACACCATGGACTTACGCACGATGACACAGTCGCTGGTGACTCTGGCAGAGGACAACAAGGCCTTCTTCTCGAGCCAGGGCCCTGGGGAGACAGCACGGAGGCTGTCGGCCGTCTTTGCGGGTATTCAGGAGCAGGCACTGGGGCTGGAGCCAGCCCTGGGCAACCTGCTGGGCATGGCGCACCTCTTTGACCTGGATGCAGAGACTCCAGCCAACGGGTACCGCAGCCTGGTGCACACAGCTCGCTGCTGCCTGGCACACCTGCTGCACAAGTCACGCTATGTGGCCTCCAACCGCCGCAGCATCTTCTTCCGCACCAGCCACAACCTGGCTGAACTCGAGGCCTACCTGGCCGCCCTCACCCAACTCCGTGCTATGGCCTACTACGCCCAGCGCTTGCTGGCCACCAGCCAGCCAGGGGGGCTCTTCTTCGAGGGTGACGAGGAGCTCACCACCGACTTCCTGCGCGAGTATGTCACTCTGCACAAGGGCTGTTTCTATGGCCGCTGCCTGGGCTTTCAGGTGAGCCCCTGCCCAGCCCTGGGCCCACAGGGAAGGCACCTGGTGGCCCCTAACCTGGCCCAATAGTGTAGCAGAATAACCACAAGGGTCATGGATTCAGAAAACTGCAGGTACAGAAAGGGAAAGCTGTCTGGGGCTCAAACAGCTACACAGGGACCTCAAACATGTGACCCCTCCCAGGCTGGATCCACCAGGGAGCAAGAAACCTTTAATTTGCATAGCTTTTTACACCAGGCTCCCCACCACTCTCTCTAGCCCTGCACTCAGGAGTCCATTCACCTTTTTATGTTACCTGTCTGGCCCCTGAAATCACATGAGAACCCCCAGGAAGACAGTCAGTATTATTCTCAAAGGCCCATTTAGTCATCCTCACTAGAGGCCTGGGAGGGGGGAGGGTGGGAACTCGGGGACTCAAGCCCCATTTTACAGAGGTTCAAGGGGAAGGGGTCCCTGGAGCTGCTCAGCTAGACCCAGGTCTGCCTGGGCTTTGTGACTCACCCAGGGAACTGTAGAATCAGGCTCTTCAGGCTGAGGGGAGGGCCCAGGAGCAGATCTGAGTTGGTGACAGTGAGGAAAATCTGGTCTTGACCCCTCTCTGCCCTGAACGAGGGCCCTGGCTCCTGCCCACTGCAAGCCTCTTACCCTCTGCTTACCCCAAACCACCCTTGAGGAGGCGCAGCTCACCTCTGCTCTAGACAGAGGCAGCCAGAGGCCTTCAGAGTCAGGAAAGTAGTTTGGAGACCCAGAATTGGGTGGCCCTTGGGGCACCAGGCTCAGAGCAGAGGCCAAATTGCCCCTGTCTGGGGTTAGTGCTAGATCCCCTAGTGCCTAGCCACGTCAGAGAAACCTACCAGGAGTATCTGGAGCTGTCTGGCCCTGCAGCCCCCTCAGAACCTCTCAGGGCCTTCCCCCACCTCAGTGACAGTTGAGCCTGCCAGTCTCTCAGTCTCCGTCCCACCCCGCTGGCCCCATTCCCCTGCGGGGCAGCCTCTCTTCAGTGACCCAGCTTGGGTGCTCCTGGGAACTTCCCCTCACCTAAGGTGAAACCACAAATATTGGTCAGCCCAGCTGGGCCAGCCTGCTCCTGTGTCCTGGCTGTGACCTTCAAGTCACAGGAGAGAGATCCTGAGGCCACCTGAGCCAGCATCCAGCCACAATGGCCAGGCACCCCTGTGCTCTCTGGCCCACTGGGACCCTGGCCAGAGGTAGGGGGTGGGGCATGCGTGACAGCTACTCTGGGGACCCAGCTGTTGCAGGATAGCCTCCCCCTCCCCATCAAATGGCAGATCCGGGAGAACAGAGGTCTTTCCTCTCTGGGTCTGGCTCAGCCCCTGCTCCAGCCCAGTGCCTAGCACACAGGAGGACCCCTGCTGGCCCCGTGCCCACCTCCTCTGTCTTTTTGCCTCAGGATCTCTGGCCCTATCTTTGACCATCTCCCATCTGTCCTGATGACTTATAACTGGTCGCCATTGCTGTCCTCGCCTCATCTCTGTCCCTCGCTGACTTTCAGGAAACCCCTGCATCATTTTATGCCCAGCTTAAAATCCTCCACTGGCTCCACCCCCATCTCGAATAAGTCTGAATTCCTCAGGCCCCGTGTGAGCCCACTTTGCTTCTCTGAACCCTCCCCTGCCCTCTGCTCCAGCCACGTTGGCCCCTGGCTTCCTTATCCATAACCAGGCCCACCTCAAAGCTTTGCACTTGCTGTGCCCTCTGCAAGGAGCAAGCAGCCTTCCCTCACTTCATTTGGGTCCCTCAGGCCCCCTCCTCTAAGCAACCTGACCCCTAGTCATTCTGTGTCCCCTCCACCAACTATCTCTTCAAAGCATTAGCCGTTACTTGATATTATGTAGCATGTGCCTAGAGCAGTGCCTGGCACACAGAGGTAGCTCAGTAAATGTTTGCTGAATGACGATATCTGCCCCTGGTCCTTCTGAGCAGTGGGTGATACAGAGGCATCTCTCCACAGTTCACACCCGCCATCAGGCCATTCCTGCAGACCATCTCCATTGGGCTGGTGTCCTTTGGGGAACACTACAAACGCAACGAAACTGGCCTCGGTGAGCCCCAACCAGCTGGGCCCTGCCTGCACCACCCCTGCCCTCCCATCCCTCCTATCCCTCCTCCCCATCCCTGCCCCCACAGCCTGACCTGCGTGGGCTCCCTGACACCCTCCTGACCCCCAGGTGTGACCGCCAGCTCCCTCTTCACCAGCGGTCGCTTTGCCATCGACCCAGAGCTGCGTGGGGCCGAGTTTGAGCGGATCATTCAGAACCTGGATGTGCACTTCTGGAAAGCCTTTTGGAATATCACCGAGATTGAGGTGCTATCGGTGAGCATGGGGCATGATGAGGGCCTAACCTAGGGACACTGAGGCCCAGAGACCCATCCCAGGCCACATCAGATCTCCACAGGGCTCCAGACGCAGGGATGGCACATAAGGGGAAAACTGGGGGCTTGTGCTCCCCTTCTCCAGCGCCCCTTCTGTTCCCTCCCCCTAGTCTCTAGCAAACATGGCATCAACCACCGTGAGGGTAAGCCGCCTGCTCAGCCTGCCACCAGAGGCCTTTGAAATGCCACTGACTGCTGACTCCAGACTCACGGTCACCATCTCACCCCCTTCTGCCCACACGGGCCCTGGGCCAGTCCTCGTGAGGCTCATCTCCTATGACCTCCGTGAAGGACAGGTAGGGCCCCTGCCTCGGCTAGGAACAGGTACAGAGCAAGGGGCATGGGCAGCCCCCTCCCCAGCACCCACCTTGACCCGGATGCCCTCCCTTCTTCCCTGCATGCCTTTGTGACTCACTGCTCACCCCACCCCTGCAGTGTCTCTGAGCACACACCCTTCGTGGGCAAGGCTCAGGTAGGCTGCCCAGCTCCACCCTCCTCCTTGCTCACCCCCCAGGACAGTGAGGAGCTCAGCAGTCTGGTGAAGTCTGAGGGTCCGCGGAGCCTGGAGCTTCGGTCACGCCCCCAGCAGGTCCCCCGCTCTCCATCCCTGGTCGTGCACATCCACGGCGGTGGCTTTGTGGCCCAGACCTCCAAGTCCCACGAGCCCTACCTCAAGACCTGGGCCCAGGAGCTGGGTGTCCCCATCCTTTCCATCGACTACTCCCTGGCCCCGGAGGCCCCCTTCCCCCGAGCGCTGGAGGAGTGCTTCTACGCCTACTGCTGGGCCATCAAGTACTGTGCCCTCCTCGGTGAGCCCAGCCCTGGCCCTGCCCGAGCTTGCTTCAGCCCCCAGACCTCGCTGCAGGGGAGCCAGTCACCTGTTTCTCCAGTCTCCGTCTTCACCCACTGCCCGCCCTTCCATCTCCCACCACCCAGCCCCACCCCTCCATCTCTGCCTCAGCACTCCCTTCTCTCTGCCCCACCCACCTGTCCACCGACCGCTCCCCCACTCCAGCCTGGACACACCACCGCCTCCCCCCCACCCCCCAGTCTCCTGTGACCTTCTCTTTCCTCCTCTTGTTTCCCCCTGATGTCTCCAGCCCATTGTTCCAGCTCCTCTGACCTTCCACTTCCGACATCTTGGGAGGTACAGAGCAGGGTGGAACTGTGCCCCATGTCGCAGGGCCCATGGTCCCTTGCCAGCCTGAACCCCTGGCTTCCATTCCCTGGCCTCGAATGCCCCTTCCTCTTCCCCTCACCCCCCGCCATCTTCCTTGCTTCCAGCCTCCCAAGCTTCCCCAGAGCTTCCTGATCTCTGGGCCTCTCCACGTCTTTAGTCGGCCTGATTCTCTGGTCACTGTCCTTCAAATGGGTCCAAATCCCTGCCTCAGTTTACCAGTCTCTAAACTTGCAGTTGGCTGGACCTTGGGGTTGGGGCCTGTACAGCCCACCTCTAAGAGCCCAGGGCTCCTGGCCCAGAACTAGATTTCCTCCCTGCCAAGTGTGACCAAGCTCCCCCCCCCCCACTAACAGGCTCGACGGGTGAGCGGATATGCCTCGCAGGGGACAGTGCAGGTGGGAACCTCTGCTTCACCGTCTCCCTTCGGGCAGCAGCCTACGGGGTGCGGGTGCCAGACGGCATCATGGCAGCCTACCCGGCCACGATGTTGCAGTCCACTGCCTCTCCCTCTCGCCTTCTGAGCCTCATGGACCCCCTGCTGCCCCTCAGCGTGCTTTCCAAGTGTGTCAGTGCCTATGCTGGTAAGGCCCATAGCGTCAGAGCTGGGAGCCAGGGTGCCTGGGGCCTACAGGGACAGGGGCAGAGCCCAGTGTCCTGGGGCTGAGGACAGAAATCTAAGACTCCTACCAAACCGATGAGCTATTCTTGGGTCCTTTGGGGCATAGATGCCTGAAACTGTGGGTGTTGAGACTGGGCCTAGAAAGAGGAGACCAACTCAGCCCCCCACACACATTCCACAGGTGGAGAGACAGAGGACCACTCCGACTCGGACCAGAAGGCACTGGGTGTGATGGGGCTGGTTCGGCGGGACACAGCCCTGCTCCTCCGGGACATCCGCCTAGGAGCCTCCTCATGGCTCAATTCCTTCCTGGAGCTGAGCAGGCACAAGTCCCACACTAACTCAGTGCCCATGGCAGGTGAGTGACGCCCTCCCCACACACCCATCCAGGATGCCCAGGAGGGACAGCCTGGCACACCACAAGTCCTGACGCAAGAAAGGGGCTGTGCCCTGGGGCACTCAGGGCGGCAGACATCACCAGATTCCTGGTTCTGCCCCATATCTAATCCTGGTCCCTACCACAAAGCCTCGATTTCCACGACAGTCCACATCCTCAAAATTCAAGGACTTATGGTCCCCCCAGGTCATCTCAGGCCCAGGGACTATAGGAATTAACTTTTCAAACAGCCTTTTCCAGAAAGACACCCTGGTAAACAACTCAGAAAGTCTGCCCCAGGTGGGTCCTCATGTGTGAGTCCAGCCCTCTTAGATTCTTTCCAGACTTTTATTTTAATTTATTGATTTTCGAGAGAGAAACATCAATTTGTTGTTCCACTTATTTATGCATTCATTGGTTGACTCTTGTATGTATCCTGACTGGGGATCGAACTTGCAACCGTGGTGTATTGGGACAACACTTCCTGACCAACTGAGCTATCCTGCCAGGGTTCCAGACTTTTAAGCGGCACTTGGGGGTAATACCCCTGCTGCAGGAGCTACCCTGTGAGGCTGGAGCAAGGAGATCAGCAAACCAGAAGGGCCTTGGGAGGTGGAGGACATTCCAAGCCTTGGGTGGGTGGCAGAACCCTCAGGCAGCCGAAAACCACTTCCATCCAGGCATCCACTTTTTCCCCACTTTTCTTTAACATTTTAATTTTAAGGATTTAAAACCACAACCAACTCAACTTATTTTCTCTCTCTTGCAAATCAACAGTATTTTCTGAGTCATAGAAATTGCATGTTCAAAAGTATGTGAATATTCAGAAAACTATTCCGATTAGCTGTTTTGTTTTCAATTAAGTTTTAATTTTAGGGTATTCAAATGGATGCAAGTAAATACACACAAAAACAAAAGGGACTTGAATGGTGGGCACACGGACCAGTGAGCACTGGGACTTTGCTTACAAAGGTGACAGGTACACACCACAGTCCAGCCCCCTGCTGTACCAGGTACTTGCTGGGTGATGTGGGCAAGTAATGGCATCTATGAAGTGGACACAGTGAGAGTGCCCGCCTCATAAGGTGGTCTTAAGGACTGCATGCACCCGTCCATGCCAAGCACCCAGCACAATACCTGGCACACAGTAGGTACTCTTAGGGGATGCCAGCCCCCCTGACTGGCTGTACCCTGTGACTCTAGTGAACAGTTCTGTTCCAGTGACCCCTGACTCACAGACCACTTAATGCAGTTTTTCTCGCGTCTTGCATTTGCCTTCATGGATTTATAAAGACAAATGAAAAAAACCTGAAAAATAGAGGATCTGGGCCCTAGTGGTAAACAGTGTGGGTCTGATAAATTAAGGGAGCTGAGGCCAAGGTGGGCACACCACGGGGGCCGGAGCACCTCTGCAGCATCAGGTGGGGACTTGCTTTCCTGGTCACTCAAAGGGAAGAGATAAAACTGAAGAACACAGAGCCCGTTTGGGGAGTAGATCTATGTGGCTACAGGTGTTGGGACCCCTGGGAATCTAATGTGCCCCCAAAACACTTTTTCGCTCCCTTCTTAGTCTCCTTTCAAGCCCCGTGGGCCTGCTCTCTACTGCACTTTCATCCATTCATACCCTCCGTGTCAAATAGCCGTAAAAAGATGGCTGGGTCTCAGGCTGGGCCAGGAGGCTGCTGGAACAGGGTGCCAGGCCTGGTAATAAAACAGTTGGACCTAATCCAATATCTTATCCCTCTGAATGCTCAGCACCTTCCATGAGGTAAGGACTATTTTTATCCCCTTTGTGCAGAGGAAACAGAGACTCCCAGAGGTAAACTGACCTCTTAACCTTCCCGTCACCACACACATGCACACACACACCCCTCCACTAGAACACAGCTCCACCTCCAGGACCACAAGACTCCTTCCACCTGCCCCTTGGAGTTGCAGCTTGGGCACCTGTCCCCAAGGAGGTGTCTGGGGGGAATACTCCAGGTCTCCACAGCCCTAGGATGCATGCAGCTCCTCTTCCAGAGGCCTATGACCTTCCCTGCCAGCCCCCACACACCCACAACACAGCCAGGCTGACCCGCAGCTCAGCCAGCCCCTGACCTTGCTCTTCTCACAGAGCCAATTCGACGCAGCGTGTCTGAGGCAGCGCTGGCCCAGCCTGAGGACCCACAGGGCACGAACCCCCTCAAGGACCTGAAGCTGCATGATCTGAGCCTCAGGGGAAGCTCCGAGATTTCGGGCACCCCTGAGCTGTCACTGTCAGCAGAGACGCTTGGCCCCTCCACTCCGTCAGACGTCAACTTCTTATTCCGGCCTGAGGATACACCAGACGAGACTGAGGCCCGAGACGAGCTGAGCGCCCAGGACAGAAGTCAGGGCATTGGTGCCACCTTCCCTGTGGGCTTCCACCCGAGGCGCTCCAGCCAAGGCCCCACACGGATGCCCCTCTGCTGGTCACCCATCGCCAAGAATCCCTTCATGTCACCGCTGCTGGCACCTGACAGCATGCTGCAGAGCCTGCCACCTGTGCATATCGTGGTAAGTGCCAGTCAGGGACCAGTGAGGAGGGGTGGGTGGGATGCAGGTGCACCTGGGGGAGAAAGCTCCCGGGAAAGGGGAAAGGTTGGTAGCATGGCCCCCAGGGGAGAGGTGTGCCACCAGGAAGGAATGCCTGGCGGTGGGAGAACGGAAGGGATTCAGAGCTGCCATTTTGCTTTGCAGTCTTGTTGAGCACCCTGCCACCCAGTGGCAGCCACAGGGCTTGGAGAGTCAGGGAAAGGGAAGCTACAGTGGGTCCTGGGGGAAGGAATAAGCCAGGCAGACACCAGGGAGCCCAGTTAAACTCATTCCACAACTCCTCACCCCCCACCCCCCACGTCTCCCTCTTCTGTCTGCCCATTTGTCCACGTGTTTTCCCCCACCCTCGTTTCATGCCCGTCGTCCCTGTGCCTCACCCCCACTGTCCTGCAGGCGTGCGCGCTGGACCCCATACTGGACGACTCGGTCATGTTTGCACGACGGCTGCGCAGCCTGGGCAAGCCCGTGACGCTGCGCGTGGTGGAGGACCTGCCACACGGCTTCCTGAGCCTGGGGTCCCTGTGTCGGGAGACGCGCCAGGCAGCTGCGCTGTGTGTCGAGCGCATCCGCCAAATCCTCACTCCGCCTGGCACCGCCGAGAGGGTCTGAGCCTCAGGTCAAAGCCGGGCCGCCCGGTACATGGGGGTTGGGGATGTGGGGCGGCGACACTAAAGGCCTCCTGTTTCTGTCTGCATCTCCTCATAGTGAATTGTGAATATGCTTCGGGGGGGGGGTACCCCTATAAAGAGCCCCTGGCCCCTCCCTACCTCGGCCATGGGAGACAGACAGCTGTGCCTTAAGTTGGGGCTAAGGGGGAGGCCAGGAGGTGAGACCCTGGACTGGGGGGTGGGGGGAAAACCAGCCTCTTGACACCTCTGGACCTGCACTCCACCACTGCCTTCTACTGCTGCTGCAACGGCCGCAGGGGCGGGGCCTGACCTCACCTGCAGGTCGGTTTTTGTTTGTAAATAAAAGTATTTAATTAGTTTGGCCTCCCACAAATTGCGGGGGGGCGGGCGTCATCCATCAGGGGTCAGCATCGGACTCAGCTGCTGGGAATGAGAAACTTGGGACTGGAGAGTTGACGGCTAGGGGCCTGGATTCTTGGGTGCAGAGGGACTGGACTCCCTAAAACATACAGACTTCCCCACAGACTTAATCCAGGTAGAGCACCAGAGGACTCTGGGTTCCCAGCTGTGGCCCTTTATCAACCCAACCCCAGCACCCACCAGTAGGAAGAAATGCAAATCTAGATTACTGGAGCAAGCTAACAGGACACCAGAAACAAACTATTGACCCAAAACTGGGGAGGCCCCAGCTCTTCCCAGCTGTGACAGTCACTCAGTTCCTCCACAAAGACTCTGTTTCCTCACCCTTCTGTAAGTCCTGGGTTTGAAGCAGAGATGGTTTCGATCCAGGGTCTGCCCTCAAGGCACTCATGGAGAATGTGAGATTGATGCAGACACAGTTCCTACAAGGGTTCCACCTATAGTAGTCAGGGAGGGTTTCACAGAGGAGGTGGTCCAAGCTTGATTTTAAAGGATAAGCAGAAGAAACATGCAAGGTTGTTAGAGCCCGTGGCCTGTGATCAAGGCCTCTGCATGGCCAGAAAGTCAGGTGCAAAGTGGGGAGTGGCCTGAGGAACCCAGAGTGGTCAACAGGCGCAAACCCTGAAGGACCTGGAGTGCGCGATCTGGACTATAACGGAAAGGCAGTGAGAGCTTTGAGTAGGGACGGGGCTGGTGGCACTGAAGAGCCTGCTGGGGCATTTGAGGGACAGGCTTAAAAGGGCAAGGGTTGGAGCACTAGAGGCAAAGGAAGAGGCTGGAGCCAGGGAAGACAAGACCTGAGCAGAGGCAGAGGACGGAGTGGGACTAGCAGTGGAGCAGAACCCAGAGTTGTAACTTACACTAAATGAATAGGACTTTAGGGTAGAGCAGAGGTGACAGGAGAGTAAGGGGACAATGACATTCAAGTCTGGCCAAGGCAATAGGTAGACAGTGAGGCTATCTCTTTACTGGGAGGAAGCTCAAGGTGTGTGTGAGGAGATTGGGGGGGTGCACATGGAAAGATCAAACAGTCTTAAGACATGCAGGAGGGCAGGAGAATGGGCTGGGTGCTCACTTCTGACTGGAGCTAAGGGACTAGAACCTTTCTAGGAAGAGGGGGCGGGTGGGATAAGCAAAGGGCTAGGACAGACACAGAGAACTCTGAGGGCCATGGCCCCCAGTGAAGAGCGGGCAGTGAAAGTTGAGCCCGGGGAAGGTTCTAAGGTTCTAAGGTGCAGAGGGAAGAAGAAGATCAAGAAAGAAGAGAACATGGAGCAAAGGGAATGAATGTTAGGTGGGAGGGAGTGGTCTATGTCAGATGTGAGCACAAATGTTATCATCGGGCCTCAGCAATGAGTGGGTGGGTCCTCGGTGGTCTTGTACAGAGCCCCTGCAGGGCCCTGGGAGGTGGGCAGCCAGATGTGGAGGATCAAGGAGGGAGTGGAAGGCAAGGGACTGAGCAGGTGGGTACCACAAGTCTCTAGCTGTAAAAGGGATGAAAGCTAATTCAACAGGCCTTGATGCAATGTTTGCGTGTGTGTGTTTCGAGAAGGTGGAACATGTTTTATACCGCCAGGGAAGGAAGGGAGGGAGAGGCGGAAGATAAAAAGCACAAGACGGCACAGTTTCCCGAAGGGAGGGGGAGAAGAGGACCCTCACCTCAGAGGCCCTCATTCACCCAACGAGTGACTTCTGAGTCAGGTCCTGTGATGGGGGAGGGAGCCGTAGCCCAGAACTCTCCCTGAAGATCCAGACCCACTGGCGTGAATGACAGTTCCCCTTGTCCATGCCTGCCCAAACAGCCATCATCACCAACCTGCTCTTCTTTCCTGTCCCCATCTCAGGGATGGCTTCATCATCATCCCCTTTAGCTCCAACGGCTCCTCCTCTGGAAACCCTTTCCTGACCCGCCAAATCCAAAAAAAAAAAAAGACTCTTCCGGACTCCCCTGCCTCTACACATCCCTGTCTATCAATGCGTGGGGCTATCCTCCCATCTGACCCAGGCCTGACTCATCCCGGCACACCGAAAGCTTCAGGAAATGTTTAAGTAATGGACGGATGAAGGTGTTAATAAGTGAGCGTGACGGGTTATATGAGGAAATCATTGAAGGAATTAATGTGGGCAGGGCAGGTAGGTGCAAACAAGAATCAGGTTTGGGGTAGGAGAAATGAAATGAACGAATGAGTATCTGAGTGTGCATTCCGGATTCAGTTTCTCCAACAAAGCAAAACGGGCGGTCGCCCGGCTAACCTCCCCGGTCCGCCTCAAGCCTCGCCAAGCCCACCGTTTCCCATGCGAGCTTTGTCAAGAATCCCAACACTGGACGTGCTGGAAAGGTCTTACCCAACCGCCCCAGCAGAGCCTTTTCGCTCACCAGAGGCCTCCAGCTTCCGCCGAGCCCACGGGGATTCCCACCTCCCAGGTGCCCGCCTACTGGCAGACTGGAGGGACGGGCGGGGACTGGCGTCTTCGAGAGCCTATCTCTCTCCGACTTAGGCCATGGGCTCCGCCTACTAGGAAGTGCGTCCTGAGTGGCCCAGGCTAGTAGGAAGCAAAGTGTTAATTGGCTGAATGATAGTGACTGACGTCATGGGTAGCTTATCAAAGCTAGACTCCGGAGGAGGAAGACCCGCCTCTGGAAAAACAGAACGCGGGAAGTTGAGATCGTGTTCCGTGAAGAACAGCCAGTGGGGCTCCTGTCTGCACGTACTTGGGCTGTTGCTGGCCTGACCTTGGGTCCTAAGGAAGGATGAGGACTTGAGGACTAAAGGTCCTGAAGGAGGAGGCTAGGGGCCCGAGGGAGGAGGGGACTGAGGACTCGTAGGAGGAGTAACTGGGGGCCTAGACTTCTGAGTCTGACGGAAGGAGGGGGAGGAGGCTGAGCTCTTGGACTCCTGGATCTTGAGGGAGGAGAGAACTGGGAACCTGAAAGGTTGGGGTCTAGCTAGGGACGGGGACTCCTAGGTCCCAAGAGTCACTGGCCTGCGCAGGGATGACATATTTGAAGTTTAGTATTTTATGTGACTATTCACGGGATTGGAGCCAGGCCTTTCCCCTAGGCAAGAGTTCTGGCTTCCAAGGTGGAGCTTGACTAGAGATGCCAAGGAAGAAGCTTAGGAGAAGCTCTGGCCTCAAAATACCCTTTCCTTATCCCTAAAAGTGAAGCCAGGGGCAGGGTGCTGTCTGCAAAAGAAGCGAAGTGGGAGGAGACTTGAAACTCACGTGGAGACAAAGAGAAAATCATAAATACCGGTGGAGAGATTAAATACTGGAAATAATAATAGAGCTCTCTTGTATGGAGTTTACTGTGGCCCAGGTCTGTGCTAAGCATTTTACATAATTATCTCTTCCTCCTAACATCTTTAAGAGATTGGATTATTATTATTATAATCCCTATTTTACAAGTGAGGAAATTGACACCCAGGGACAGAGAATCAAGATGTAAAGAGACGGGAGAGACATAAAACACAGATAGTGACGAACAGAGATAAAGACAGGTCCAGGGAGAGAAAAAAAGATAGACAAGGGGAAAAAGAGGGGCAAAGAGAAAAGCAAAATAGGAGAGCTGAAAGCCAGGACACTGCGGAAGGGGGGGGGGCAGGGAGGGGGCGTGGTTCTGGGGAAGGGAAGACCAAGGATGGGGACTCCCAGGTATTTCCTGACTCCCACACAGCAGGCTGTGGGCGTTTGGCTTGGTTGGGGTCAAAAATAATGATTAGAGAGAGCAGCTGTGTCATTATCCTATTAGGAGATGATAAGAAAATGATTCATGGAGGTGCCCTGGGCCTGGGAGGAGCCTTTCCCCCACAGCCTGTTTGATCTGGACAGATCAGACCTCAGGAAGGACGGGGGAGGGGCAGAGCTCTCTGTCCCTCTCCATCGCTGAGTCTCCATCACCTGGAACTGTCACTGAGTCCTTCCTGGAGACAGATGAGCCACCCTGGGGCAGCGACCACTTTGCTGGAGGATATTCACTCTAATTCTCTCTAGTTTTCCCCAGACCTTGAACCAATGCCTGCCAGAGGTCCTGGCTCACTCATTGCAGGGGCTCAGCCAAAGCTAATGGAATGGATGGACAAATGTCCACATTGTCCTGTGCAGCTCTTCCTCTGTCCCCATCCGGCCATCACATGCTCCCCACCATGTTTCATTTCTCAGCCTCTCCCTGGTCTCCTATCTCTTCCCACCTTTTCTTTCACCATAGTGTTTCTCCCAGAGCCATTAGGCCCACCACCCCCATTAGGGAGAAACTGAGGCTCAGTTTGGAAGGAGTCAACCTCCCAGTGCCACCTGCAGGACCTGTAAAGGAGGAGCTGAGAAAGGGGTTCTCAAGACCCCAGATACAGACACATTCCCAGCACCTCAGAGTCAGAAATGAAAGAATACATCAAACATGTGCCCTTACAACATGTGCTCGAGGCGATCTTGCACTTACACCCACACAATCAGAGAATCACACGCACAGCACATGCAATCACCTACAAACACAAACGTAGGCACACAATCAGCAAATCACTGCACTGACAACACAGCCAGGAATATCCTATTCCTCATGCAAAACAGATACCCCCGTTATGCAGCTATATGCCCAGCCACTGATAGGCATTCAGCCAATCCCTGCTAGGACCATGAGCAAAGACTTGGCTTTGTTTACAATTGCATCCCCAGCAACTAGAACAGATCATCATCGCTGTCATCATCATCATCAGCAGCAGCAGCATCACCATAAACAATATATTCCCTATGTGCCAGGCACAAGTGTAGGTACTTTACATGAATTAACTCACTTAATCCTCTAAACAACTCTATTCACAACAACCCATTTTGCAGATGGAAAAATTGAGGTCCAGGGAAGTTTAGTTATTTGCCCAAGGTTCCACAGCTAGTGAGAGGCCATCAGGATTTAAATTCAGTTTTTTGGGTCCATCACACAATAAATAACTTGCAATAAATAATTCCTGCTTTAATCCAGTCAGAATTACAGAACCTTGACTGCTGAGATCACACCCAAACTCACATGCATAGTGGGCAGAATCACAGGAGGCCAGTAGAGACACACAAATAGGAAAGACCGCTTCACATGTCACACCTCAGAACACAGGGACGTGCAAAGTGACATACATCAAGACAATCCCCACACAGATACACAGCACCCAGAGAAGCGCACACACACAGAGATACAACACACCAAAACCTAGACATGAGACCCACCCAGAGCTCCCTGTTCTGCTCCCAGCCTCACTGGGCTGGCCCTCAAGGAAGCAGCAGACTTAGGATGGAAAGAGGGGCCACCTCACTTGTCCGCTCAGCCCTACCGGTTCCACCAGGGTCATGATGGCACCACCCGCCTTACCAAACCTATGTTGGGCAACTTGACCCAGACCTGGCCTGGACTCCTAGATTCTGGGGAGAAAGGGAGCCTGGATTCCTGGGTTCTGAGAGAGAAGGGGATGAGTGTCCCATTCATGGATTCTAGGGGAGAGGAGGAGGGGGATTGGGACCTGGACTCTCAGGTCCTGGACTCTCAGGTCCTGATGGAGGGAGGGTTGGGGGCCCAGAATCCTGGGTTCTGGGAAAAGAGGGGGCCAGGTACTTGGATCCCTCTGTCTTTAAAGGTAGGGCTCTAGGTTTAGTAAATAAAAATACAAGACACCCAGTTAAATTTGAATTTCAGATTAACAACAAATACTTTTTTAGTATATCACAAATATTGCATGGGACATACTTATACTAAAAAAAGCATTTGTTGTTTATCTGAAATTTAAATTTAACTGGGTGTCCTATATTTTATCTGGCAGTCCTATTTGAGGGGGAGGATGCCAGATGCCTGGGGACTCTGCCATGGTCACTCCTCAATCCCCAGGCCTCTCCTCTTCCTGCCCTCCGCCCTCCTCCTCACCCCTAAACAGGCCACCTCACAGCTTTCCCAGTCCCGATTTCCTCATCTACATGAGCTGCTGTATCTAATTGCAGTCCCCAGGCTGTGTAAGAGCAGGGAGAGGAAACTGGAGGACAGCTCACGTTGTCATCCCGGGAGCCCTAGGGTCTTCAGAGATGACTGACCCTGAGTCACCTGCACACCATGGTCTGGAGAGCTAGGGGAAGGGGCCCTGTGGCTGCCTCCATGGAACAGGCCTGAAGACGGGGAGAGATGCCAAGACAGGAGGCAGAGACCACAAGAGAAGGGCAAGAGACACATTGCTTGGGAAGAGAGAGACTCAGAAATGGGAGAAAGAAAACCAAAGAAATCTGGAAAAAGATTGGCAGAGATGAGAAAAGAAAGAGGCGAGTCAGAGCTGGAGACAAAGATGCAGAGATGGGGGTGCAGGGACACTAGAACAGAAATGGAGAGATGTCCCACAGACATTCAGGTTCCCGGGCGGAGTGATGGACACATGCAGGCAAGATGCCGAGTGCTGCTCACAAGTCTGGGACAATGACAGCAAGCCATCTGGGTGGTGCCAGGATACCAAGGCTTGGGACCTGATGTGTTGAACCAGGGGGTTGAGGGAAAGCTGAGATCCCAGGTGAACAGGGTGATCCACCTGCCATCACCCCATATCCAGTGTGGTGACGACACCACCTTCTTCTCTACAGGTGACACCTCAATTTTCTAGTGCCTCCTACATTTTTGGGGTGACACGTACGGGGAACCCCACCCAGCTCTAATGCTGCTTCCCTCACTGAGTCACCTCCAACCCTGCCAGGCCTGTTGGGGGGAGACGTTGGTGACTCAGGCATCCAGGCCCCCAGAAGGTCTGGAATCCCAGGACCCCTACCCTATTCAGGGAGGCAGCCTGGCCTAACCCAAGAATCTGGACCCCAGCCCCTCCCGCCTCAGACCCAGGAACCTGTGCCCTCCCTCCCTCCTCTATTCAGGATCAGAGATCAGGCCCCCAGCCCCCTCCTCCCTCAGACCCAGGAGGCCTGGGCATAGCCACCTCCTTCAGGAACCAGGCTTCTCAGTTCCCAGCCTCCTCCCTTCCCAATTTAGAGGTGGAGTGAGGTGTGTTTATTTATTTTGGTTCCGGCATGAATCAGGGCCAAAACACACTGCCCCCCCTTCAGGGCCCTGAAGGGGAGGACAATGCCCCCTCTCCCAGGGAAGTGGGGACCTCACTAAGGATGGTAGGAGAGACCTTCAAAGGGAGCCCACACGGCACCCCCTCTCTCACACTGCAGGCCTTTCTTCACTCCCTGTCTCCATGCCCTCTAAGTCCAGCCGTGGCTGTTGCCTCCACCTCCCTTCCCCTCCACCTTCCCCTGTCTCTTCTCTGAATCCGTCTCCCCCTTCTTGTTATTTCTCCCCAGATCTTTGTGCCTCTCTGTCTAGGCATCTATTTCCCCACCCCTCTGCATCTTCTCATCTCCCTCCATCTTTCTGAATCTCCTTTCTCTCTCTCTCTCTCTGATCTTGACCTCCCCTTCCGTCTCTGTGTCTCTCATTCCTTCCCCTTCTCTCTGTCTCTACCTCTCTTCTGGTGTCCACTTGAAACCAGCTGTGCCCCTTGCACCTTTGCTGTGCCACCTTCCCTTCCCAGTACTCTGCCCACTCCCCTTTCTGTCCCCACTTGAAACCAGCTGTGCCCCTTGCACCTTTGCTCTGCCACCTTCCCTTCCCAGCACTCTGCCCACTCCCCTTTCTGTCCCCACTCCTAGCTCTTCATCCCTGGACCCCCTCCCCCACAATCGCCTGGTCATCTGAGGTACAGGAGGAGGGGGGAAGTTGGGGGATGGGAAGGTAGAAAGGGAGGGAGGGGAAGTCCGGGGAGGGGGGGGGAGAGGTTCAGCCTGACCGGCTTGGCTCCCTGGGCACCTCTGTCAGAGCCCCGCCCAGGGCCATGTGGCCTGCCCAATATAAGCAGCTCCTGGCCCAAGACTGAGAACTCAGTGCCGGTGTCACCCACACCTCTGTCTCCAGCACCACCATCTCCGTCCTGCAGGTAGGAGCACTCCCACACCCCTCTGCTCTGAGGTCGGGCCTCTGCTCCGTTCTCCCACGCCACTTCTCTCTGTCTCCTTGCAGACCTCTGACTCTCTGGACATCCCTCTCTTTCTTTCTCAATGCTCCCGGTGTGCCCTTCTCAACCTGAGGATTGCTGGGTTGAATCTGGAAGTCCTGAGGGCCAGGACCCCCTCTACTAACCCCCTTGGCCTAGGCCATTGGATGTGGAGCATTTCTGTTCACCTCTCTGAGCCTCGCTATTCCATCTGTGAAATGGACTTACAGAGAGGTCGAGGTGCTGGGCAGGCGGGAGCATTGTCGGCGGCACCTCCCCGGCCACCTGGCTCTGATCTCTCCCTTCTTGTGTCTATGACTCGGCCTGTCTGTCTCTTGGTTTCTCTCTCTAGCTCTGCCTCTGGAGTGAGGAGGGCCCTCTGGGGTCTGTCGGGCAGCTGTGCAGAGATGGGCGAGTTTCTCGCCCACCCCATGCGTCCCAATTCCATGTCTCTTCTAGCCAGCAGGCTGAAGTGGCCTCTCTCTCCCCAACAACTCTCCCCTGAGAACCCAGCCCCTAGTGCCCCCGCCCCTTGGCCTCCCCTCCCTCAGTATCCAGCGTCCCTTGGACAGACTCCGCTGCTGTCACCGCCTCCACCTCTGTCATCCCCAACACCGCCTCCTCGGGGCCAGCAAGATGCAGTTTGAGATGCACGACAACGTGAAAGGCAAAGGTGGGATCACTGAATGGACCGGCAACCCTTCCAGTCCCAGGAACCTGGCCGCTTCCCTCCCCTGGGCACCCTGGCTTCGAAGACAACCGGCGCCTGCTTGTACCCCAGAGGTCCCTGAAATGCGGGAACCCAGCACCCCACCCCAGACGTGGAGGAGGCACTGTCAGCCCAGCCACGCAGATGTGGTGCACCCCCTTTCCCTGACTTGCAGGAGCCCCACCCCCAGCTCAACCAGATGTACAGGAGGCAGCAGCAATGGGACAGACTGGGGTGTCTATGCCCAGATGTGGCAGAAGGGAAGGGGGGCGCAGTGGTGACCCCTCAGTGGGCGGCCTGGTGGCCCCGCCCAGACTGCCCGGCAGAGGGAGGGGAGGCAGGGGTGCAGGGTCCCAGGAGGCGCTGCGAGGCCGCCTGCTGACCCCTGTCTCCCACGTCCGCAGCCATGTCCTACCCAGTGACCAGTCAGCCCCAGTGCGCCAGCAGCTGCTACCAGACTCAGCTCAGTGACTGGCACACCGGTCTCACGGACTGCTGCAACGACATGCCCGTCTGTGAGTGCCCGCCACTCTCCTCCGGGCCCCGGGGAGAGCCGGAGCTAGGGAACGTCACCTCCAACCCCCTGCGATGCCGCGTTAACCCCTCTCTTGTCCTCTGCTTGGACCCTGGGTCCTCACTCTCTAACACTCACGCCCTCCTCGGACCCCCAGCACCCCCTAGGATCCTAACTTCACACCTTCCAGCTTCCCTTCCGAACTTCAACCGCCCCCCCCCCCCCCCCCCCCCCCCCCCCCCCCCCCCCCCCCCCCCCCCCCCCCCCCCCCCCCCCCCCCCCCCCCCCCCCCCCCCCCCCCCCCCCCCCCCCCAATTTCTTCTGTGACCGTCACTTCCCTCCTACACTCGATTCCCTCTGGGCCCCTCAACTTGGCTCCGGGGACCCCTCAGCCTCGCCCTCCCAGAGGCTGAGCCCGGTGGGCCCCGCCCTGACCTCCCGCACATGTCCCAGGTCTGTGTGGCACTTTCGCCCCTCTGTGCCTCGCCTGCCGCATCTCCGACGACTTCGGCGAGTGCTGCTGCGCGCCGTACCTGCCCGGCGGTCTGCACTCCCTGCGCACCGGCATGCGCGAGCGCTACCGCATCCAGGTGCGCGCGGGGTGGGGACCAGGGGGAGGCGGCTGCGGACTGGTCTCCTGGGACCCAGGGCAGGGCTTCTAACCCCTCTCTCCCACCCTCTAGGGCTCTGTCGGGCACGACTGGGCGGCCCTCACCTTTTGTTTGCCCTGCGCCCTCTGCCAGATGGCACGGGAACTGAAGATCCGAGAGTAAAGCGCCCCCCACCCACCTTTTCCTTCTGCCATGCCCGGCCTCCTCTGCCCCGTCCTGGGAGGACCTGCCCCTCCGCCCTATCCCGCCACCAGAAATACACCCACAATAAAAACCTGAAAACCAGCTCCGCCTACATCGTTTGTCTCGGAGAAGGAATCTGGGTGGAGAAAGAGGTTTGGTGCAGGAGGTGGGGACACAGGGTAGGTGCCTAGGTGTGGAAGGAGTCTGGAGTCGGGTCTTTGACCTCCACCTGCTGCGGATGACATTGGCAAGTCTCTTCCCTCTCGGGGCCAAGGTGTCCTCACTAACAAAGTCAAACCACTCACCCCTTAGCTGCCTATCTGAAGCTCTGCCTGGATTCTGAAAATAAGCAAAGCCAGAAAGGTCGTCTTGGTAAACTCCAGGCACTCAAGTTCAAAGAAAAAACTTAGGACAGGCCCTGCTCATTTAATACCTATGGATTCTTAGCCTACACACAATTCTAACAGGTAGAGGACCTTTGTTTCCAAAGCAGAGAACTGCCAGGTTGAAGGCTTTCTTGAGTAGGAAGGAATCCATTCTGTGTCTCCAAACCAACTACAGATTAGAAATGCTCTGGTTTTACCCTGGCCAGGTGGCTCAGTTGTTTAGGACATCACCCTATACACCAAAAGGTTGCAGGTTCGATCCCTGGTCGGGGCAAGTACAGGAGGCAACCAATTGATGTTTCTCACATCAATGTTTTTCCCTCCCTCCCTTCCACTCTCTCTAAAATCAACAGGAACATAACCTTGGGTAAGGATTTTAAAATAATATTTAAGAAAAGAAAACATTCTGGTCTTGAAATTGGACAGATCTGGGATGGAATTTTGACTCTTGCCGCTACTGTGCTGTCTTAGTGAATTAGTTAACCTCTCTGAGGCCGTTTCCTCCTCTGAGGATGAGCCCTAACACATCCCATGGCTACTGGAGAGCAAATGATAGAACAGGTGGAAAGGCCTAAGAGTGAATTTTCTGAAGTGTTCTTATTGTTGTCTTACATGTAGTATAACATTATCACTATCTTAATATTGATGTTATTTGTTGTTATTATTGTCTATCTGTGGACCCAACCATTGAATGACAGCTTCACCTGGAACACCCAATAGGCATCTCAAATTTAACGCGTCCAGACCCTAACCCTGGTCCCCTCCGAGACCTGCTCTGCCACAGCTGGGGAACGAGCAAGCCCTGGCCTTCTGGGATTCAGTCACTTTCTCCCTCGTCCTGCGGCACCCAATCTGTCAACAGGCTTGGTCAGTTCTACTTCCAGAATATGTCCAGAATCTCACGTCTCCCTTCTCCTCTGCCCCCATCTTGTTCCAGTCACCCTCCGCTGCAGCCTGAATTAATGCTGTGGCTCCTCGCTGGGCTCCCTGACCCACCCCCAACCTTTACTCTCTTCCCCACAGAGGAGCCCTGCGAATGGATCTCATCACATGCCTTCTGCGCTCAGAACCCTCTCGTGGCTCCTCCTAAAGTGAAAACCGGAGTCCTCACGGGGCCCAGTGACCTGTGATCCGCCTCCTGTGGCCTCAGTAACCTTGTCTCCTCCGTATTTCCTCCACTCCACCCACACAGCGTGCTTTGTTTCTTCTCTGAAATGCCAGGCATACTCCCACCTCAGGGCCTTCGCACTGGCTGTTCCCTCAACTTGGAATCTCTTCCCTCAGATGTCCCTGTGGCTCACTCCTTCATTTCTGCTTACATGTCATCTTATGAGCGAGGCCTTCCCTTCCCACCGTATATTAAATAGCAAGGGTCTGACCCCCTCACTGCCTCATTTTCCTGGTCACCTTCCAACATACACCATCATTTACTGATTTATTATCAGGCTTCCCACTGGCTTTGTCAGCTCCATGAGGACAGGGACTTTGTTCACCATTGTGTCCCCAGCACCTAGGACAGTGTGGGACCCATGGTAGAGGAAGATAATAAGCAATCACAGGCCCTGCCTGGTGTAGCTCAGTGGATGGAGTGCCGGCCTGTGAACCAAAGGGTCACTGGTTCGATTCCCAGTCAGGGCACACGCCTGAGTTGTGGGCCAGGTCCCCAGTTGGGGGCATGTAAGAGGCAACCACACATTGATGTTTCTCTCCCTCTCTTTCTCCTTCCCTTCCCCTCTCTCTGAAAATAAATAAATAAAATCTTAAAAAAAAAATAAGTAATCACAGGTGGGAGACACTGGCTTAGAGAAGGGACGTGGTTTTAGAGATAATGGGGAGAGGCGTGGAAAGGCAGGCAAGCCGATGTCAGAATCTGGACTTGACTGTAATTTAGCACCGAGGTCTCAGGCAAGGAACTTAGCTTCTGCACCTGCACCTGCAAACAAGGGAGCGAGCCTTACCTCCCAGCAGGGATCCTGGGGAGACTAAGACTCACGCCAAGCATCCAGCCCAGCGCCTGGAGTGTGCCTGAAAGCATTTCCCCCTTTTCTCCTGAGCGCTGCCAACCACAGGCTTGAACCCAGGCCTTCCCTCACTCCATGAGCCTCTCGTCTTCAGGTGTGTGGACGCCAGGGAGAGGTGACAGCTGAGAGGCCGGCATGGAGGGAGGAGGAACACATGCTCTGGGGCATTTGTACACAAACACCTGCATGACAGTGACTGACTAGAGCTGCAGAAAGGGTGGCCCCGCGTCCGAGGAAGGGTCCAGGCACTGTGCGAATGCTCCCCTTGGGAAGAAAAAGCCACAGGATGCCGGCTAGGAAGAGACCTTACTGAAGGGTTCCAGCACAAGGAGTCCTGAAGCACCAACTCCACTCCTTCCTGGTCACGCAGGGTGCCCCGAAGCAGGTTAGCTCCCCAGGTGGGAAGTTCTACCTCCCCCCCCACCAGCAGAAATTGGCCATTTTGCACACCCTGCCCCTAGAGCCCACTCTTGGCTAGGTCGGCCTGTGGCTCCCTTCCTCGGGAGGCAGAAGAGCCTGGTGGTCAGGCACCTGGATTTGAGAGTCAGAAGGTCTGGGTTCAAATGACAGCTAGCCCTCAACAGCTAAATAAAACTTACTTATTTTCTCACCTGCGAAATGGGGCTACGTGGTACCTGCCTCACACGGCTGTTGGAAAGATCAGACGGAACCACAGCAGTAACAAGCCAAGCAAACTGTCCAGCACTGGTTCTCAGGAAATACAAGTTCACAGTCACATCTTGGAGGTGAGGTACTACCATCAGCACATAAAGGCAAAACTTATGTGTGGGCAGATGAAGCCCTGAAAATCCCCAACTGCCCCGAAAGTCTAAAGTATTAATACTGTGATATTCACAGACCACCAGGGAGACCCACACGGCTCCCAAGTTCAAAACATCACCACGCCTGTGGCTGAACAGATGAGGCAGCCAGCGTGGGGCCTCTAGGCAGGGTTGCACAGAAAGGTACTGAGTGAACACTTCCAGCAAGACTTCTGTGACCAAGGCCCCGAGTGGACAGAGATCTCCAGCCCCCACCTCCCATAGCCTTAGTGCCCTTGCCTGCTAGGGGACTGGCTGATAAAGTCTCCCAGGAGACTTTTGGTTTGGGCCATGAGAATCTGCTTGAATTAGAGAGCTCACCATGCTAGGGCCTCGCTGCAGCCTCCACGCCTGAACTCTCCTCTCATGGCAGAGGCCAGGGTTATACAGGGTTGGAGGACCAAGGAAGGTCTATCTTCCCTCCTAAAACAAACAGGTCTCCCCGACATTGATCTGGGGTTAGAGCCAAAGGTCTCACTGCCCTCACATCCCCTTGGTTTGTCCCTTCCGGGAACGAGAGCTTCGATGGTGGCACCACCCTGATGCCCGCCTAGGAGGGGCAGAGAGGGGCGCAGGACACGTGGCTTTGGGGAGGCACGGAGATAAGGGTGTTTGTCTGATTTACCCAGAGCACGGGCACTGGGTCAGAGAGCCAAGACATCCGACTCTGCGTGTGACAGCGCTGGGACATGGTCTCCCCCACACTCTTTATTTGTTGATTCAGACACTCCCCACTCTCTCAGCCAGCAGCACACAGGGGCGGGCCTTAGACTGTGGCCCCAGCAGAGGGGAAAGATGCAGGACCCAGCTCTGCAAGGTCCAAAAATGCAGCTGGGAGATGAACTCTTGGGAAAGGAGAGTCTTAACTTCAAGGTGTCTAGGACAGGGGTGGAGAGGGGCTCAGAAGCCCAAGATGATGGCTGGGGTGGGGAGCGGCTCCTGGGGAAAGCCCAGAAATCTTCAAGGGAGCATTGCCTGGGAAGAAAGCTGCACATTGAGCTCTCCACCACTCTTACCTCCAGCCTTGGTATCTGCTCCTCCCCCACCTCTGAGCCTGTGACCCGTCCTGGGGTCAGGCGACACCGCCAGAGCCTGGTCCCTCCAGCCAAGGGTGGCAGCATGGAGCCCCTGGGCTGCCTCTCTGTCCTCCCTCTGCACAGCCTCGTCCCTCCCCAGGGCAGCCCGCGCCTGCACTCAATTCCTTCTGCTGAGATGCACAAGTGGTCTGGGTGGTTTGCTTCCCTGGTCGGACCTCACGTAACAGATGTCTAAAGCGCATCTTGGGTCCAAAACTAGGCTCCTGCTCTTCCCCATAACCCTGTCTACCCATCTTAATAAACGACACCACCATCCACCCACAGCTTGGGCCACAAAGTTAATGTCATTCTGGACCCCCTCCTCCCTCACCCGGATGTCCACGCTAGCCTCACTTCCTTCGCCCACATCCTGCCTCTGGCCTGGACTCCCCTCCCAGCGCCACCACCCTGATCGGGCCCATCTGCATGTTCTGTCCCCTTGCTGTCTCTCTCACCCCTTCCAATCCATCTCCACACCACAGCTGAGTGACACCTTAAATAGGAACTTCGGATCCTGTCATCCCCCACTCATAAAACTGTCCAAGGGCTTCCCATTGCCCTGAGAACAAAACCCAAACCCTATCTGGGGACCACGGGCCCTGGGTGACCTAGCTCCTGCCTGACCCCGGCCCTACTTCCTCTCCACACTCATTTGGGGTCACAATGACCTTTCCATTAAAACGAGGTGCTCCCACCGCTGCCAGGAGCCCACGTCCCACAGCTCTTTCCCGGGCCAGCTCCTTCTCAGTCTTTGTACAGCTTCTTGGATGCCCGGCTGACTTTACCTCAGTCCCTATGGACACATCAGTCCCACAAGATTAGGGAACCACGTCTGCCTTAGTTCCCGTTCACCTGGTGCCTTCACCCGTGTCTGGCACACAGCAGGTACTCAATAAATGTTGAATGCACAACAAAGAAAAGCCTGTCTGGGGACCTCCAGGGAAAGGGAACCAGAGGTCTCTGAGGACACAGTGTCCAGGGCCCCTCATGTGGATGCACCCCAAGCCCAGGGCCCTGTCAGGGCACTTTGCTGCTGTGGCTGAGAACCTGGCCTTGGGTCAGAGGGACATGCTGGTGAGGTTGTCCTGGCTCAGCAGTCCCTTCCGGCCTACACCAGCCCCATGCCCACTGCCCCCAGCCCCCCCGCCTCCCCCACAGTACTCATGCAACCTGTGCCGCAGCGTGACGAGGGCTGAGCCCAGGCAGGCACCGTTAGGCGCGTGGGGCCCACCGGGCAGTTGGAGCAGCAGTGTGGCCACACCAGCCATGCCATCCTCTGTGGGCTCAAGGGTGATAGGCCCGGCTCGTAGGCCGGCGGTGCTGGCGGGGATGGCTGGTGGGCAGCAGCCCCCTCCCACGGGTCCCCAGGGCCCGCCAGCCCCTGTCAGCAGCAGGGGTGCCAAGAAAGGCTCAGAGCGACGGAAGGTGGGTGGCGGGAGTCCAGCTGGCTTCCAGGCAGGAACTGGAGCAGCAGGGTCCGGTGGGAAGCAGACAGTGACCTTGGCAAAGGGGCGGCTGGCCATCTTAGTCATCTCTTGCAGGTGCCGGCGCTGTTCCTGCCGCTGGTCCAGGGCCTGCTTGGCCTTCCAGAGGAGCACGCAGAGCGAGAGGAAGAGGAAGAAGCAGGAGAAGAAGACAGAGAAGAAGACAAACAGGTCGATGTGGGCCTGGTCCTGCCGGAAGAAGAGCAGTCCCTGCGAGTCGGCTGAGCCGTTGGCGCCGGGCCCACTGGGGTCTCCGACGCCCAGCAGCAGCAGGTAGAAGCGGCTGGACTTGAGGGCGTGGTGCTCGTGTGGGTACGTGATGACCAGACGGTCCCGCACACTGCGGACCACCAGCACTGCCGATGGCTCCGTCACCGTCACGTAGGTGATCAGGCCCCGTGGCCACACCTCCCTCACCCGTGGCTCCATTATAGTGGCCGGTCCACTCCCCACGCCCAGTCCCCCCAGGTCCCCAGTCCCCCGGGGCCCGCCATCAGCAGGGGGTGGGGGTGGCGGTGGTGGGGGTGGGGGCTGGACATGCACTGTGTGGATGCCCGTGTCAGGGGCCACGCGGACCACGAAGGTGTCGTAGGAGGTGGAGACATAGAGGTCCACGGCACCGAAGGTCACATCCAGTGTCAGGCGGATGTCCACATTGGTGAATTTGGGCTGCACGCCAAAGAGGACGGTGCGGCCAGGGCCCAGGGCCCGGCGCTTGGGCTCATGGAAGCAGTTGGTCTGGGAGGTTGGGTCCAGGCAGCACTCCTGCTCCACAGAGATGAGGCGGTAGCATTGCTGCCCACCCAGCGGGCTCCCGTGGAATGACTCCCGGCACTTGGCGCACTGCGGGCAGAAGAGGGTGGAGGCAGCCATCAGGGCTGAGCTCAGAGCTCAGCCCTCCTCCAGGCAGGAGTGACATTCTCTGTCTGTTGGTGAGTAGCCAAGGCCCTGGTCCGCTCAGTGCCCCAGCGACTTCCTGTGGCCCCTGAACCTCTTTGACACAGGGTGGATGCTGCCAGGACCCTACACTCCAGCATTGCTGCCCCTGGTGTCGCCCCCATGACCACAGCACACCCTGATGCCAAGGTCTCTGGAACTCCGAGGCACAGCAATGAAGAGCTCTGCTGAATCCTGGCTCCACCTCCTCACTAGCTGTGTGGCCTTGAACTAGTGACTGAACCTCACTGAACTTGAGATTCTTCCTCTGTACACAGGCAGCAAACATGGCCGGCTCACAGGCTGCTGAAATCACAGGCACGGCACAGGGTGAGCCAGCCTCGCTGTTTCTGGGCTGTGTTAAGACACATCCTACCTCAGGGCCTTTGCACTGGCTGGCCCTCTACCTGGATCACTCTCCACTTGCCCTTGCCTCCCCCCTCCCGCCCCCCCTTCCTCTCATCCCCACCTCCTTCTGCTTGTCTGGCATCCTCACTTCCATCAGGCTCTTCCTCAAGCATCACCTTCTCACTGAGACCCTCCTTGGCCACAGTATCCACTGTTTCCACTCCCCAGCACTTCTTAGCCCTCCTTTCTGCTTAATCTCCCACCTTACTGCTCATCACTACCACACTGTGTATCTGACTCATTCGCTTGTTTGCTGCTGGACTCCTCCACGAGAAAGTAAACTCCCTGAGAACCCACATTTGGCCTGTTTTGTCCCCTACTATGTTCCAGCGCCTCGCCCAGAGCCCACCATAGAGCAGGCGCTCGGTCAGTGAGTGCTGAGCGAGTAGATGGATCACAGCCGGGGAAACCACTTGGGTTCTAGGGTCAGACCAGAGTCAGGGCAGGCTCCAAACCCAACTGGCTGTCTGACCCGGGACAGGACATGGGACGTCTGAGCCTCTAGCCTCGAGTGTTTTCCCCTTACGTCTATGCCTGACCAAGGCCCCAGCACAGCCCTGACGGGCCTTCCACATCTGTGCTGTCTCCACGGCATAGCACCGGCTCGGTGGCAGGCACTCCCCACACACTAGCTTCTCCTGCCACCGCCACAGAACCTACAGAAACCAGCGCTTCCGAGCTGCCGGAGGACGAGGGCCTTTACTCTCTGGGCCTTTTTTTTTTTTTTTTTTGCAAAGGCCAACAGACCTTTGATTATGCATCAAGAAAGACAAACTTCTGATCAAGGGTGGAAATGTCAGGAGTCAGTAAGGCTTGTGAAGCTCTGTTGCCATTTTGGTTGGAGTTACATCTTTGCAGATATGCTGTTTCTGTAAATGGGTGGGGGAGACTGAGGCAAGCAAGGGATTTTCCCTCCCCTCTGAACTAGGGAGAAAAGGCCAGTGGGTGTGGTGGTGGGAGCTGTACTCCAAGGAGGGAGCACGGAATATCCCTTCTGCAGGGGGGGCAGGACTTGCAACATGGCAGCCAACCAGGAACCCCCCCCCCACCCTGCAACCCCGCCAAAGAAGAGGGAAATGGACTCAAGGGGAATTTGAATGCAGGTATCGTAACAATATGAGATCCCCTATTAGCCCAAGATCATCAGGTGGGAAGTGTCACTTGGAGGAAAACCTGCCTGAGAACGAAACCAACACAGAGGAAAGCAGAGTCAGGATGCAAGGAATGATATATTCCTGATGGCTCTGTGTGAGCACCTGGATCTAGCCATTCCTGAAGGTAGACTACAAACCTCAGTTTTGAGAGCCAATACGTTTTCTTTTTTGCTTAAGCTACTATGAGATGGGTTTTCTGCCCCTTGCAGCCTTTACGTTGTGACTATAATGGAGCCTGTGTCCTCACTGGCCTGAAGGAGCCCCCTACGAGGCTCATTTCTGGGTCCTCAGCATCACTGCCCAGGACCTGAAAGCGACAGGGGCTCAGAAAGTCTGTCAGGCCGACCTTGACCCCATGACCACAGAGTTCAAAACCACAATGTCAGAAAAACAGAAACAAAACCAAAGCCACAATGTCTGAGACTCAGAAACAATCTACCAGGCGGACCTTGACGCCATGACCACAGAGGTCAGAGCCCCAGTGCTGTGTGGTGCCGCGGTGAGCACGGCCGCCTTTCAAAGCCACAGCGCTGGTCTTGCTTGGGCCCGGCCGCCTCCTCCCAGCCCCGACCCCGGGGCTGTGGGCCTGGCCCGGAACTCGCTTCCCCAGCCGCACCTGGTACTTGTAGCAGTCCCGGCGGTCACTGGGCGAGCTCCCCTGGCAGGTGCCCGTCTCTGTGTTGTTCTGACACGGGCAGCCTGTCCCATCCTGCTCGTTACACGTATCCGCATGGCCATTACATTGGCATCTGAGGAGGGCGGGAAGACAGGGGTCATAGTGCTCTCGCGACCCACAGGGGCGCTGGCAGGATGCTGCATGTGAGCTCCAATCCAGGCCAGAAGAGAGAACAGGCTCTCGGAGGTCCAGCCCTTTACCCAAGGCCACAGGCCAGTAAGCGGCAGAGTCGGGACCAGAACCCAGCCTGGACTGACCCTTCAGAAGGGGTAGAATGGGGTGGGTATCTCGAGGCCTTCCCCTCAGCAACCCTCTTTGCCCTCCAGTCTCCATTAGGGCTGCTCTGCAGTCTGTGTTTCAGCACTGACTCCAAGGTTGGGGTCCCCTCTCTGAATCCTGCCCTCCCCCCAGACCCCTGGCCTGGCCTGGGGACTCCCTGGGGATTGCACCTTATCCTGACACAGGCCGGAGGGCTGGGGAGCGGGGTCTGACTCCCAGAGCCATGCCTGGTGAACAGGGCAAAGGCCTGGGCCCCTTCCACTTACTTGGTACACGTCCCATCCAGGAGGAAGTAGCCATGGAGGCAGCTCTCACATTTGTCCCCGTAGCTGTTATTCTGGCAGTTCACACACACAGCCTCATCTTCAGTAGGACCCTCTGTCACCCAGTTTTCAATCTGGCCAGGGAAGGATGGGATGATCACGAGAAGGCACGAACCAGCCCCCTGCTCCCTCAGACCCAGGAGTTCAAGATCCCAGCCCGTCACCTCCTCTGGATCCAGCGAGTACTTCTCTGGCTCCCTCCTGGCCATTTCAAGCTCCTTCCTGGAGACACAGACGTGGCTGTTGCCTCGACAGAAGGTGTGGCAGGGGCGGCAGGTCCCACCCCCCACGGCGGAACCCACGAACAGCGGGAGGCACTGCTCACAGTGGCTGCCCTGGAAACCGGGAACAAGGCAGTCAGAGGGGTTGGATAATCATGGGGTGGGAGGCACAAGAGTGGGAGGTCACAGGTTCTGAGAGCCCCACAAAAGGGTGGCAGGCTCAGCACTTGGCTTGGGCAATCCCAGCCTATCTGTGATTTACCCCTCTGCCTTCGCTTGCATACCTTCAGTGATGGGGGGCTCGCTACCTTACAGCCCAAGTTATTGGCTCAGAAAGCCCTCCGTAAATTATCCCAAATCCTCCTCCACGTGGCCACCCTCCCTGGCCCAGCACTGACTCCATCCACTATGCCACGGCAGCCCCTCCGTGAATCAAACCCAGACGGTGTCCCAAAGCCTTCTCACGCCTCCCTGGGACAGGGTCGTGCCATCTCCACCCACCCCGTGCACGGTTTATTGGAACTTGAACAAGGCTCAAGATGCCTGAACACAGGCTGAAGGCAAGGAAGGGCCGGGTCCCGGGGCCAGGGTCCGAGGCCAGGGCGGCCACCTTGGTGTGGTTGCGGCACAGCAGGCAGTGATCGCGGGCCCCGACACCGGCACACTCGCTGTGGCGGTTGCAGCGACACTCCGTGGAGCAGTTGCGTCCGACGAAGCCGAAGTGGCAGCGGCAGTGGTCGGGCTCCACACACGAGCCGTTCACGCAGCCCTGGGCGCACACCGGGCGGCAGAGCCCCGTCGTGCTGCAGGGGCGGGAAGGGGGTCAGGGCAGGGCAGCGGACAAGCCCAGCACACACCACCCTCGCTCTCGCTCTGCTCCGTCGCCTTCCCCACTCGAGGAGCCAGCCCCCGGCCCCTCTTCCGGGGGTGCCCCATTAAACTCACAACCCTGCCCCTCCATGACCTAGCCCCCCACCCACATGGCCCTGGGTCAACTCCACCATCCTGTGTTTTCTTCTGTCCTGCTCTGGTCCACGCCTCATCTTTACTGCTCCCCCCTTGATGCTCCCACCCCGTGTCAGTCTGGTGCCTCTTCCTCAGCCCACCCCAGGCCCTGGTCCGGCTGCAGCCTCACTTGTCCATGGTGTAGCCTGTCTTGCAGCTGCACTCGTAACCGTGGGGCTGGTCGTGGCAGTTCTGTGTCTCGTTGCAGTCATGGTGCCCATTTGCACACTCGTCCTCAGGAGGGCAGGACAGGAAGGCCCAGGAGGCGCCAGGACGCCCACACGTCAGCCCTGGCACAAGGTACAGGGCTTCACTGGGGGTCTCTGCACCACCCACCCACCCAGTCCCCTGCTCCTACTTCCCGAGCCCCACCTCTGAGACGGCCCCCAGCACCCCTCCGTGCTGTGAGCCAGCCCCTCAACCCACCTCTGAGCCCTCCTCACCATCACGGGGGCCACTGAGTCCACCCTCCAGGCAGCGGCCGCCTCCATCCTGGCCTCCCCAGGCACACCAGCCACAGTGGGGGCGCCGCAGGCACAGGGCGCACTGGGTTGCCTGAGCACAGCCCAGGGAGCAGCTCTCGGGCCCCCGGAGCAGCCGCCCGCAGCCTCCGGCCATACATCGCAGGGGCAGGTACGATGGGCTCAGACACTGTCCAGGGGAGGGGAATTGCAGAGTCACTGGGTCAAAGAAGCACATCCTGGGTACCTTCCCAACCACACCCTCTTCTCAGAGGTCTTGCCCGCCCCAGCCACAGCTGGAGGACCACAGTGAACACCAGCTGGGGTCATCACATTCTCCCTCCCAAGCATCTAGAACTGAGACTAGCAACATCCTTGAAACCAGACTATGTAGACCAGGGCTGGCAGAGCCATTTGGTGAGCAAATGACATCAAGGAAGAGGAGAGGAAGCAGGAAGAGGGTGGAGGCAGAAGGAAGCAGAGATGAGAGCCACACCCCCAACACAGGTGGAGAGGCACCTTTCCAGTTCCATCTCCAGTCCCTGGTGACACCTGGCTGCACTCTCCACCCTGGCTTCCAAGAAGCGCCACTGAGTTGGTGTAACGAGGCCCCTTTACCCACCTGGCTCAGGGCACAGCTGCTTCGTACAATTAAAGGCAGGCAATGGTGCCAGATGGAGACAAAAACTAGCATCAGGAGAGGGGGTTGCAAGCCACAGTCACTTAGAAAAAATGGGGACCCGGCTGCTGGGGCAACAGGATGCTCCTCCCCGCCAAGTCTGGGAAGCTGAGTCCACGATCAGGGGCTGAGCGAGCAGCTCACACGCCGTCACTTGTCACGTCCCGGGACCCAGAGAAGGTGCGCAATGAGGACTGGGCACTTGGGAACTAACCTCAGTGTACACGGGCATTTCACTCACGGCTCAGGCCTCAGGTGTAAGAGGAAAGACGTGAGCCTGGGCTGGCCGGCAGCACTGAGGAAAAAGCCAAGCCACCACGCAGTCCCGAAACAGGAAACCTGACTGCTATGGCGGGAGCTTTCAGCCCGCTCAGGGCTATGGCTGGCGGCGAGCTGAGCCTTGCCCAACTGCCAAACTCTCTGCCAGGCTAGGCCTCTCGATCTAAGTTTAGTGCGCCCGTGGCAGAGAGCAGAACAGTCTGGGAGAGGGCGGAGAGAAGCCCGAGGCCCCAGTCTGCCCAGCGCTGCCTGCTGTGACCTCCCTTGTGGCCAAACGCGATGCCGTCCAACACCGTGACTGCATTTCCTGTGCTCCTGGGCAGAGGCTGACGAACGTGAAGTTCCAAGAGCAGGACCCACTCTCATCCGTTGGCATGTGCCCACAGACTAGCAAAGTGCCTGGACACAAGGCAGGTGCTCAGTAAAGAATGTGGTGAGGGGGGAAAGAGGAAAGAAGGCAGCCAGGAAAGGGCACGCCCTCTGGCCTGCGCCAGGATCTGAGGCCAAAGCCACTGAAGCAAACAATGCTGGATGATTGGAACACAGCTACCCCGGAGCCAAATCCTAACAGGTCTGGCCTGTACACCTGTTATGATTGATCTGTGCAGGGGTGCCTTTTAAAAACCTGAGCTAAGCCCTGGCTGGTGTAGCTCAGTGGATTGAGTGCCAGCCTGTGAACCAAAGGGTCGCAGGTTTAATTCCCAGTCAGGTCATGTGCCTGGGTTGCAGGCCAGGTCCCTGGTGGGGGGCACACAAGAGGCAACCACACATTGATGTTTCTCTCCCTCTCCTCTCTCCCTTCCTCTCTCTAAAAATAAATAAATAAAATCTTTAAAATAAATAAATGCTGGTGTGGCTCAATGGATTGAGCGCTGGCCTGCAAACCAAAGGGTCGCCAGTTCAATTCCCAGTCAGGGCACAGGCCTGGGTTGCAGGCCAGGTTCCCCAGTGCTGGGCACATGAGAGGCAGCCACACACTGGTGTTTCTTTCCCTGTCTTTCTCTCTCCCTTCCCCTCTGTCTAAAACTTAATTAATTCATTCATTCATTAATTAAAAACCAGAAAACCTGAGCCAACACTTTAAGTAGACTTCACAGAAACCAGAAGATTGGGCAGAAAGTCCTCTCACACTCACACAGACTCAACTTTGTGCTCTCCATCCACCACTTCCTCCTGCCTCACACCTAAAGCTGCCCAGAGAGCCTGGCAGGCGCAGAGGGGCTGGGGGAGCAGCACGTGCTCTCTGGTCCCTGGAGCACCCACAGAGACAAATCATGCCAATCTCAATAATATTGGGGGGTAACTTCTAGCACCAGACAGACCCCCTGGCTTGGGGAGGAGAGGCCTCTGCGTGTCACAGACTGACACTGTAGGGCCACACCGAGCCCCCTCGGGCACGCGCACTGCCCCGCCGTGCGGCGATCCTTCAGGTGTGTCCCAGAAAGTGGGTGGAACCTGGGGCGTCGCTGAGTTTTTGCTTAATGGCAGGCTCTGCCCCACGCTCTCAGTGCATCCTCATCTCATCTGTCAACCTGCCTACGGGGTGGTGTGCTGTGACGCACGAAAATACCTGTTTCTGGTCCCTGATCCCTGCCACAAAGCTACTAATATGCTTTAAATTTCCTGAGTGATGGGAATGTCTTCTGTTATTCACAACAGTCCCTTTCTCCCCAGAGTTTGCTACTGAGGTGACTTCGGCAGGGGTCACCAGAAAGACCAGGTGATTAGAGGGGTTAGCCCCACCCACTAACCTGGAGGCAGGGTTGACGACTGAGTTCTATAAAAACTCTTAAAGGCTGGTGGTGCCCAGAGAGGGTGTGGAGCGCCACACGCCCCCCTTATCTGGCCCCATTCATCTCCTCCACTGGGCTTTTCCTACGTTGTGTCCTTTATAATAAACTGGTATTAGTAGGTAAATGTTTCTCTGAGTTCTGTGAGTCACTCCAGCAAATTCTCAAACCTGCAGAAGGGGTGGTGGGAACCACATTTATGGCTGGCCGGGCAGCAGGACCGCGACCAGGGTGTGTGACTGGTGTCTGAGGCAGGGGCAGTCTTTCCGGACGGAGCCCTTGCACTTGTGGGACCTGATGCTAACTCCAGAGAGAGAGGGTCAGAAGTGAGCTCAATCGCTGGACTCCTGGGCTGTGTCTGGACAATCGGTGAATTGGTTACTGGTGTTGGAAACACTTCAGCTGTGGGGTCCGTTGACACAACTTCTATCTTAACAAAGACTCGTGTAGGCTCACGGGCCGCCATGGTGAGTACCCACACCTCAACTGAGTCTCATACAACAAAGACATGAGTGGGAAGTGGACATCAGTGGGAATCAGAGATGCAGAACGCTGGCCCAGTGACGCTGCTTCCAGGAACGGCAAGAGGTGCATCTTCTTGTCTCCCCCTGGGGTGGGGCTGGGGAATAAATGCCTTTGTTGCCTGTCACTGGGACAGCTAGATCGTGCTGGGCAGAAGCACCTTAGGAACGGGCTTTCTGAGAGCACGTGCTCGGCAGTCCAGGGGCGGGCTGTCAAAGGCACACACAGTGCCCCCCAGACCTTGCAGGACCATCTCTCCAGCCCACAGACGCAGAGGAGGGGTGGGTCTGAGCTGCCAGGCTGGAACCACGTGCCCCTGGCTGTCTCCCTGGACCAAGGCTGGACCAACTCCTGAGTTGAGCTGAAGTCCCTTTGAGAATGTCAGCAAAGGGATGAACAGACAGGACTGTGGTCTCTGGAACTAGAAAACCACCTGGACTGAGGGTCAGGGCTGCCATCTGAGGCCTTGTGTGCTGACGATCGAGCCGGGAGAAACCGGAGGACGGAGATGCACAGGGAGCAGCTGAGCTCAGAGACCACGTGGCAGCAGTTGTTCCTATCCTGACACCCATCAAATAAATAGCCCCAGTTCCTTCTAATAAAACCAGCTCAAGTGGGTTTCTGTTTCTTAAAAGCAAAAGCTCCAAGTACAGAGAGAGGCAGAGGAGGGGGGTGGAAGGGTGTGGGAGGGACGGGGGTGGTGCAAGAGCCACGGAAGGACGGGCAGAGGGAGCGTGAACGAGAGCTGGAGGGAATGGCAAGAAGACACACCAAGGAGACTGAGGGGGCAAGGAGGGAAGAAACAGATGCTGGGAAGAGAGAGGGGAGAGTGGGGGTCAGGGGAAGGCATGACAGTGAGGCCAGAGCGAGGAAGATGGGGAGGACAAGACGGAGGAGGAGGTGGGGGGTCAGTGCCTGGTGGAGAGGGAAGAGCCCGGGAGCCCTGGCAGAACGCGGTACCTGTTGGAGACTGCTGCTCCAGACACAGTGCTGCCAGCCCCCATCTGCACCCTTGGAGTCCAGACAGGAGGTACAGTTGGGCAGGAGGTGACAGGGAGTGGGGCAGGGCAATGGGGGCGATGATTCCACCGGCATCGGGGACACGTTCAGCAGAGAGTGGCTGAAACATGTCCAGTCATAGGTGGGCTGCACTGAGAGGATGCGGCGGGTCTCCCCTAGGGTTGGGGCACAGTGATTAACCCCGGGTCCAGGCCCCCAGCCCCTCCTCCCTCAGACTCAGGAGTCCCAGCCCCCAAACTGCCCTCCCAGGGACCAAGCCTGGGTGTATACCTGTCCTCTTGAACTGACGTGTCCACATGCACTTGCCCTCCCTGGTGCACTGCTCACAGTCCGCAGCCCCACAGGCAGCCTCCGAGCAGTTCCCTGCCCAGAAGACCTCCCGCTGATTGATCCGACAGTCATTCTCCGAGGTGCAGGACCCGTTGCGCCCGATGCAGGCGCCCTCGGGACAGTTGGTGCACCACTTACAGCGGGGGGCAGATGCCTGCTGGAGGAGACAGGCTCCATGGGGTTCTCAGGGTCCCCAGCATCCCTCCAGGCACAGCTCCTCCCACCCACTCACAGCTGAAGAGCTCAGTGCTTTCCGAGCCCCAACCCCCCTCACACCACTCACCTCTCCATCTCCAGGCTGCAGGGTCCGTGGATGGCGGGCCAGGCACTCACTGCAGGTCCGGAGACGTCGGCACTCCTCAGGAGAGCGAGGCGTTGGGGAGCAAGGGGGAGCCCCACAGCCCAGCCTGGGGAGGCACGATGCCTTGGTTCATCCTGCCCAGCCCAGCCCTGTCCTTCCCCCTCCCGTCCTGGCCTCTTCCTGGTGCCTCCTGAACACCACCCTGCAAAGCCCCCGTACGCGTCCCACACTGCACTCAGCATCGGACTCACAAATCTGCTCCTTCTCCATCCCACTTGCTGTGGTCCCACGTCCACCTGCTGCCCAGGCAGAGACACTAGACCATCCCTCACATCCTCCTGCCCCTCTGCCACCAAGGCTTTCTGCCTCCTGAGTTTCTCTGACCGTCCCCTCCTACCCACCTCTGCAGCCCTTTGTTCAGTTCAGGCCTCTCCCCTCACCCTGGCCTCCTGTCTAGTCTCTGCCTGCACAGCCTTCCCTCCCTCAAAACAGCCTCTAGGGCTGCCCCTGCCACCTCCCGCACAAACCCTTGTGGCTCCCTGTCACTCACAGGGGAGGTCCACAATCCTTCACCCAAACTCCGCAAAAGCAATGTGCTTCAGAACTTTTAGCTTTTAGAAAAGCAGTGGGTGTACCGACTGTTACATAATACCCCTGTGGAGGCTGGGGGAGCACCCGTAGATCCAACCCTTTAATATTTCTGCAGTAAAGACGGTGGCACATTTCATGGGACACATAAAGCCGAATGAGTCTGTGCTAAACCCACGCCAGCACTTTCAGCTTCCTGAGATGTTCAGCTTCCCGAACCACACGGGAGGGGTCTCTGGACCCGGGTGGAGCCCAGCCCCTCGGCCAAGCACTGGAGGTCTTTTCCAAGCTGACCCATTCAACTTCCCAGTCTCATTTTCCCCGGACTCAGGTGGTCTTTCAAGTATGCCAGGCACAGCCCCACTTCTGAACCTTTGCTGGTGTCCAGTCCCCCGGTCATTTAGAGCCCAGTGCAGACCCAGCTCCTCCAGGAAGCATTCTGGGATGGCTCTCCAGCCCACACGCAGGGCTGTGCCCATGGGGCCCCAGCCCGCCCCTGCCGGCGAAGAACTGCCCATTTCCTCGTGAGGTGGTATCCCAGCCTGGCCTAGCACAGAAGCCCCTTCAGAGGGTACCAGTATCACCCTCTCCTGAGCTGTCAGTCACCACGGTTACCTGTGGGCCTGGTCCCCAGACAAGCAGGCCCCATGGCACCAGGTGCAGGCCCCAGACTGGTTGCAAGCTTCAGGCGAGGGCAGCAGGCGACAGGGGTCAGGGGGCAGGGTCAAGGACAGCAGGCGGCCCAGGGCCACTCCCCCAAAGCCCCCTGAAATATACAGCCGGCTGCCCACCGCTGCCACAGCATGGGCCACAGACTCCTCCATGGGGGGCCCCACAGAGGCCTGGCCTAGGGAAAGACAGAGCAGCGATCAGGAGGAAAACTGGCGGGAGACTGGGGAAGAGACCTACACGAAGATACCAATCAGAGAGGGACACGGAGCAAGCAGTGAGACGGTCTGAGGAGAGACAGACACGGCAGGACAGGGAGAGACCAGGAAAGCCAGGCAGGGCCGGGGAACCAGACAGATAGCAAAGCAAGAGAGGGAGAGAGGCACATGGAGAAAGCAAGGAACAGAAAGTGAAATTACGACTGGAGACAAATGTTGCAGTACAGCCCTAACAGCTGTTTCTTTTCTTGTAACGACAAAAAGTCTGACTCCCAGGCACCCTTTTCAAAGAGGCATCTGCGTCCAGGAAGGCCGTCTGGGATGGACACTGCAGCCGCAGGACGCAGGCCCGGGAAGAGCCGGCTGCCTCCCTCGCCGGGGCTCCTTTGTCTCACAGGACTTGGTCGATTATTTCAATATCTGACCATTTGCACTGCTTGTTTCCTCTTCCTGCCCTTTACGTTCCTGCTCTTAGCCAGTGAGCCAGCAGAAACCCCAGGCCCCCACCATGGATCCCAAGAAAAGCAGCAAAACAAAATTTTCTAAGGGACAAAAAAGGAAGGAGGGCATCCCCCTGGGTGTTTAGAGACAGGAGTTTTGCTGGAGAGTCTGAGGGGAGCCGAGTAACGCCCAGTGAGAGGGAGTGCCAAGGCGGGCTCCCAGGGACAGCAAAGGACTTACGGGTGAGGTCAGGCAGGAGCCAAGTGTTGCAGTTGACCTGGTAGAGCAGCACATCGCTGCTGAACTCATCAGGGTCCGAGCGCCCCCCCAGGACCACCATGGTGTCCCCCAGCAGGGCCGAGGCGTGGAAAAGGCGGGGGCGGGGCTGTTGGGGAGACAGGTGGCAGGATGGCCTGTCAGAGTCCGCAGTCCTCTGCTCACTCTCTCAGCCCACGGGCCACCCTGAATCCCCCTACACCTGACCCCCACCAGCCCAGCCCATCCAAACCTTCCTCAGACCTCACTTCCCTCCTCCAGGAAAACTCCCTCATTCCTCAGCAGCCCCAGAGCCATCTTCTTCTCCCCAACTCCCACACCCTGTGCTACTCCCCAGCAACCCACCCAGACTGCTGGAGACGCGCCCACAGTTTTGTGAAAGCTCACCAGCTGGGCTGGGACCGTACGGGGCGGGGCCTGGGCCTCTTACCTCCCCCCTCACAGTCCAGCCCCAGGAAGGGCTCAGAAACATGTCCACGTGCAGAAAATGCAATTGTCCCTAGCCAGCAGATCCAGGGCTACACGTTCTCCCACACACCCACTGGTCTCCACTGGCCTTGAAGGCAGGAAGTGTAAGGAGCATCCGTCCCCCCCGGTTCCAGGTGGGGAGGCCAGGAAAGGGCCTGCCAGGGCTACACCAAGAGTGGCACAGAGCTGGGGCAGAACCCTGGCCTCTGAACTCCTGGTCTAGGAGTCTTTCCTCTGAGCCAGGGATGGCAGATGGGGAGACATGGGAGGCCACAGTTCAGTTCAGAGGCCTGGGGAGGAGGGGGAGGAGGAGTCCAGGGCTGAGCTAGTCCCTGGATCATGGGGATAGGGAGGCCCCTTCCCTCCCACCCATTACCTCCATCTGTCTAGACCTCCTTTCCTGACCTTTGCCCCCTGAGAAGGAGCCAGCAGGCTCCAGGTGCGGTCAGGACAGTGCAGGGAGTAGAGCTCAGAGGATGGAGCCGCCAGCTCCACGTGGAAGCGGAAACCCCCGAATACGTAGAGGGAGTCGGTGGCCTCGTGGTACACGGCAGAATGACCATAGAGACCTGGGGGGAGTCAGGGGAAGGGTGAGAACAGAGGCTGGCAAAGGCCTGGTGATCAGGAAGACAACCCCCCCACCCCACTGCCTTCCTGAGTTTCCCTTCTCGTGACCACAACACCTCCCCAAGCCCTGGGGCCACAGACTTGGGAGACCCCCTCCACTCCCCCTCCCTTGAGTTAAAAGGATGACCATTAGAGTCTGGGAAAGAGTAGAGGGAGACTGGGGTGGCCAGAATGTCCTAGGGAGAGTGGCCCAAGACTGCAGGAGACACAGAGACAGGAGAACACCTAGGGGCCAGTGACCGAGTGCCTGGGGGAGGGAGACACTGGACAGGAAGAGGGCAGCTTACCATGGAGTCAAGGGGAAGGGTGTTAAACAGAGAAACTGAACTTCTCATCCTCAAGATGGTACCCTGAGAATCTTGGTAGGGGTCAGGAGGAAGACAGGGAGATAACAAGATACGAAGTTGGGGGGTGGGCAGTGACCACAGAGTATGGAAGTGGATAGAGAGCCTACACAAAGCCCTGGATGGCCAGGAGGTCAAAGGTGCTGTGCTCTCCTGTCCCTAGCCCCACCTGTGGGGGGCGTCCCGCTCTGAGCGCCGGATACCCAGGTGCCAGTCGCCAGCTGGTACTCGAAAAGCTGCTGGTTGAAGCCATTCTCAGGGGAGTAGCCGCCCACCAGGAGCAGAGACAGGCCTCGGCGGGCAGTGAGGGTGTGGCCAGCGACAGCAGGCAGTTCCACAGTCTGAGGGGTCTGAGGGTCAGAAGGCATAGATCACAGGAGGCCAGAAGTAAGGGGTCATCTTCAGGGTAGAAGCGAGACTCAGAACTACCCACACTCTTTTTGAACCACTAAGGGGACAGTGAGCTGCGCGGGCTGGTCAGACCGCAGGCCCTCCGACCAGCCCTGGTCCCAGCAGGTGTGTAGTAGACCTCTGGCCTCTTCAGCTAGGAGCAGCCTGTGTTCCCTGGGAAGCCCCTGTGCCTCTGCCCTTGCTCTGGCTGCAGAGGGCTGACTACCTGCTCCACAGGCTGTATCCCAGCCTGGCCGACCAGGGCATCATATCCCCTTGGCCAGAATACAGTGTGACCCAGGGTGGCCAATGAAATTCAATTCTGGGACTTGTGCTGGAGCTCAGGGAATAAGCCATGTCCTCTGCAGACGAGGCGGCAGGAGATCCCTGGTCATCTTTGCCAGAGCCCAGTTGTGAGGCCTGTGGGTGGGGAGAGATGCTCACCTTCTCCTGCCGCCACTGCAGGGTGGTCAGGTTGAGGACCCAGAAGTCTCGGGCAATGCCCCCAGCCGTGAGCCCCCCCAGAAGGTACATGGCACCACGGCCAGAGGGCACATAGGCAGCTGCATGGAAGGAGCGGGGTGAGGGGCCTGGGCCCCCGTCCTCAGCTCCTGCCAGCATCTGGGTCCACCGCCACTCACTCACTGAGTACCTGGGACCA
Organism: Macrotus californicus; assembly: GCA_007922815.1. Taxonomy (NCBI): domain Eukaryota; kingdom Metazoa; phylum Chordata; class Mammalia; order Chiroptera; family Phyllostomidae; genus Macrotus; species Macrotus californicus. Next base: position 52,553 of record VMDR010000137.1, read on the forward strand.
AGATGCAAAAAAGTAGCCTCACTGTCCAGTCATCCCAGTATCCCAGCATCTCCTAAGTGACCTGTACCACCCCCAGCAGGTATCCCAGCATCCCAGCATCCTCTGGGGTAACTCTTCGAAGATAGTCACCTTACCATCCCCTGGGGTGGCACCACCCATTTAAATAAGTGTCCAACCCTGAGGTGAGCCGCCTGTGACAAGTGTCACAGTGTCCTTTGAAGGTGTCCTTTTTCTGCTCACCCAAGAGGACAGACATCTCAGCATCCCATGAGGTGAACTTCTCTCATTCAAGTATCCCACCTCCCAAGGGCAGTTCTCACCGGTACAGGTTTCCCAGCAGCCCCTGGGGAAGGCCCAGGCCCCCAAACATCCACAGGGTGGCATCAGGTCCCTCCACCATGGTATGCCCCAGGCGGTGCAGGAAGCGGCTAGCAGTGTCCTAACGGGGGGAGGGGACATGAGTGTCAGGCTGAGTACAGGGTCTGGGGGTGGTCCCAGGAGTGAAAGAGGGAGAAGAGTCCAGGCTGTGGGGCACCTCCCCAGACACTAGGCCGCCACAACTCACAGCTGAAAGGCGGCTGTCCATGAGGGTCTCCCAGACCAGCTGCCCACCGTCCAGCTTCGTGGCACAGTTGGGGCCCCCGAAGCCCTCAGCACAGATGCACACACCCAGGCTCTGGGGGACAGCAGGAGGATGCTCAGCAGGAGCCATGAGCACCACCCCGTCCCACCTAGCTTGTCCTGTCCCACCCGTACCTGGTTGCAGGTCCCTGCCCCACTGTGGGCATTGCAGTTTTCAGGACATAGAGCCATGCGGCAGTGTGGGCCAGCCCAGCCCTGGGGACAGCGGCAGAGTCCAGCACCTGTGGCCCCGTCCTGGGGCACACACTCCTGGGGAACAGGACAGCTCCCAGGGCCCCCTGACCCACAGCGGGCAGAGCCCACTGAAGCGTTGAAGCCCCAGGACGAGGAGCCGTTGGCCTCCCAGTGCAGCACAAGCAGTCCTGTTGGGAGAGAGGGCAGAAGCGTGTAGCAGAGCCAAGTCCAGACACTGCTCCACCCCCAGGTTTTGAGAAAAACCAGTGTAACTGGGCAGGGAAGCAAGGCATCCAATCATCTATAATCACTGTACGCCCTCTCCCTGGTCCAGCCCATCAAGTTCCGATGGGTTTTTCTTTTTTCCCAGTGGTTTTGAAGCCTAAATTTCTCTCATGTTCACTCACTGCTGGCCACTTCCTCGGCAGTCTAGCCTGGTCACCAGCACCATCCCCCACTGGTCTTCCTGGCTCCCCTACGCTCTGCCCTTCACAGCATCCCATGTGATCCTTCAAAAACATGAACCTGATCCTGTCACTCACAAGCTCCAAACCTTCCCCAGCTTGTTATTGTTCTGTAAAACCAAGTCTCCTTAGGAAGAGTTCCGGGATGGGAGGGCGGGAATTAATGACATGTCAAAAATGTCTCAATAAAGTTATATGAAAAAAAGGGCCTTGCAAGCTTTCCGACCTCATCACCTCCCCCTCTCAGGCTCTCTGGCTCCAGGGCCAGGCCCCTTTCCTGCTTTTCAGGGCCTGGACACCCGCATCTCCTCCCCCTGGAGGAGTCTCCCTTGTCCACACTGCCCCCTAGAGGCCTCAAGTGAAACTGCACCTCGGCAGAGCCGCCGTCAGGTAGGCCAGGCTCGCTCTTCCATTTCCTTTTATCCCTCACTATTCTGAGTATACTTTGTTCGCTGTAGCGCGCGCGCACGCGCACATGCGCACACACACACACACACACACACACCCTGATTCCCTGAAGGAGGCGCCTGTGTCGCACCCCTAGCGTCTAGCGCAGGCCCGGCTCGGCTCACCACAGGTGCGCAGTAAACATTTGGTGAATGGAAGGGAACGAGGGGCCATCCATTCTATCCTCACTACGAGGGTTCTGCAGGGGCTAACTACAGCTCCGCCTCCCCCCCCACCCCCGTCTTGGAGCTGCTCTGATTTACAGTCTGAAGAGAATTTCCAAACTTGGGCTCTTCGACTGCCATGGGCAACAAATTATTTCTAGTGCATCTCCATCAACACCAGCTGGTTTCACAGTCCTGAGGATGAGTCCGGGTTATGGGGCTGTGCCTTGCTTTGCAGGAGACGGAGCAGCGCCTCTGGCCTCCCTGACGAGATGCCAGGAGCACCCCCAATCGTGACAGTCAGCCAAACACCCTGAGGACATACTCAGCCCTGGTAGAGAACCCCAGCCTGAGGAGATACTGAGGGGCCCTTACGCCAGCCCTTCTGTGTACCCCAAAGACATTGCCCCTCTTGGCCCTTCTCTCCAGAAGCAGCCCAGTAATATTCTACTTGCCCCTCCGCTGAAGAAAACTGAGACTCAGAGGTGGCAAGGGATTGCCTCACCCAGCAAGTCAGTGACAGAGCTGGGCTGGGTCTTAAGCCCACCTTGGTCAGCAAGCTGCAGGGGAGCAAGGGATACACAGCCCAGGACAGAGGTCCCACCTCCCCAGCCCCCATACCAGACAGGGCCTGCACCGTGAGGGGCCTGTCCCGCCGCTGGCCGCAGAAGGCAGCAATGAGGCTACGGTCCGACTGCACCACACCGGTGTCCAGGAAGCGTGGGAAGCCGTCAAAGGCCAGCACATAGCTCAGCTGGAGGAGTGCAGAGCTGAGGGTTAGGGGATGCCGAGGATGACAAAGAGGGGCGCTCGGGGTCTGGGAGGAGGAGTCCAAGAGGAGAGGACAAGCTGAGACAGGGAAATGGGCTTCTTTGCAACTCCTGGGCAGACGGTCAAACCGTGGCCTAGAGGCCACCAGTCCTGTGTTGATAGCAGACGTGGCTAATCAATCAGGTACTCTCACCTGAAGCCTCTTTCTCAATACACAGCTCCTGGAAGCCACTACAGGTGGTCAGGGCTGGCACACATGGAATAAGTGTTTACCATGCCCGAGGGGAGTTTGAGGATGTGGGGATCGGAGACTTGGAGTCCAGGAAACAGCAGGTGACCTGGCCAATGGGAGCGTCTGTGGTCTTAGAAATGGAGGGCTGGGGTCAAAGGAACAGAGTTTGGGTTTTGAAGGATGAAAACCTGGGAACGCTGGGGTCAGGGTCTAAGGACTCAGACTGGGAGGGGAGGCACGGGTCTGAACCCTAGCATCCTCAGAGCTCACCGTGCAGGGGGTGCTGCTGTCAGGGGAGAAGGTGAGGGTGAGTGGTGGACACTGGGTCCCGGGAGCACAGGGCTGCAGCACCTCGGTGGCCGAGACAACCCACACACAATACGACAGGCCTGACCCGGCTCTCGCTGCCCCACCACCTGGAGGCAGCAGCCCCCCAACCCGGCGTGAGCCCAGTGCCACCGAGGATACGTTGGTGAGGAGGGCACGACCCCCGCACTCCCGGAAGCAGGAGCCACCAGCCCTGGGAGACAGAGGAAAGCCAGTGTCAGACCAGTCCTGCCCCATCCCATGTCACCTGGACCCCCGACCCCACCTGTCTGGCCCCTGTCTCACCGGGGGTCCCCATAGTAGCCAGGGGAGCAGAGCTGGCAGTGGGCACCCTCAGTGTGGTCCTGGCAGAAGCAGAGCCCGCTGAGGTTGTCACAGTGGCCGCGGCGTGGGTCCCCGTGCTCATTGCACTGGCAAGGTCGGCAGCCGCCTGAGCCCGTGGCATTGCCAAAGCTGCCGGGCCGGCACCGCTCACAGTGCTCCCCCCAGGTCCAGTCTGTGGAAGCCCCAGCAGGCAGGATGCAGAGTCAGGGGGAGGGCAGGAAGGGGCCTGTCCAACTGGCTCAGCTGATCCCTGACCTCACCTGGCTGCTTCAAAGGAGGGTAACCAGGGTTGACTTGGGAGACTAGCAAGGCCCAAGACGGGGGACTGAGGCCCCGGCAAAGAGGTGGGTGCCACTGAAGCCTATCTGGGGTCAGGCAATGGGGCAAGGGGACCCAGAACTGGGTCAGGGGACACTGAAGCCCATGCAGAGAAAAGGAAACTGGAACCCCAAGGAGGTTCCCTTGAGGCCAGTCCAGGGGCGTCTGGGAGGAGGGCCGCTCACCCTGGCACTCATCACAGAAGCCAGGCCCCCGCTTGCGGCAGTGGCTGTGGAAATTGCAACCACAGTCTCGGGAGCAGCGGGGAGCAGGGGGTCCTGGAGCAGGTGTGGGCGGGGGCGGGTCGGACGTCCAGCCCAGGTCACACACGCAGGTGAAGTCAGGGGGGCCACTGCACACTCCATGGCCGCAGTCCTCCAGGCACCTGAGGGGCCGTGGCAAGGGTGGGGGAAGGGCTGGGCATGCCCAAACTCCCCAAGGCATCCCTGTCACTCCACTCCGACCCATCATCTCCATGGCAACACCATCACAAGCTATTGCCCACCGGTCCAGGACCACATGGGTGGCCCTGTCTCCAAGGTAACCCTATCACACGTGGTAACCTTCGTCTCTGGTAACCACATATCACCACTACAGATCTGCTCTCCATGGAAACCCCTTTTCAAGTTGGTCCTCCTCCATCTCCATGGCAACTCTGAAGACTGGCCCACAGTCTGCAGGTGACCCGTCTCCACAGTAACTGGCATTACGCTGGGGACCCTGTCACTGTAATGAGGGCCTAGTCTGCAAGGCAGAAGCCTGTGGCTCACTGGGGCGCAGGTCTACGGGAGGGGCCCCCACACCAAGACCACTACCCCCTCCATCTCCACACACCCCACCCCGGGGCAACACCTCCGTGGAAGCCCAGTCCCACTCACGTGCGGTTGCAGTACGTGATGCCATCTCCCTGGTAGCCCCGCTGGCAGTGACATTCGTAGCTGAGGGGTGTGTTCAAGCAGGTGGCCCGAAGGTGGCACCGTGCCAGGCCCAGGCGGCACTCATCCACATCTGGACAGCGGGCATATGCCCAGCGGGCAGGGAGGGCCACAGACAGCCCCAGGCCCTCCCCCACCCACAGGGAGCAGTTACCCCCACCCAGGGGCCCGGAGAAGTCCCCCTGGAGGCACCTGGAAGGTGGGGGATTGAAGAAGGTGGTGGAGTGGGGAGGGATAACAAAGAAACCAAGGACAGAGACAGTGAGGGGGAGAGAGGAGGCCAATCAGAGAGAGAGATATGAATACGGGGAGAGAAGCAGGAGGAGAAATGGAAGTGACGGAGAGAAACCAGAAGAAGTCAGACAAACATGATTTTGAAAGACAGGAGAGAGACAGAAACACAGAACCAGAAAGTTAAGAATAAAGAAACAGAAGGAAAGATGAAGGGAAACGAGTCACAGAAGCAGGGACAGAGTGGACAGGGAGGAGAGAGACACGAGAGGGGGGAGGGGACAAACGGAGACGACGGTCAGGAAAAGGCGGGGCAGAGAAACAGAGCAGCCGCCACAATCAATCAGGGCTGTGGACGGCTGCCCCGCCCACCCGCCCGCCCGCCTGCCCCGCCCACCCACCCGCCCGCCCCGCCCACCTGCCCCGCCTCCCAGGCCTCACCGCCCCAGCGTGGGGTTGTCTTCATTGCCGCACCAGCCACACTCGTGGCTCTGCAGACACTCGTGGCAGGTCAGGAAGCGGTCACAGCTCCGGCACCGTGGCTCTGAGTGCACGCTGTGGGGCGACAGTGTGGGGGGTGTCAGAGCCCAGCCCCCCCCTCACCTGCCTCTACCTTCCCTCTTGAGCCCAGCCATCCAGCCATCACCCTGACCGCACCTGTCGTCCCAGCCTCGGCAGCCCCCATACGGGTACCGGGCCAGGTAGGCAGCGAACAGAAAGCAGGTATGGGTGGACTGGCACCAGGCACACTGGCTTGAGTTGGCTAGGCAGTCCTCACAGGTCAGGCGCCTGGGGGTGAGGAGTAGGGTCGGGGTCACACTATGGCTGGTCTGTACACCACCCCCACACCTGTTCCCGGGGCCAGAGGGGCTCACTGGCTGCAGAGCGGGGGACACTCCTCCGGGCTCTTCAGGGCACCCCGACCCCGGCCCCGCCGGCTGCACGCTGCGTCCCCTTTGCGGTTGGTGCTCTGATGCCACTCACAGAAGGGGTCCTGGGGGTGGGAGAAGAGCCTGGCTCAGCCCTGTCCCTTTCTGGGCACTGGCACCCTCTGTATAGTCGAGGTGGGGCTGGCTCAATCCCAGCCTCATTGGTCCTGGGGCCGGCACAAGACCCAACCAGAGCGAGGAAAATGCTCTCCTGGGACGTCTGTCGACCTGGAGGGTCAGTAGGGTGGGGACAGAAAGGTGCTTTCTCTCCACTTGCCTGAGCAGGGGAACACAAGTCTGGGGCCTGTGGCTCCCTCGCCACCCCCAGGCGTTGACCCTCCAGGAGAGCACGGTGTGAACTGCTGGACATCACAGGCCTGAAGACCTGCTCTGGGGCCCTGCAGCCCAAGCCCATAAATGCCCCTCTGTGATGAGGCACCGAGCTGGGTTTTCCTGCCCCTACGACAGGGAGGGTCCTGAGTGCCAATCCCCTCGTCTGCTCCCCACTGAACTCTTGCCTGCAGACCAAAGACGATGGCCCCAGCTCTCTCCCCTACCGCCACCCGTAGGGCCCCTCGTCTGCCCATGTCAGCCCTGGGGGTCCTCCCCCGCCCCTAGATCCCCTGCTTTGGCTGCCTCCAACTTGAAACTGCCCCTCTGTGGCTTGGCAGGCACCTGGGTACAGGCATGGCAGTCGCGATGCTCCTCACAGAGGGGACAGAGGGCAGGCACAAGCACCAGCAAGGACCCACCGGCCCCACTGTCCCCGCAGTGGGCCCCACTCTGGCGCAGGTGGCAGGTGGCACTGGTCAGGCACCAGCCGCAGCCCTGGTCGGCCAGGCAGCCCAGGCAAGAGGAGTAGGAGGCACAGGCTGCTGAGCGGTAGGGTTCCAGGAAGAAGAAGGAGATCTCCTGGGGGAGGGGCACAGGAGGTCAGGGGTCCATGCCCCAACTTCCGGGTCAGGAGTTGAGGTTCGGGTCAGAGTTTGGAGCTGAAGACTTCAGTGTTTAGAGACAAGGTTGAGAACTCAGGCATGCACAAGGTCAGGATTTAGGCCACCAGCAGACAAAAGGGGGACCAGGGTTTGAAACCATCTAGAGATCAGAGGTCCAAGTATGGAGGTCAGAAGTCAGGGACGGTGGGGTCAGGGCAGGGCAGGGTTAGAGTATCGGATCAGGTCAGAGTCTGAGGGTGAGACAGTGGGGTGTGGACGGTGCAAGGTGAGTCTAGAGTTCAGAAGCCAAGGTTTGTGGCCAGGGGCTCAGAAAGCTCCGGGGATCTGAGGCCCGGGCCTGAGTACTCACGCTGCCACCAGGCACACCGGTCCGGTCCCACAGCAGCGTGAGCTCGCTGTGCCCAGGGCCCGCAGAGCCGTTGAGCTGGCCCCGGATCTCTACTGCGTACTTGTGGCCCCGGCCAGGCAGCGGGAAGAGACGTGCAGAGCCTGGGCGCTGCAGCCGCCTCGTCTCTTTCTCCTGCTGAGCCACCCAGTGCCCCACCTCCTCCTAGGGCAGGACAAGGACAGACAGGGGCCTCAGGACCTTGCACAGCCCGCAACCTCGGAACCTCTGAGAACTCCAAGCCCACCAAGCAGCCTCCTCCTCCTGGGAAGGAGAGCACGGTTCCTTCGGCTCTGAGACCTCCAAGTGCCCCCAAAGCCACTGGTGACCCTCCCCCTCCTCAGGGAACTCTGACTCGCTAAGACAAACCTTCCCCACCTTCCTCAAACTACCCCCCAAAGTGTGTCCACACAACACACCAGGGCCGTCCCTCCCCTGAGGACACATCTCCTGGCTCTGATTTCTCCCCACCCCCCTGCACCACACACCCCCGCCCCTGGACTGAGCATAAACAGCCCTGTGAGGGCCCCAGGCACCCTCACCATGTTCTCTGTGTCAGGGCCACGGGCCATCCGGGCCAGGACGTGCAGGCGCTGGGCCCGGGCCCACACGGCCACATCCTCGGCCCCTGGCCCACCAGGACCTCCCGGAAGCAGTGGGTGGATGAAGCCACGGTAGACCAGGGATACGTCGGTCTCTGGGCTGGGCGTCAGGGTGATGGTCGTGCTGCGGACGATCAAAACCTGTGCCGGCCGGACAGGGAACGCATGAGAGCTCTCTGCATGGCCGGCAGTCCCCACCCCCCAGGCCACAGCAGGGCCAGAAGAGACCAGGCAGCTCCACCTGCTTCCTAGCTCCTGGAAGGAAAGACTGAGGCCAGGGAGGGGAGGCTGTTCGCCCGGGGGCCACTCTGGGAAGACAGTCAGGGTGTCAACTCAGAGAGCAAACTGAGTCCCGGCCCTGCTCACCACCCCCTCCTGAAACAGTAGGACCCTCTTCCCGAACAGCCCACTTTTCCACCTAGGCCCTCAGGAGCCCGGACCAAAAGATGAAACAGTATCACTGCACTGTGGGGTTTGGGGAACTTCCAGGCTGGCGAACACACCTGTGTGCTGGAAGGGGGCTGCACCCCCACCCCACGGAGACAGAAGCCCCTGCTCTCAGAGCCCTCTGGACCGCGACCTATGTACCGTGTCGTCCGTTATAATAACAGCGACCACCTGAGCACCTTTTTTTTAAAGAGGTTCCAGATACGACATTCGAAGTGATGGGCATATGATGTGATTTATTGCTTGTACGTGTCCTTGTGACCGCGAATGAATGGAGTAACCCAGTGTTCGCCGCGGGAGACTGCTGGAACAGACAGCGGCAGTGCGGCACGTGCCCTCGGCTCTCACGGGGAGACTGCCGGGAGGTGTCGAGAAGAAAAGGAAGCAGTGATGTAGCGTGGGCAGTGCACTACTTTTTGTGCAAGAAGGAAAAGTGACTAAAAGTCACATTTATTTGTATTGGAATAGGTAGACTCTGGAAGGATATAAAAGAAATCCAAACAGGTTTGGGGGGACGTAGGGTGGCCCTGAGTTGAAGGGCGTGGGGACCATCTGCCCACAGAGGAGGTGGGCAGTGGGTAGATGGGAGAGACCACGTGAATGTTCACAGCAGCACCCTTCACAATAGGAAAAACGTGGAAGCCACCCACGTGCTTATCGGCTGATGAATGGGCACGGCGCAGTCACGCGGAGGAAGATTGCTCAGCCGTGAAAAGGAAGGACTTTCTGACGCAACAACGTGGACGAGCCTCAGAAGCGTCACGCTCAGTGAAAGAAACCAGCCACAAAAGGCCCCGTATCGCAGGACTCCCTTTACATGGCACCTCTACAGCTGGCAAATCCAGAGACAGGAAACAGGTGAGCAGTCGTCAGGTGCCAGGGGAGAGGGGACTGGAGGGATTACTCAATGGTAACGTCTGAGGTGACAAAAATGTTCTGACCCGAGACCACAGGTGGCACACACAAGGCCCGCAGGCCGAACCCGGCCCTCCGCCTTCTTTTATCCGGACCGGCACCTTGTTTCTACCCGGTGGCAGCGCCGAGCTCTCGCTTAACTGTTACGGAGTAATTACGTTTATACAGTCCTAAATGACATTCGGCCCTTTGAAGGCCACCGCGGGGCTGATGTGGCCCCCGGTGAGAATGAGTGTGACCCCCCGGCCCTAGACAGTGGTGAGAGCTGCACAATGTTGTGAATGTCCTAAATGTCATTGCTGGTAAATTTTGTGTTATGTGTGTTTTACCATAATTTTTAAAGATGTTTTTAACTCAATAAGGAAAATCAAACCCTTGAATGTAAAAACCTGTGGGGTAAACACAACAGGGACAAAGACCCATTTGGAAAACGACAACCCTAGGACCCGCCCTTCAACACTCACACTGGGCCCTGTCCCCAGCTCCCCACCTTGTCGGGTTGGGAGGCATTGGGTGGCTGCTGGAAGGTGAGCAGGTGGAGACCAGGCAGGAAGCTCTGGGTGACGCAGGCCTCCAGGGATGTGACAAAGACAGGAGTGGGCCCCCACCAGCCCACGGTGCCTGAGATCTGCTCTCCTCGGCAGCGGGCCTGCTCTGTGAGGACAGGAGGGTGGAGAGTGGGGTCAGCGTGGGGTGCAGCACCATCCCCTCCCACACTGCCACTGGTCACTCACCAGGCCGAGGGAGGCAGTTCTCATTGTGCACGCACCAGCCCAGGGCGCCGGGCCCCCGGGGAGGAGCTGCCGGGCTGCTGAAGGCCAGGCAGGCCTGACAGTCGCCCAGGAGGCGCCCCAGGCCCAGGCAGCTGGTGGCTGGACACTGCAGGGAAGGAAGGGAACAGGGGTCAACGTGCACTGGGGCTTAAGGGACCTGGAAAGGGCTGTGAATTCAAGGGTTTAGGGGTAGAAGGGTGAGGAAATTGGAGAAGAGCATTGAAAGCCAATTTGAATGAGGAAAGATCAAAGGACGGGGCCTGGGGATGTGGGTACAGATGAGTTGAAAAGGGTCTGGGAGAGGGTCAAAGTTCAGGGGATCAGCAGTCAGGGATGCTGATCTTGGATGTGAAAACAGGTCTCCCCGGTGTGCGGGGGTCGGGGGGCCCTTCTCCACCTGGCTTCAGCAGGGGGAGACACTGAGGGCTGGTCTCTGTGCTAGGGGGCAGGGCCAGGACAGTCACTCACAGCCCCCGAGGGGGTACCAGGGGGCAGTGCAGCTTGGCAGGCCCCCTGACACCAACTGCATTCCGGGTCCCGCGAGCAGACACTGTGGTCTGTGTACATGGAGCAGTAGTCCAAGTGGTACTGCAGAGAGATGGGGGTGGACACGGGGGCTCCTCAGACTGGGGCCTGCTCCCCATATTCCCACTCATACTGATCATCCCAGGGAACCCCGACTGCTCAGCACCCTGAGGACCCCATCTAATTCTCCTCCAGTGCCAGGGACCTCATTCCTCCTCCCCTGAACCTGGGGACCAGCATCTCTCCTCTCATGGCCCTAGGGACTCCCACTGTTTATCCCAGGAACCCCCAACTTTCTCCCTCATCTGTGGGAACCATGCCACCCTCTCCCTATCACCTCAATACTCACATCCGGGGCAGGCGCCTGGAACACAAAGGGGGGCACCTTGTAGGCCATCAAATCCCCACGGGGCTGGCCACTGTACCCACCAGCCACCAACAGGACACTGCCACCAAGCACAGCTGCCACGTGTGAGTACCGACCACTCGGAGGCGCTGCTCGGCCTAGAAGAATACAGACCCCTAGGACATGGGGCCCCCAAGCCCCCTACCACCTTAATGGCTCCCCTGCTGAGACTACCACCCCTGGCTCTCCTAAGCCGCAGCCCAGACTCCTAGCTCCTGCTTCACCCCGCCTGCCCACGGAAACCCTCCCAGCCGGCCTGGCCCTGCACCAACTTCAGTCCTTTCTCTCCTGGGGCTCCCACACCCCCAGCCAAGTTACCTTTCAGACAGAGTGTGATCTTTGGCTCAGAAAAACTTGAGTTTAAATCCTGGGTTTAACATTTACTAGGGTTCAAATCATGGATCGACTACTAACTAGCTGTGTGGCCTTGGGCAAGAGACTCGACGTCTCTGAGTCTGGGTCTCCTCCTCTATAAATGGAACCATCGCCTTGCTCTTGGGGAGCTGCTTGGCTCTCGCCTGTTTTTGTCTGTCTGGCATTAGCCTCCCTTCTGGTGACAGCCTCTGATTTTCCCCTGGAAAACAACCTTCTCCCTCGCCCAGGCCACAGGGGACAAGTCCAGCCACCCCACCTCTGGCAGCAGCGAGGCTTTAGCCCAGGCCTACTGGCATTGGTGACCAGTTCAGGGATGTAACTCAAGTCCTACAATCCTTGGGAGAAAAGAACACTCTCTTCCCTCTGGGCATTTGGACGGGGTAGAATATCACCCCAGAACTGCTGGTGACCATCTACAAAAGGCAAGCCTGCCAGAGACTGAAGTCAACCCAGCCGAGAATTGGAGAAATGGCTGACGCCGTCACGTGAGCACCTGGATCCAGCCCAACCAGAACTCACTCAAATTAGCCAAGAAATTCTCCCTTTTGCTTAAGCTACTTGGGTTGTATTTCTGTCACTTAAAACCAAGAGTCCTGCCCTGGCTGGTGTGGCTCAATGGATTGAGCATCAGCCTGTAAACCAAAAGGTAACAGGTTCGATTCCCTGTCAGAACCCATGCCTAGATTGCTGGTCAGGTCCCTAGCTGGGGGCGTGCAAGAGGCCGACTGATGTATCTCTCACATCGCTGTTTCTCTCCCTCTCCTCCTCCCTCCCTTCCCCTCTCTCTAAGAATGAATGAATAAAATAAAAAACAAGAGTCCTGACCAACAGGAAAGTGGTCAGCGATTGGCGACTCCCCACCGTCTCACTGAACCTGAACGTTCTGTAACCACATGGCACTCGGCCCGGGGAATCAGATCACAGAAGAGGAAGAGGCCTCCAGAAACCTGACAGTCTCACCTGCCCAGAAAAGGGTCCTAAAAGCGGGACAGGGACAGGCAGAGGAGTCCTGGATTGGAGAGCTCGAAGGTCAGGCCCAGGCATTATTCCTGATGGCAGCACAAGATGCCTTGGGGACCCTTCCTCTTAAGCGTACACCCCCTCCTTATGCTTGCTGTCTTTCCTCACTCTTCTGTTCAGTGGGGTGGGGAGAACAGGGAGGCCTCTGGGAAGTCCACAGTCCCCTGAACGATATGCCCACTTTGTGTGTACCAACGTTTTTCTGAGGGAGGGGCCTGTGGCTTTCTTCTGAGTCCTAGGGCAGCAGCCTCTGATCTGAGGAGGTGGGAAGGTTCTCTGCGCCCCCTTCCAGCAGGGCTGTCACTGCTGTTAGGAAGACGCCGCGTGGAGCCCTTCACCAGGCTGCCCTCAGTCTTCAAGCACGATCTCGGTTTATTCTGACCACAGCCCAGTGGCCTAAGTGTTACTATGACCCCCATTTTATAGACGGGGAAGTCAAGGCATAGAAATTAAATGATGGCTTTTGCAGACAGTTCTTCGGAGCCAGCCATTCTGGTTGTGCCACTTGGCCACACGGTGTGACCTTGAAAAGGTCACCTCTTCATGGACATTTCCCTGGGGCAGCTGGAAACTGGCAAACCTGAACTGGAGCCTAGACCTGACGCTGCTGTAACTACCTCCCATCTCCATGGCAACGACACCCGGGTCCTGTGTGCAGCACAGGCCTGCCCCCTGAAACAGCTCCAACAAGAGGGCTGGCTCACCCTGACAAGGACTAAGGTGGCTCCAGATTCACTGTGGGAGGGAAGTATGACCGTCAGGAGCCCCTCAGGGAAGCAGAGGGGCCACTCACCCTCAGGGGTTCCTGGAGGGGCAAGCTCAGCCCCCGACACCCACTGATGGCAGCCCAGGTGGTAGAAGAAGATGCCGTCTTCATAACACTTTTCCTCTTGGTAATGGGTGTGCACATTGCCCCCTGGGGAAGGAGGAAAGGGGCACAGCTGGCAAGCCTGGGGGGGGTGGGGCCACCCATGCCAGGAGCCTCAGCTCAGGGTTGGCTTGGGCCCCTGGCAGGCAGGCAGACAGGCCGGCAGGAGCCTCCTCACCATAGACCACCATGTAGTTGCCCAGGACACTGGCCGTGTGGAAGGCTCGCTCCCTCGGGCCCTGAAGCCCGTCCCGGGCCTTCAGAGTGGTCCACACGCGCCGATCCACGTGGAACAGCTCAGTGGAGTTCACACGCACAGAGAACCTGTGGGGGAAGGCAGAGGGAGGGCTCAGGGCAGGCCTCACTCCTTCCTCTGGCTGTTAAGAGCTGTGTGCTCACTGAGGGTTGAGACCAGCTGTGACAGGGTTTATGTCCCTGCAGAACTAGAAGCTCCTGTGGCAGGACCCAGGTTGGGCTCCTATCTGGGTTCCCTGCATAATCTAACCAGGGCTGGACACCGAGCAGGGACTGATGGAATGGACGGACAATGGAAGTGTATGGGGCAACAAGGGACCGAGAAATTGAGTGGGAGACTGAGCGACAGACGGAACGAGAGAGCGACTGAAGGAAGGCAGGAGTGACTGAATCCATCAGCGGCAAAGACCACTAACGACTGACAGCACAGGCAGGGGCTGGGCCAGGCCTGGCCCTGCAGAGCAGAGGGTGGTGGGGCAGGCTGGTCACTCACCGGGCAGTGGAGGGCCGGTGTCCACCATGAACCAGCAGGGCTCGGGACGGGGCATGGAACACCATGGAGTGGCCGGTGGCAGCAGGGGGTCGCCCACCTGCCGGAATCACCTGCTCCCAATAGCCCCCACTGGTGCTGTCCAGGCGGAAACGGAAGAGGCCGGAGGAGAAGAGGTCGTGCTGGGTGCGGCCACCAGACACATAAAGCCAGATGTTGTCCACTAAGGCAGCTGCATGACCTGCCAGGCCTGGTGGCCCCGAGGAGCTAGAAGCAGGCGGTGCCAGTTGTTCCCAGTGGCCCCCGCCCAGCGGGTTAAAGGCCCACACGTCGCTAGTGAGGGAGCCATCGGCCAGCTCACCACCCATCAACACCAGGGAGCCGGCCCAGGCCACGGCCACGTGGGAGTGGCGGGCAGCCTGTGAGGAAGAGACCAGGAGACAGAGATGGAGAGGGAAACGGATGGTAACGCACAGAATGACAGAGAGGGCCAGACACAGACAGAGACACAGAGACAGAGAAAGACAGAAACACGGAAAGGAAGACAGACGGAAGGTGAGACAGAGAGAGATGAGCACAGAGAAAAGAGAGACAGACCCAGAAAGACAGACACACGTGAGTAAGAGCACAGAGCAGACAGAGAAACACAGTAAGGAGGGCAGAGTCAGGGAGACAGAAGTAGAAGGGGAAATGACAGAGAAAAACAGAGAGAAACAGATACAATCCAAACAGAAGGAGACACAAGGGCCACGAGTCAGAGATGCAAACAGAAAGATGGACCGAGAGAGGCAAGAGACACACAGATAAGTTGCAGAAAGGGATATAAAGGAAGACCAAAGAAAATCTGAGCCCTGGCTGGTGTGGCTCAGTGGACTGAGCACCAGCCTGCAAAGCAAAGGGTCGCCAGTTTGATTCCCAGTCAGGACACATGCCCGGGTCGCGGGCCAGGTCCCCCGCTAGGGGCCAAGCAAGAGGCAACCACACACTGATGTTTCTCTCCCTCTCTTTCTCTCTCCCTTCCCCTCTCTCTAAAAATAAATAAATAAAATCCTTTAAAAAAAGAAAAGAAAAAAAAATCTGAGATAGCAGAAATGGAGGGGTAGGTGTTCCTCTATCGAGCTGCAGGCTGGTGTGACTATGGGGAAAAGGAGTGGCTCTAAGAGGCCCTTGCTGGGACCGACAGAGTGGGCAGGTGCCTCCAGGCAGGGCAGAGGCGGGGTCCATACCGGGGCAGGACTCAGGTCCCAGTGCTCCCAGGTGTTGGCAGAGAAGTTATACAGCACGAGGTCACCCAAGGCACTGTTGAGGTCCTGGCCTGTGGAAGGTGGGTGGTCTCAAGCCCTGGCCACAGGCTGCCAGGCCTCCAGACTGCAGACGCATACCCCATCTGCTCACCTCCAAAAACGGCCAACAGTCCTGGTGGGGACAGGAAGGCACCAGCTGCCCCAACTCGGGCAGAGAAGGCAGCGTCCCCGGCACTCACATTGTGCCACCAGCCGGCCCCCTGGTTTTCCCACAGGTGCAGATCACAGGCACGTCCCAAGAAGCCAGGCTCACATCGGCACGGTCCTAAGGGCTGCGGGGAAGGGACACAGGCAGGGGACAGAGCCAGAGAAAGAGACAGGGAAACAGAGCCAGCGTGAGACACACAGGGCGGAAAGGGAGGAGAGAAAGATGAACAGGAAAGCAGAGAATGGAAAAAAATAAAGAGAGACAGAGAGGCAAAAGGAGAGAGACGGAAAAAAGGAGACAAACCAATAGACAGAGGAAGAAAGCGATACAGAAACACAACCAGAGGAGGCAGAGAGGTGGTGGAGGCAAGAAGACAGACCAAGAAAAAAAAAAAACAGAAGGCCCAGAGAGAAAAATGAAGATAGACAGAAAACAGATTGGCAAAGGCAGTGAGGTCCGTGACGGGGAGGCCCGTGTCAGCCTGAGCTGGACGAGCTCAGATCTGGGGAGGGCAAGGCAGGGAGGGCTCTAGGTGTGACCCAGTCCCAAAGATGGACACGCATGCCTTAGGGCCAAAGACAGTGGCTAAAAGTCAAAGTCATGGCTCAGGGCCCGAGGCCAGACAGAGTAACTGGGTGGGTGGGTGGGTGAGTGGAGTCAGGGCACCAGGAAGCAGTGTGGGTTCACAGGCGAGCGGTGCCTTGCAGATGAGAACACCCGTGGACTCAGGCGGGGGGGGGGCCAGGCAGAGGTGGGGTGGGGCTGCAGTTACAGGTGGGGTGGCATCTGGAAGGCGAGGGCAGGACTGTGGATGAGAGCAGGGCCTCTGGCGGGGGTCAGTGTCATGGCAGAGGGTGGGGTGTCAGGCGGAGTCAGACAAGGGCAGAGTTAGATCCAGAAGACGGGAGCAGCAAGCACGGACACGGGTCAGGGCCCCAGGGGCACACGGGTAGGGGCAGGCTCACCGAGGCGCAGGTGCCATGGCTGCCACAGTAGGCTGAGCACTCCTGCAGGCCACAGTCAGGGCCCCCCCAGCCTGGCTCGCAGGCACACACCCCAGGAGGCTGGCACTGCCCGCGGCTGCGGCAGCCCCCTGGGCACAGGGAGAAGCGGAAGGAGGCGTTGAAGCCCAGCAGGTTGTAGTTGGCATCGCTGAAGAGGTGCAGCAGCATCTGTAGGCACAGGCAGGCAGGGTTCAGGGACCTGACTGGGAGGTGGCCCACTCCTGTCCCACCCCCACCCTGGAGGTCCCCACCACCTTTCTTTGTCTTTCTCCACCTTTCTCTGTCACTGTGTCCTTCTGTCTGATGCCATGTCCCTCCTGCTGTCTCTCTCCCGCCCCGGGTGCAGCTGCCCCCTTGCCCACACTGCACTGAGATCCTCAGCCACAGCCCACAGCCCACAGCCCGGCCCCACCAACCTTGCCTGAGGAAGCCTCAATGGGTGGGGGCCGGGTGCTCCCACTCAGACTGGCAAGCAGGGGCCCTCGGGGGGAGTCGCCGTCATACACGAACAGGTAGTCGTACGTGCACTCCGTGTCAAGGAACAGGAAGTCCAGGAGGATCCGGTGCTGGGGGCTCGGGGCTGGGTGGTGAAAACAGGGGCCAGGCCCCGATGTGGACCCTCTCCTCACACCACCCACACACACCAAGCCCTGCTGTGCATGATGAGGAAGCCCCAAGATGAGTCTGATCTGGGCCCTGCCTTGCAGGGGCTTCTGGTCTCATAGCCCAGGGAGGTCAGGGCTCAGGCGAGGAATTAGAGTGTCAGCCCCGAAAAGGGCTCCTGAGATCAGGCTGGACACCCGCCGCTGTTCAGATGGGAAAACGGACTTGCTGAGAGAGGAAGCCCATCCCACTGATCAGACAGCGCTGTTCCGTTTACTCCTGAGCTTCAGACACACCCAGGCCTGGAGGTTAGGGCTCAGACCCAGGCAGAGAAGCATACTCCCGGATGGAAAGGGGCCTTTCTTCTCCCTGGACCTCAGAGCACCACGGCACCTGTCTACCCCTCCCGGGGTGTCTCACCCCTGTTTACTGTGGTACCTAAAGGCGCAGACTCTGAAGCCAGACTGTCTGGGCTCAAATCTTAGCTCTACCACTTACTGGCCTCTAGCTGTGTAGCCTAGAGCAAGTTGCCTAACCTCTCTGAATCTGTTTCTCCTTCTGTGAGGATACAATGGCACTGTGGTGGATTCACCTATTGGCCGTTCCTCCCATTGAGAGGCGAGGGCTAATGCCATGTCCCTTGAATCTGGGAAGAGCCTCAGAGACTAGCTTGGCCAATACAAAGCAGCAGAAGTGGCATTCTGGGACTTCCGAGGCTAGATCAGAGGAAGCTTTGCAGCTTTTACCCGGGGCCACGTAGAATTCCCCTTCTCAGAACACAGCTGTCATGCTATGAAAAGCCAAAGCCACATGAAGGGGCCCCATGTGGGCGTCCCAGCTGACAGCCTCAGCTGAGCTTCCAGCTGACGGCCAGCATCATCTGCCAGCCCTGAGCGGGAGCCTTCTTGGGTGTCCAGCACAGGTGAGTGAGGGTTCAGGTGCCTGCAGCCCCAGCCGACCCATGAGTACGCCTGCGTGAGAGGTGACAATGCACGCAGAGTGCTTCCTAAGTGCCACTATTCCCAGCACTGTCACTGTTCTTGCTCTCTGCCAGGTCCTGGTTCCAGAAGGTTCTCTCATCCCACATCTCACACACAGGGCTCAGGGAAGTCTTCTGGGCTAGTGAAACCAGATCTGAGTCGCACCTCTGCTCCTCCCCTGCTAGAAGACCCTGGGCCAGCCGTTCACTCACACCCCTGGGTCGACGCATCTGCGCTCGCTCACTGTGGGATCCGGGGCCACTGTCAGGGGCTCTCTGAGCCTCAGTTTCCTTCATGCAGAATTGGGGATGAGTCTCCACACCCACTAGGCTGCTGTGGAGTTCTCAGAGGGTGGCTCTAGCACGCCAGCCCAGGCCTCGTCCTCGCACTGACCAACACCTCCTTCCTGGTCTCCCAGCCTCCATCCTGCCCTGACATGGATCCCGGAGTGATCTTCCCAAGTTGACATCTGGCCCTGGCCCTCCCCTGCTCAAAAGCCCTCATGGCTCCCACCACCGCCAGGAGAAAGTCTAGCTCTCTGCCCTGACCTCTACCAGGACCCACATCACCCCACTGCTCGCAGCCCTGCCAGCAGCTGGGCCTCTGCACACGCTTCCCCCTCTGTCTGGAGCACGTTCTCCGTTCCTGCCAGCAAGCTTCCCTATCTCCTCCAGGGAGCTTTCCCTGGTACCCTCTGGCTGGGTTAGGTGCCCCTCTCGGGGGTTCTCACCTCCATTATAACCTCCATTCTTCTGGGACCCCCTGTGTCCAGGTCTGTCTCCCCTGCAACCTAGGAGGCTCACAGGACAGGGCCTGGGCCTAACTCATCTGGGGTGCCGCCCCCACATTGCCCCGCAGAAAGCCCGGCACTGAGCAAGGGCTCAGGAAATCCTGGATGAAGGAAAGAGGAAACCCACAAAAGCCAGAATGCTGCAGTCGGCAGCTCTCCCTCAGGCTCCGACCAGAGCCCTGGAGAACATCACAGCAGCCCCCAGCCATGGTCTGGAGAACGCAGAGCCATTCAGCCTGACCAGACAAGAACTCCCAGCCTTACCAGCCTCAGCCAAACTGTAAAGCTTAAAACAAGTATATCTTTGTTAAGCATCGGCCAAAGACAGGCTCACCATCTGCTTTCCCCAAGTTCCTCCCTAAGTTCAAGGTCTCCTTTCTCCTAACTCAACACGGGCCCAATGCCCATGCCATCCTGAACAGAGATCCAACCACAAAACCCCTGCTTTTCAAAAGCAAAAGTCTCTTATTCATGAAGATGTCATGAGGACGAGGCACAAAGGAGCGTGAACACGGCACAAAATTAAGTGACACGGTGGTTTCTTTCTTCAATAGGTAGGGGAACATGTTGATTCCTGGAGGTGCGAGGCATTGAGAACAGTGGGAGATCAAGGGAGATCTGGAAGTTTCCCAGACTCCTCCCTACCCCAACATCCAGCCAGTTGGTCCCCCAGTCTCACTGGTGAAACTTCACAGACATCTCCCAGTGCTCTCTGTGCCTCTCTGCCTCCTTAGTTCCCACCCCAGTCAGAACTCACCCTCTCCCGCAAGACTAGCAAACAGGTCCCCAGTCCGCCCCCACCCAGCCTGAGAGCGGAGCCCCACCCCTGCTCAAAATCCCTTGTGGCTCCTCTTCAATCCGAAGAGCAAAGCCAAGCTGCTCAGCGTGACACTCAAGGCCCTCCTTCCCCTTGCTCCTGGTGCCCTCCTCACCTCCTGGCCAACAGGCCAGACGAACCCATACACGGCTCCTGAGACACATGGAGGCTGTTCCCTTTTCCCACCCAGTAAACTCCTGAGCTTGCTTCAGAACCCTGCTCCAGTGGCTGCTCCTCTGAGACCCCCTGCAGTGTCCTCTCACGCCCCTACAGGCTCCTCGCCCCGACCCTGTACCTCCTTCTGTTTCAGACCTGGGCACTCTGTGTCCCCACCCAGGCTGGGGCTCTTCAGGGCCGTAGGATGAGTTCTACCCCAACACATACACGTACCTCCCATTCTGTTTTCACACCCAGACAGAAATGGCCCCTGAGCTGGGAAGAGACACAACGTGCCGAGAAACAGGCTTCATCTGTACTCCACAGAACAGCCATAAATAAATAACATGCAAAACATAAATGAGATCATGTCCTTCCCCTGTTCAAAACCCCTGCAGGGCTCCCAGTACCCGGGGATAAAGGCCAAGCTCCGCAGCCCACAAAGGGAGGCCCTGCATGATCCAGGCCACTGCACCTCTGGCCTTTGCCCAGGATGTCCTCTGGGGGACCGCCACCTCTCCTTGGTGTCCAGCTCCTACATCCACCACCAAGGGAGCCTTCCTGCACTTCTCTGGCCTCTGACTGCCTTTGGATTTCTCTTCTACCTCCCTACTGCCCCCAGGACGGGGTCCTACACCCTCTGCCTCCCCTCATCCTTCCAGCTTCTGGCTCACGGTTTGTCTTCTTACATTCTGTGTTCTAACATACTGCATTTCTACTTCCTGCAAAGCATCATCCCCTCCCGCATCCAGGCCTTTGTACAGGCGGTTCTCCCTGCCTGGAATGCCCTTTGGCTTCCTGCTACACCCGCCTCTGGTCTCAGATATCACCCAGGCTAAGTCAGACTTTTTCTCTGGGCTCCCCACTCCTTGGGGGCGAATTTGTCTCCCACACTGGACTGGGAGCCCATGAGGGTAAGACTGGGGCCCTTGCAGAGTTCCCTCTTCCTGGACTGCTCTTCCTCCTCCTCCTGGCTGATTCCTGTGGGTCCTTTACGCCTCAGCGCAGACGTCTGCTCCTCCAGGAGGCCCTCTCTGCTCTCCCTGGTCCCCAGGTCAGGCACCTCCTCTGAGATCCCCTACACCTGTGGGGTTTCTCCCTCACGATACCACCCACTCTGGACCGCCACTATCTATTAACGTGTTTGTCTCCCACACTGGATCTCAAGCCTCAAGCCAACAGGGACTGCTGGGACTACCTTGGTCTCTGCTGTGTGCCTGTACCAAATACACTATGTAGCACATGAGCGATCGAAAAAATGCTTTTACTTAAGTACTTTAAAAATAACAATAGTAATAACCCTAATACCGTTTACTGAACACTTACTATTTGCCAAGCACATTAAACACCTGCTCTTATGCCCTGGAAGGTGTGGCTCAGTTGGACATCTTACTGTAAAGTGAAAGGTCGCTGGTTCTGTTCCCAGCCAGGGCACGTGCCTGGGTTGCAGGTTCCGTCCCTGGTCGAGGGGCACGCGAGAGGCAACCGATGGGTGTTTCTCTCTCGCATCAATGTTCCTCTCCCCCTCTTTTTCTCTCCCGTACAAAATCTCTTTAAAAATACCAGTTCTCATTTCATTCCAACAACCCTATGAGGTCAGTACTATTTTTGTTTTTTTTTGTATTTTTTTTTTATCTTCATCCTTGGACACTTTTTCATTGCTTTTAGAGACAGGGGAAGGGGCAGCGGAAGGGAGATAGAGAAACATCAATGAGAGAGAGAAGCATCGATTGGTTTGCCTCCTGTAGAAGCCTGGACTGGGGACCACAGGTGCCTGGAAGGGGGATCAAACCTGCAACCTAGATATAGACCCTGACCAGGAATCGAACCCACAACCTTTTAGTTATGGGGCCGACACTGACCAACTGGGCCACACTGGCCAGGGCTTTACTGCACTTTTTCCATTATTGCTTATCCTCCACATACTCTCTTCCACGGTGAGTACTATTATTATCCCCACCTGAGGGGAGGGGAAGCTGAACCTCAGAGAAAGGAAGCCACCTTCCCAAATTCACAAAGCTGGTAAGAAGTGGAAACCGAATGTGACGCAAGGTGATTGGGCTCACAGCCTAAGGTTTCTCACAATTACTCAGAATACCCTCACTGATGCTCCTAGCTTGTAACTGTCGGTCCACCTGAGTGTGGGGGCAACTCCCCCACCAGACTTCAAGGCCTTGCAGGGCAGGGCCCAAGGGGGCTGCTTTTCAGAGCAAAGGGCCTGCACCAGCACTGGGCTCTGGGAATGTGGTGAATGGACGAATCACTGCACAAATGAATGAATTAGCAAATGACAGGGTGTGTGACCCACACCGCCCTACTCACCCTCGATGAGCCACTCGCAATTGCCATTGACGCTGTAGTTGCCCGCACCATCCGTCACGAAGCCTGGGGCCTCCCGCAGCACTTGCCGCTGCCCCTTACAGTCCCCGGCCCGGGCCCCAGGGGACAGCGGCCCCAGCACGGTTAAAGACAGGGCCAGCGCGGTGGCCAGAGCCCGGCCCAAGGCCATCGCTGCCTCCGGCACTGACCCTTACAGACGGGGCGGATCCTCCACCGCTGTGACGCCCTGAATGCGACCTCTATGGACGGGACATAGCCTCGTAGACCAGGGAGGTCTAGGAGTCGCAGTCCCCGCTAAGGGAACCGCCGCTGTCGACGGGCTCTGGAAGTCGAGGGGTGGGCCCTAGAGACCCATGAAAGGCCCTGAAAATGGGATCGCTATAGGTGGGGCCGAGTCCTAGGGGCCGTGGGAGTCTCTTATAGATGCAGGCCCCCATAGGCTGGCTGACCCCATAAACGGTGTCCAGCAACTACAGACGCGGACTGCTGTAGGCCGAAACGGACTTTAGAGATGGGTGGGT
The DNA here is from genome assembly GCA_007922815.1 of Macrotus californicus. NCBI lineage: Eukaryota > Metazoa > Chordata > Mammalia > Chiroptera > Phyllostomidae > Macrotus > Macrotus californicus. The sequence goes on from VMDR010000137.1 coordinate 75,191, forward strand.
CCCCAGGGGGAGAAGGATCCTGCAGCCGGGCGAGCGCCTCCATAGAGGATGCAGGCCCGGATGGTCCCGGAGGGACCCCAGCCGGGGGCGGAGCCCGTTCTCAGGGGCTTGGGTCTGGACCGCAAAAGACTCACTCCCTCGCTCACCCACCCGCGACTCTCTCCAGAGCCGGATAGGCCAGATCACAGAGTCGAGGGGACTCTCGGGCCAGAGCGGTCCCAGGAAGACAGCTTGGTGGGCGAGGGGGCGGGGCCGGGGGGCCGCTGTGGGAGAACTGGGGCCGGGAGAGGAGACGAGAAGTAGCGGAGCAGCAGGTCAGAGCGGCCCTGGGAGGACTGCGGAACACTCAACCCCACCCCTCCACAAATGGAGACTTCCGGAAACCTCCCCGCCCATTTGTTCCCAGATGCCTGTGCAGCATTAACCTCCTTGGCCAGGGGAAAAAAAAAAAAGGGGGGAGAGAATTGCACATGCGCAATGCTAAAATCGTAACCCAAACTCAGGGTGCAGCTGGCTGGCAAAGTATGTGCCGCTTGAGGGCGCCTCTACCTCTGACTCGGGAAGAGAAGGTAAAAAGAGCGGTGCAGTAAGAGGACTAGATGACTCATATCTTCAGTGCTCTCAAATTCTGGGTCAACATAACGGTCAGATTATGCAGACCTCTCCCAAAATGCCATTTCACAGATGGACACACTGAGATTCCCAGCCTGGAATGGTTCTTTCTCAGCCCTGTCTCTGAGCACCATCAATGTAAAAGAGGCCATCTTAGATAAAAACTCAACGAATCTTCTTTATTTTGGCAAGAAGGGAAAAAAGTCTTTCTGCCGGGGACCTGAGGGAGGCCCCCAGGATGGAGATGGGGGTGGACAGAGCACGGGTCCGAGGTCACAGAGATCTAAGGGAAGGCTTCAGAGTCGAGACGAGCTTCACAATATCCGTCCCGGGAGCAAGTGGCACAGGGTCGTGGAGTCCTCCTGGAGCGTCCCATGGGCAGGGTCCCGGCGATCCTCACTGGTGTTCCGGGGTCCGATGGGGTCAGAGGTCTCGGAGGGGGCCAGGGGGCCGGAGGTCACGGAACAGCGGGAGCCCAGAATCCGGCGCCGCTCGGGGCAGGGGCTGAGGGAGGGGACGGGGAGAGCGGCTCCCGCGGGACCGTTTGGCACAAGAGTCAGGGGGTGGGGGGACGGGGACACCTCGCACCCATACCTGGGCGCGCGGGGTGGGAAGGGTCGGGAAGGCCTGGGATGGCCGAGCCCTGGGTCTGGGATAGAGAGAGGGTCCGGAGCCCGGCCGGGGCCCGGCGCGTGGCCCATGAGGCAAGGGTGGGCAGGGGTGTCAGACCGGGGGTGCAGTGCCCCCGGCCGTGCGCATGCTGAAGTATTCGGTGAAGCCGGTGTGCGGCGACGCCGTCTGGGGCACGAGAGGCTGGTAGGGCGGCGTCGGGCCATCCCAGCTCGGGTCGGCCGCCTTGGGGAACCGAGCGGGAGGGGGCGGGGAGGCCGCGCTGGGCTCGGCCATGGTCACCACGCGGCCCCTCGGGGCCACCACCGCCGCCACCGCCGTCTCCTCCACCTGCTTCCCGGCCTGGGAGGGGGGTCAGGGTCAGAGGCCATCCGGGACCCACGGGGGGCAGATGCGGCCCCGAAGGCCCGTCCCCCTCCCGCCGGAGAACCCCCTCCCGAGGTGGGGGCGCCAGTGTCAGTCAGGGAAGGAGCGGATGGTGGGGCGCCTGGGCAGCGGGGCTAGATACTCAAGGGGCGGCGTCGGGGCGCGAGGGGCGAACTCCGGCGGCGGCCGGGGAGGCGGGGGCGAGCTGCGGAAGGCAAGCGGCGGGGGCACGGCGCGTGGCGTCTGCGGGGGCGTGCGCAACAGCGCCAGAACCCAGTCTGGCAGAGTAGGCGCGGGCGCCGGGGGATGGTCGCGGCGCGGCATCGCGGCGCGAGGGGTGCGAAAGGCAAGGGGTGGGCTCAGGCGCCTGGGCGCTGGGGGCGGCGGCGGGGCCGGGAGCGGGGTCAGGTACTCCAGGGGCGGCGCCAGCAGCTCCTCGGGCGCCAGGGGCGCGGGGCTTACGGAGGAGGCGGGCGGGGGGATGGAGAAGAGCTCCGTGAAGTTGGGCACCGAGTCGCTGATGAACGTCACGTTCCCATAGACGTGCTGCGGGAAGGCCTTGTCCGCTGACTCGCTCCCCCCGGGACCCGGGGCACCGGCCGAGGCTATCTGCGATGTGCGCACGTGGTAGGGGAAGTTCTTGTTGGCCGCCGAGGGACGTGTCATGATCTGGGGTGAGGGTCCAGGTGCAGGTTGAAGAAGTCCTGACTCAGACCTAAGGATCCCCCCCTTCACTTGGAATCCCCCACGCTTCCCTGAACCCTTCAGACGGAAGTAGGTGCCTCCCGTGGGCTCTCACAGTGCCCTGGGCTCTGACCTTTTTCCTCCACAGCTCATTACTATGCCAATGCTTCTTCCATCAGAGCCCTGATCGCTGAGTTACCACTGACTGCCCTGCACTGCGCGGTATGATAGCCACCAGCCATATGTGGCTATGTTTAATTTAATCAAAATTAAACTAAACTTTTTTTTCACACTCGCCACATTTAAGTGCTCAATGGCCACATGTAGATAGTAGTTATCATATTGGACAGAAAAAATTGTAGAATATTTTCATAAACACACAAAGTTCAGTTGAACTAGTAGATCCTAGAATGTTAACTGCTTGAGGGCAGGAACTCGACTGTTCTGTTCCCTGCTAAATCCCCGGTACCTCCTAGAATGGCACCTAGTACATAGAAGCTCTCAATAAATACTGGTTGAATGTAGGGCTGTCTCCCAGTTAGTCTGGTGGAAAGGCAGGAACTGGGTATGACTCCAGAACTGCATCCAGGAAGCCCAGCATGGCTCTCTACGGTTGTGCTCCATAAATGAAGAAGGAGCTGAAACCAGTCAGCGGTGGGATGTCCGCGGTGAAGCTGTGCTGAGCTATCCTGAGCATTTTTAGTAATGGAACTGGCTCAAGGTGAAATATAGCAGAAAGGGCACACACAGTGTTTGGCGTTCTGAGCCTGCACCCCACCTCTCAGCCCCACACCTCACTGAGTGTGAGGTCTGGGGCACGTTGATTAAACTCTCCAAGCCTCACTGGTGAAAAGGAATTGCACTGCTTACTCCAAAAGATGAGGAAAGGGTGGAAATGAAAACCACTGGTGCAGAGCCTGGCCCATGATGAGTTCTCAGCGTTTCTCTGCTCTCTGCCCCTTTCTGACTTCCTGCAGAGCCTCAAGATGGACTCTCCTAGGAAGGTGAGTCTGTACCTAAGTCAGGTTCAGGGGTAGCAGATCGAGGACCTGGCCGCCTCCCTCGGCTGAGTACCTTTCCTACACAGAGCACATGGTGGACCACTGGGGTCCAAAGCTGGGGCCTTCAGTGATGCCCGTTTCCCTTTCCCTGCCAGATCTTGTGGTCTGCTGGAGAAGGACTAGGTTCAAAGTACCTGTCCTGCCACCAAAGGCCATGGAGCCCTGGCAGGTCACCTCCCGCCTCTGGGCCTTAGCTTCCCTTCTCTGTATAGTGGGTCCAATGACCATTAATGTGGGGCTGCTCTGACACTTCAAAGAGAGGGTAGGAATAGAAGCATATGGGTGTTCCTGGCATAAAACAGGCTGGTTTGAGACAGGTACCTCCTGAATGGTGGATGAATGGGGTGGTGGATGGATAAATGGATGGATGAATGGATGGATGAATGTAAAAACTGTCACCCAGAAGGCTGGATAGGATGTACACCAGAGCAAAGAAGAGGTTTGCTACTGGTACCCTCCGGATGCCATTCAGATCTAGGCCCCTGGAGCCCCAGCCTGGCCCACCCCAGCTGCTTCTGCCCAAACAATGGCCTATGATGGAGTGGCAGATTTTGAAGAATGTATGGGGGAAGGGTGGAGTAGAGACCAAGGGGCTTGGGGTAGGCAGTGGGGACACAAGGTCGGGAATGGGAATGAAGAGGGGCTAGGCTAGGGGAAGAGGCCAGACACAAGGTGGGAGAGAAGGACAGGCGAGAGTGGGGTCTGGGAGGCACAGCAGAGCAGCCTGCAGGAACCCAGCAGGCTCTCACTAAGCGCGCATTGAATGACTGAAGGGGTGACGTGAAGGATGTGGACCAAGGTGTTCAGAACAGCAGGTGCAGGCAGGTCGGGGTGAGATCCTCCCATGTTCTCCGCCCACTGGTTCCCCACCCCACCAGATGCCATCCTCACCAGGAACACGCCATGGGCATACAAATGGATGCCCAGCTGGATGCCATTGACAATTTTCTCCCGAGCCCACTTGGGGATCCCAAAGTTGGCGATCAGGGCCATGACAGGAACCGCAAAGAACCTGAAGGGGAGGGATTGGATTGGTAGAGACACTGCCTGGTGCCCTGCACCCCCTGGCTCAGCTGCCCTGCCACACACACACAGGCCCCAGGTGGGTCCCAGACTGGAGGGAAGCCGTGTGACTTTCAGAATGCAGAGGTTAAAAGAGGGCAAGATTCCCACTGGCCTGGGAAATTCTGGGGGCCTAGCACTTGGTGGAATTGACCTCAGTTCCACCCCACACCACATCCCAGCACCTGACAGGAAAATCAACAGAGAGTTGGTGAATGGATTAACATATGCCAGTAACACCTGCAGACCTACTGCATGCCAGATCTGCCTCTCAGCATTTTACACACAAAACCCACTGCGCTCTCACAGTGACTGTGTGTGGCAGGCACAGTGTGCACCTCCATTAAACACGTGAGGAGAATAAGGCAGAAGTTGACTAACTTGTGTGAGGTCGCCCAGGGACACACTGGGGGCCCAGCACATCTCACCAGAGGGTGTAGGCAGCAAAGAAGGGCACATAAAAGGGCTGTTTCTCCGGGAAGTGACGCAAGGAGACAAGCACAGCATAGCAGAACCACACGTAAGCCGCCACCTGCAGCCCGATGAGTCCGTAGCCCGCCGGCGACTCATATGTGTACAGGACCTGGCCCGGGTCAAAAAACTGACCCAAGGAAGAGGTTTGTCATAGTGCTGGTCTCCTGCCCTCCACACTGGGACCCCAGAGCATACCTGTGGCCACCCAGGGGACAGAGGCACTTGGTCAGGACAGAAGCAACAGGAGAGTGAGGGATGGAGACAGAAGCATATAGAGGTAAACAGAGAGGGACAGAGAGAGGAAGGGAATACATCGGCTACTGTGGGCCCAACAGGGGTAAACACCGCCATGTGGAAGTTTTCAATTTGCATCAACTCCCTGAGGTAGGCCTTATGATCACCCCGCTTCACAGAGGGGGAAACTGAGGCTAAGAGAGATGCCTTTTGGCTGAAGCCAAAACCAAAGTAATATTAAAGCCTTAGAGGAGGCCCTGCGGCAGGTAAAACTTTCCTAATTTCACACTGGAGAAAGCAGGCCCAAAGTAAGTGGCCATCGCCCAAGGTCAGCCAGCTGGGAGGTGGGTCCGCCAGCTGGAAGGTGGGCCAGCCAGAGTGGAATCCAGATCTGTGTGACTCCTGAACTCTTGGTCATGACATTGAGCATAGGTATGACAGAGTGAGAGACGGAGGGAGGAGGGAGAAGCCACTCAGAGACAGTGGAGAGGGGAGCAATGCACTTGGGAGGGCGGATGGGAGGGCAAGAAATCAGAGAGCGGGAGAGAGAGCCAGGAGGAATGCCATGTGGAGAGGGGCCCGTGGACAGGTGGAGGAAGCCATGAAAGCTTTCTGGGGGGTCGGGGCAGGGCCCGGGTAGTGGTGGGTGGGACTCACCTTGGCCTCGTAGATGAGCAGCACCACGTGGGTAAGAGTGTACAGCGTCATGTAGACAGACAACTTCACAGAGCCTGAATGGCTGATGCGGCCCCTGGCAACAGGCCATGAGGGGAGATGGCAGGGGTGGAGCCGTCAGGGAGGAGAGGTGGCCACCCCCTCCTAGACCGTACCCCTTCTCGCACCCCATTCCCCAGCCCAGTCACTCCCCCTCCCCAGCACTCCCTCCCAACCCAGCCTGGGCACCGTGTCACTGTGAATCCCTTCCCCAGAAGGATGAGCATCAGCAGGAAGATGAGGAAGCTGGAGGAGAAGAGCAGCTTGGCTGGGAGAAGGGGAGAGAGGGTGGCTCAGACATGGTGGCAGAGGAGCCCGAGCACCCACCCTGGCCCCCGTCATTCTCACCCAAGATCTTCAGGCTCTCGTTACCAATGCCATCAGTGGCATACTGGCCCCAGTAGATGCAGAAAAACAGGAGACTCAGAACTAAGGAAGGATGGGCAGAGAAAGGACAGAAATGGGCTTCGGTGCATCACTAACCCCTAGCACTGTGCCCCAGGTGACCAGAAACCTCCTCTGCCCCCATCAGGGTTCCAGACAGTTTACTTCCACTGACCTCCCAGGAGACCCAGGAGCCCAGGCCTCCAGCCCCCGCCTCCCTCAGACCCAGGAGCCCAGGTTTCCAGCCCCTCCGCTCTCAGGCCCAGACATCTGGGCCTGGGGTCCCTCCTCTCACAGAACTCTAAAGTTGAGATGCTCTAAACCTCACCCTCCACTCCTGCTGCAGCCATAAACATTTTGTAAGTCGTGTGGAGCAACTGACGGCCTTTCAGCAAATCTGGAAGGGGTGCAAGGGAAGACTGTTCACAGACAGGAAGGGAGAGCAGCTCACTTCCCCAGTCTTTCCTCCCCTCACATCTCCCTCCACCATGTGCTAGACTCACATCCAAAGTAACAGGAGAGGAAGAAGATGAGGATGAAGATGAGCAGGAAAGTCATATCTGTCTCCAGGATCCCTGCCAATGAGGTGGAAAGAAGAAACGGTTCGGTCAGGCTGGTGTCTCTCGGCAAGCACCCAGTTCCAGGGTCCCTCAAAGATCTTGGCTTCTGGGTTTCCGTAGGCTCACCAAACTCATCAGCCGAGAAATGCCGCGTCCAGAAGGACTTGCCATTGGTAAGGACCATCTCGTACTCCAGCTGCAGCCCATCTCCCTGTGGGGAGTGTGGAGGCCTAAGGAGGGCCCTGAGCAGGTAGGGTATTGGCAAGAAGGCAAAGAGGAAAAGAGCCAGGTGGCCAGCACAGTCCCTTACCCCACACTTGCTGAGCGCGATGTACCACCACCTTTCACGCACTGAGCGGAAGCTTCGGCCACTGGAGCAGCTCAGATAGCGGGTTCCCTCCTCTGACACCACCTGGGGAGGAGCGAGAAGGCTGAAGCCTGTCTGCACCATCCTTAGGCCCTTGACCTTCACCACCTGCCTACTCCCCCGGGGCTGGGCCCATACCTGACAGCCTGACCAGGCATACTGGGTGGTGAGGTTGATGACCTGGTTGTTCTCAGGCCTGATCACTGACTCCTTGGCCAGGCAGTCCTGGGGAAGGCAGGGACGGACATGGTCATGCCCTGGCCAGCCTCGACCTTTTCCCCTTCCCGTCCACCTTCCACACAGCCCTCACCTTGTCCCCTGCCTTGTACACAGCTGGCCACTGGGACGGGTCGTCGAAATAGAGGAGGATGTTCTGACAGCACTTGGCCTGCAAGCCCAGAGATTTGGGGTTTAGAGGAGCATGGGGAGCTGGGGTAGCCCTCACCTTGGGAGGCCAAGGGGACAGCCGGCCTCAGTGTGGAAGTGGTTGGGGAAGGCTCACCTCAGGGTATCGGAAACGGAAGTCCAGCCGTCCGTAATCCGAGAGGAAGCAAAATCTTGTCAGGAACACCCAGTCCTGGAAAAGGTGCAATCAAACCCTCTTTCCCAGTCCTTTGAGAAACTCTCCTCAACTCCATAGACTCTCAGCTTTTATTCCCTGCCTTCAGTGCCTGGTTCCAAGAAGCGTAAGGAGAACAAGTCACATCCCAAATTCCTCCGTGGTCCCTTCACCTTGGGTCCAGGATTCCTGTCTCCGATGCCTCCTCCCCTCAAACACTTTTCTTATTCCCCAGGGGCCCTGAGAAAGACCCTGGAGGGCCAGATCCCCATCCCTGACACCGTCTGTCCCTGACACCATCCGACTGACATCCCCCAGTTATCCACACACCGCCGCCGGTCCCAGAGACCACCCTGTGCTGCGCAATATTCCAAACGGCCCTCTCTCGGTCCTGTGCAGGAGCGTAAACTCGAGGCTCTCTGCGGAGTGAAAAGTGCTGTCCCTTCAGCACCACCTCGGCGGTTCCCCACCCCCACCCCAAACTCCGACTCTCCCAAGTCGGTCCCCACTCCCCGCCTAGCTCTGACCTCAATGTCCCTCCTACAACCACCGAGGTCTCCGCTCGACCCCACCGCCTCCCTTGGCCTTAACCCTGACCCAATCCTCCATCTCGCCCAGCCCCCTCCTCTCGCGGCTCCTAGCCCCCCACCCCCACCCCGTGAGGGGCGGCAGGGGGCAGTGCGGTCCCTTCCCTCTCCCCCTCCTCCTTTCCCCCGGGGGCCCGGCGGGTGGCAAGGGAGGGCCAGGCACGCTCACCTCTTTGGAGCTGAGGTTGCCCCGCACATACTTGGCCCGGGCGCGGGGGGGCAGTGGCAGCAGCAGAAGCAGCAGCGGCGGCAGCAGGCGGCGCAGAGCCGGCGCGCGCGGGGGCTCCATTCGGCCGGCTCTGGCCCCAGCCCGGGCTCCGCTCCGGCTCCCGCTCCGGCCCGGCGACGGCGGCGAGAACGCGCAGGCCGGCCGACGCGCGCCCCCGATTAAAGAGGCCGCAGGGCGCTGCGATCCCCACCCCCTCCTCCCGGACGGCCTGGTCCGCCCCCTTTCCAAACAGCGTGGAAGGGGACGCCCCTTTCCCACCCTCTCTACCCCGCCCCAGCCCCAGTCCTCCCCTCTGGGAGTCTCGGTGATACCTCCGGCTCCCCGTGTCCTAAACTGAACTCACATTCCAACAAGCCCTGCCTCCGCCAGACTACCGTCTTCGGACGACCCACAACTCCCAGACCCCAGCTCAGTCCTGATATACCCTCAACTTAGTCCCCACATTTTCCTTCGATTGCTCATCCCCGCCCCCATGCCAGCCATCCCCCCCTGGGCCGAGCGAAGGTACCAGCATCCCACACCTCTTCCACTCTGTGGAGTGCCCACAGAGACACAGAGAGGGCAAACCACGTGTTCTAGGTCACACAACACGGAGGTGACAGAGAGCCCTCAACCTCAACCACTGTACATCCCCCTTCCTGAGCCTATCCTGCCACTGCTCACCAGGGCGTGCAACGGGACTGCCGTGAAGCACAAGTGCTGCGAAAAGCCCATGAGCAGACTCTGAAGTAAGTTGCTTGGGTTCAAACTGCAGCATAGCCATTTTCTCCCCACTAGACCCCGGCCAACTCACAGCCACGTCATCTTCTGGTCCAGGCCCCTTCACATGGGTACCAACCCTAGTTTCCCAAAGGCAATGGGGAACCATGGAAAAGCTTTGCAGAGTAGGGTCCAAGCCCTTCAGGTAGATTTTCCTGATCAGATTCCAAAACATTTCTAGTTTCATCCCTCTCCCTCCACTGCAGAAAATTTGCTGCTTCTCAAAATTCCATTTTTAAGACCTTTCTAAACCAGGGGGACAAGCAGGAAACACAGGTGTGTGGAACACTTTCAAGGAAGAGTGTGGGTCGCATGAAAGGGGCCTCTGATGCTTGGCTTGAGCCAGTGGTTGCCAGGAGGAATGACAGGGGCAGTACCTCCTGTCATCCATTTTTCCATTTGTCTTTTTTTAGAAGACAGAAATGCAATTTTTTTTTTAAAGCAAACTGTATGATTTGTCACAGTAGGCAACTGATTCAAAAATTTAAAATATATCACAAGCTAAACAAGCCTGTGGGCCAGATTCAGGCCTCACCTGCCCTTCCTGCACACACACTGTCCCTGTGCCGGAAGACCAGGAGCCCCTCAAGGACAGGGCCCAGATGTGACTCACTCTAGGTCTCAGTGTGGCACACAGATATGGGCTGAATGAAAATGGTCCCATATCCTCTACCCACCCTCTCCAGGTCTTGCACATGCTGTTCCCATAGCCTCAGACGTTGTGTTCCTCCTCTACCAGCAAGTTTCTGCCAATCCCGAGAAACACAAGGGTCTGTGTCAGCCTCATTGTGAAGACCTTCCTCATCACTGCAGCAGAGTCACCACTCCGTCCTTGGACTCCCCCAGCCCCTCCACCTTTCTCTCCCAGAGATAACCACTGAGGCTGGGACTCTCTGTACCCACCACTGGACTGGGAGTCTCCTGGGGACAAAGTCTGTTTCACTCACTATGGGACCCCAGCATCGCCAGAGCTCAGAGCCCAACACAGTTTGCCTCAGTGGGTGGATGTGTTGAACTAACTAAAGCCCCAGATTTCTCCAGTCTGCTGGCCCCTCAGGGCCTAGGAAGGAGATAAGTGATAGTACCTTCCCCTCCATTTTGGACTCAGAACTCAGAGCTAAGGGAAACAGCTCTCTTTAGTCAGCCACTCACTAAAAATCAAGAGGACAATGAAGAAGGTATTTTATTGAAGTGACTGGGAATGCTGCCCCTGGCCCAGCACTAGCCCCCTTAGTACAGTCTCATGGGTGGAAAGGACCAGGCCTCTGGGCTGCTCTGGGCTACCACCCAGGAGAGGCTGGGCTGTGGGACAGGTAGGCTGGGGCTCCAGTCCAGGGCAGAGCTTCGGGGCAACAATGTGGAAGGCTGCTGAGGTAGGGGCTGCAGTGTGCTGACCCCACAGGGCTGGGGAGGGGGTGGTGTGGCCACCAGCCAGATGCTTTTCAGTAGGTCAAAGGCTGTTGGGGGCCCCCAGGCCACTGTAGAGGGTGAAGACAACAAAGGTAATGTGGGTGGCCAAGGACCTTTTGGTGGCAGCAGGCTTACTCTGTGTGTAGTGGGAGTGCTGGAGGTGTGAGGCATGGCAAAGGCGAATTCCACTGTCCCCTGTCTCCTCCTCTGCCTTCCTTCCCCTGGGGCCTGCTCAGGGCTATTGATCCTTCGTCTCTCAGGGTCCCCAGACTTGATCCCTGACAAAAAAGAAAGAAGCGTGGGGGACAGCTGAGCTAAAACAGACAAGGGGAAGGGGAGCAGAAGAGGCAGGAGGTAGGCTCACCTGACAAGGGCGGCTGGCAGCCCCGCAGCACCAGGGTCAGGTCGGGCACACCGCCATGGCAGGCCTGTAAGGTGCCCACGATGGCATCCCTGTTCTCTTGAACTAGGTTCCTCCTGGGGAAAGCCTGCGGCAGAATCAGCTGGCACTGCAACTCCCCTAGCAGCTGCCCCAAGCCAGGGAGCTCTGGGGGACTAGGTGGGCCTGGGCCTGAGTCTCCAGGCACCTGGTTCTCCTTGCCTGTTGACTGTGGGGCTGGTTCTCGGGCCCTGCCTGGGCTTGGTGAAAGCTTAGGGGGTAGTGTAGGGGAGCCTGATTCCAGGGACCCACTGCTAAGCAGCCGTGCCACATCCAGAGATTTCACCTCATGGCTGAAGAGACCCCGGTGCTCCCGGCTTAGCCGGCCCTGGGTTATGACCACAAGCTTGGGGGCAGTAGAGGCCAAAGGATCCTGGAGGTCCATGGATAGATTCCGACTGGCCACAAGAGGATCCTGATGGGCCAATGGCCGGCGGCTGCCCACCAGGGCCTTATTACGCTCTCTCCTGGTCTTTCGACGGCGGACCCGACCAGGTTTCTTGGTCCTCTGGAAAGACTCGGGGGCTGGTCCCCGTGGGTCCATAGTGTCCTGGAATATAAAGATAGGATGGTCATCAGTATGCAGATAAGCCAGGGACCTAAAGGTAAGTGGTGAGAAGAGATGGTTTGGGATGAGATGGGAGACACGATGAGAGAGGGAATGGGCACAGAGGGCTTAGAAAGGGTTGGGGCTAGGAAGCTGTCAGAAGGATAGTCTGGGATCAAGGGAGTCAGTCATGCGCTTGGGAAGGTTTGTCAGGGAATACAGAGGGTTACAGGGACATGAGGAAATAGCTAAAAGATGGGGGGTGGGGGAGGGATCATGAGACTGGAGCAATCTGGAGAACCAAAAGGGATTTTGGACAGAAGAGAAACCCTGTGGGTAGAGAAGGTACTGGAGAACGCAAAAAGTTGAGACGGTAGAGAAGGAAAGGCAGGCGAGAGAGACAGAGGGGAACAGCTGTACAGAGGAAAACCTGTAGGACACAGAAAGGGCGACGGGAGCTATCAGGGACTGGGGCCGGGTCCCAGGGGCTGGGAGAGTTGGGCTGTGGAGGATGTGAGGAGGGTGGGGCTGTTGAGGTAGAAACGGAGGGCACGGTCGGTGGGGCAAGGTTGGGGGAGGGGCACCTCACCTTCTGCTGCCCCAACAAAGCCGACCCCCCCAGCCCCGCCCACCCCACCTGCCTGTGGGGCGCAATGGCTTCTTTTCCAAGGTGACTCTCCCAGCTACAGGTGCCTGGTGCTCTTCCGGGCCTCGAGCCTCCCGCGCATGCGCGTGCCCCTATTGTGCCCTTTGACTTCTCTGCGTCTTGGAGGCTCGAGGCTCAAAGGCACGTGCCAGGGGCCCAGAATACCGGTTGTAGCTCCGCCCCTCTCAGCCTCACTTTCGTAAACCTGCCATTTGTGCTTAGGCACCTCCCAGCCACCAACTGGCTGTGAGGAGGCCTCCCGGTTCCTGAATCCGATTGATTTCTACGTCGATAAGCAGACTTATTGTCTGGAGCATGAAATGGGCTAGCCAGCCCCGGGTGGTCAGAGATTTCATCCGTAGAGAATCAGTATAGGGTCGCCACTCAAAGCCAGGCTCTGGGGCTAGGTTCAAATGTCCAGACTGGAACATTTGAGCTCTATGAACTTGGAGAATTGTGTAACTGTTCAGAGTTTCAGTTACCTAATCTGTAAAATGGGATTCCTAACGGTACCTACTTCACAAGGTTTACGGTATGAGATGAGCCAACACCTAACTTAACATAGTCCTTGGTGAACGAATGCCTCTAAGCCTTGTTTCTCACTAAGCTTTGCTTCAGGAACTGTCTACCTCTCGAATTTATCTATCTACACTTGTCCGCTCAGACTTTTTTTAAAAAAGTTCCTTATTGCTTTTTTAGAGAGAAAGGAAGAGAGAGAATCACCGATTTGTTGCTCCAACTATCCGTGCATTCATTGGTTGAATCCAGCATGTACGTGAATCAGGGATTGAACCCGCAACCTTGGAGCACCAGAACAATGCTCCAACCAACTAAGCTACTGGGCCTGGGCTCCCCTCAGACTTTAAATTAAGACTATGCCAGGGTATTCCCCACCCCCCAATGAGCTGTATTATCTGTATAATATTGCTTAGCTAACCTTCATGATCTTTCAAATCCTGACTCAGATACTATTCTTTCTAAGACACCCCTTGCCACCATGTGCTCCTGTCTCATCCCCGGCGGTCCCCAGTTCCTCCCTTAATCACAACCTTGATCCTTCCCTCAGCTCTGTCAACACACTGGGACATGGCCCAGGATCTGATCTATTCATGTAATATTCATTCCGCAAGTACTTGTGAACAGCCACAGTACTCGGTATTATGAGTCAGGCCCTATACCAGGCAAGTGGATTGAGGTAAAACATAAACAATAGACTCATTTCTCTATCTCAGTATCAACCTGCCTAGAAGGAACGAATAGATGGGAAGGTCCCATCTGGGAATATGGCCAGGAGGTTTAGGGGGTGTGGGCCCTACCTCACACACACACCTGTTCTCCGAGAACTGGGAGATCTAGGAAGACGAGATCTGAGATTAAGATGGGGTGGGGGGAGGATCGACCTTAGGTGTCCTTGGCTGTGGATGTAGGTTTCAGAGCCCAGACACACCCAGCTGAAGTTGTTGGTTGGCAGTGGGTTTAGGGAGGGGAGCAGAGGCCATAGATCTGCAAGATGAGCTGCTGCGGGAGGTTTGCCAGGCTGGACCTGGGCCTTGCACCGTCTCTAATTTCTTTTCTCTTTCTTCACTTTCTTCTAACCTCCTTGCATGGCCTGTGATATCTGGAATGCAAAAACATGTAGTTTAGATTTTATGCCACAAAATTGGTGTTTTTGAGTACGGGAGCCCCATGAGCAGATAGGCTCACTAAAGTCCTGGAGGTGCCTTAGAGTGTTTCCTTACAATTGATCCTCTGATTTCCACATTTTGCCATTTTCCTTTTCTCTCCCCCTCAACCGTAGAAAATGCGTACGAGCCACCCCTTCAAGGGATCCAAGAATGGACTCGTCCACTCACTTTCCTCCACCCCATCACGTGAATGGGGCCGAACACGGACACACACACACACACGCGCGCGCGCGCGCGCGCGCGGAGTGGGAGGGAGGGAGAGACTGGGAGAAAGAGAGGGTGAGGGGAAGAGAGGCGGAGGGAAGACAGAGAGAGCGGGAGCCCGCGAGCCCTTGCGCACACTTCTTAGAAGTCCTACAGCAAATGCTTTCTTTCCCCCAGGCAAGGTGCTGGATTTTTTTTTTTTCCCCGCCCACTCTCGGCCTTTCAAGTACTTCGCCCCTCCCCGTGACGTCGGTGGGGTGGTTTCTCCCGCCCCCTCCCTTGGATGCTGGTTGGTCTCGCCTTCCCCTTTCCCCAGGTGCAAGGGTACAGTAGCCGCAGCCGCGTAGTGGAAAAGCGCCCGGGCGGGAAGCGCCGGACGAGCTCACTGCGCGGTAGCCCTGGGGGAAGCAAGGGGTCCCGATCCATCTCCCCTCCTAAGTGAAGGTTTCCGCCCCTGGAGAGGAGGCGGCGCTCGGGATCGGCCTTCTTCCGCCCCTGGAGTGCGAGCGTCTGGGCCCTCCATTGTTGCTTGGACGGGTAGGGGTGGGCGTGGCGGAGCCTCCTCCTCCGGGAGTAGTCCGTAGCCGAAGTCGTTCGCTCATCCTGCAGAAACATACTCCAACATGAGCGGAGAGAACCCAGCCAGCAAGCCCACACCGGTGCAAGACGTTCAAGGCGACGGACGATGGATGTCCCTGGTGAGCGACCCTGCCCGCGATAATCGGGGGTCGGGGGTTGGGGCCGGGGCTCAGGAGTTCAGCTGGTTCGCGCGGCTCTTAGTACCTGATTAGGAAACTGAGGGCAGTTAGAATGGTGCTGCCTAAGGAAGCAGGGCCGGGCGGGCCCAGGGGCGAGAGTGCCATAACTCTTCCTTGTTCGTCCCTGAAGCACCATCGGTTCGTGGCTGACAGCAAAGATAAAGAACCTGAAGTCGTCTTCATCGGGGACTCTTTGGTCCAGCTAATGCACCAGTGCGAGGTGAGGCCCGTCTCCCTCCTGCCCCACCCAGGCCCGCGCTCACTGACACTCCTGGACCAGACCTCAGACCAGGCGGGATACGGGGTACCTGAAATAGCCTCAGGTAGCGCCCAGCACCCAGAATTTCAGTGTAAGGACATTCTACTGAGAGGGAAGTGCATGCCCGGGCTTTGTCAGGCTGGGGTTGTATAGTGGGACTTAAAATGAAGCTTTCCTGCAAGATTGCCTAAGGTGAGGCTCTTTATTGTTTGCTTAATGGATTTCAACTGTAATAGCTCTTCTTCCCTGCACTAAGCAAGATTAAACCCAAATGGCTTTCCTCAGAGTAAGATTTAACCATTGTTTCAACGCATGCGTCAGCAGAATGGTTTCCACAAAGTGAGTCTTGCTGCACCGGAGCTCCTAGAGTATAATGGGTTTGCATAAAATGAGGTTTGACCATACTGGAGTTGGCTCTAAGTGAGATTTAACCACATGGCTTCCATGAAGAGAGGCGCTTCCATAAGGACATTTGGATCCAGAGTAGTGGTCCATGCTGACAGTGCTCCTGTGCCCACACTTCTTGCCCACAGATCTGGCGGGAGCTCTTCTCTCCTCTGCATGCACTTAACTTTGGCATTGGGAGTGATGGCACACAGCATGTGCTGTGGCGGCTGGAGAATGGGGAGCTGGAACACATCCGGCCTAAGGTGAGCAGGGCTTCGGTGGGCAGCTAGAGCCCCCCTCCCCTTAGCCTGCACCCTCACCACTGCTCCCTCTCTCTCTTTCCACAGATTGTGGTGGTCTGGGTGGGTACCAACAACCATGGACACACAGCAGAGCAGGTGGCTGGCGGCATCAAGGCCATCGTGCAGCTGGTGAACCAGCGGCAGCCCCAGGCCCGGGTCGTGGTGCTGGTGAGAGAGTGGGAGAGCGGGAAAGGAAGAATGGCAGTGTTGTGGGACCCCCTCAGGTGTAGCCTCAGGTGTAGCGACAGCTGGCATGGTTCTGGGAAGCTTGGCACAGAGCAGTGGCTTTCAAGCAAAACTTCACATTGAAGCTTGCTACATCCACCACAGCAGCTGTGAATAAGGACATGTTCAGGCACCAGTTAGGTCCCTTTGCCCAGGGCAGCACTGGAGATTCTGGGGTGTCAAGATTCAGAGTATGTCAGGCATTCCTGGGGTGAATCCAGGCTACATCATTTCTAGCTGGCATATTTCTTCCTGACAGAGGGACCGACCCCTTGCCATTTTGTCAGCATTTTTACAAGGCTGTTGTTGCCGAGTGGGGTCTCAGACAAGGCGTCTGAAATTAACCTTCCAATCCCCGTTTCCCATCCCTAATGTACTCAGCTGGGGAGTTCATGATGGGGGTTGGAGAAGAGTTTGGCACACAGATGCTGGTAGGACCCAGGTGTTGATAGAACATCTCACAACTCTTGGTGCCCCTCCTCAGGGCCTGCTTCCGAGGGGCCAGCACCCTAACCCACTTCGTGAGAAAAACCAACAGGTGAATGAGCTGGTACGGGCAGCGTTGGCTGGCCATCCACGGGCCCACTTCCTGGATGCTGACCCTGGGTTTGTGCACTCAGATGGTACCATAAGCCACCATGACATGTATGATTACCTGCACCTGAGCCGTCTGGGCTACACACCTGTCTGCCGGACCCTGCACTCCCTGCTTCTGCGCCTGTTGGCCCAAGACCAGGGTCAGGGCGTCCCTCTGCCAGAGCCCACACTCTAAGCATCTGCTTTTCAGCAACATTAAATTCTTGTTCTTCAGTCTCTTGTCCTATTTTCTGCTTAATGGCCATGCCTATCTAAGTAGCAAAGCCACAGGCCTCATCTCTGTGACCCTGCAACTCTACAGGGTCACCCATCTATGGAGGAACTCTGGTTCTCGGAGAGGAAGGCAGATCTCTAGCACAAGAGGGCTCCAAGCAGGCACTACCAATCAGTACCACTAGGTGAAACCAGTTTGCCGACACGACCCTCCAGGATCAGCATCAAGAATTCCAGGACCTAACAGTCAAAGCGCACCCAAAGTAGTCTTCCAGTATTTGCACACGCTGTTCCCCTGGTTGGTGCTCCAGGCCTAGCTTAGATGCCACTTCCTGTGGAAGATTCCTGACGTTCCCACCCCCCAGCAGTCATCCCTCCACAGAGCACATACAGCTCTCTCTCAAATGGGCACTGTTCACTAGCCCAAAGGGGTGTAACCCCAGGAGAGGTTCCTGGGCTGGCTGCAGTGCTGGCTCAAGCCTCGTGGGGGCAGCAGGGGTCACTCAGGACAGCACAGTACTTGGAACAGTGCCACCTCTGGGCGGAGACCTCAGGTCCAACTAGGATCCTACTTTGAGGGTTCGCTGTCCTTGTAGCACATCTAGGCATTCCTCAAGCCCATGAATGTTGGATGGCTGAGAAAGAGGCAGAACCCGTGTCACAACTGCATGAGCACCAGGCCCAGAGAGGCTGTTGGGCCCACACTGGGTCAGGGACCTCAGATCATGGGTGTCCCTCGGCCACTGGGAGAAGTGATCTTGGCATTGCTTCCCCTCACCTCCCTGGGGGAAAAGTATATACTACCATGGCCATTTGGGGACATGACTGGTACAACCAACACCCCTTCTCCCTTTTGAGTGGGCAGCCACACAGATGTGTTAAACAGCTTTAATCGCGGTCATTGTGGCTTCTCGGCACAGTAAGAAATATTGCACATGATCAACATGTTTTGTTCTGGGGATGGGGACAAGGGTAGGGGGAATCACCTTCTTAGAAAGTACAACCCAAGTTGGGAGGGCAGAGGGGTGGGGAGAGAACCCTCCCCGTGCCTGTGGCAAAGTGCAGGAGCCCCACCCCCAAACTAACCTGAGTCCAGCCCCTCTGGGGAAAAAAGGGGTACATGAACTCCCCGTACTCCACAGGCTCCTCCCTCTGGCCCAAGGCCCTCACTTCTGCTTGCAGCCCTCACGTGAGCCATTTTGCATAAAGTACAAATGAAAAGATCTGAAGGTAACACACTCCAGGTTGTTATGTACAGGGGCTCAGTGGAGGGAGACCGTGGCCCTGCTTCCCCTCAGCTGCCCCCCATTACTGGGAGAGAGCTGTAGGGGGATGTGGACACACAGAGGAGCAGGCCTCATTCTGCCCCAAACTAGAAAGGACGAAATGGCTTTATTGGGGAGGAGGTAACCATCCTGCCCCCCCATTCCTGCCACCTACGTATTGTCCATTCCTGAGGGGGGGTACTGTGGTTCCTGGGATCTTCTCAGGGGCCCCTCACCTGCCTGTGGCAGTTGTGGAGGGACCAGAGGGTGGGGAGGAGGGCTGAGGGGGGCCCTCCCAGGCAGGCTGCCCAGGCCCTGGCTCTGGGGGCGGAGGCAGTGGCGGGGCAGCCTGGGTCGTGCCAGAGTCCGAGCCAGGTGAGGTGGCGTCAGGGCCCCCAGCAGGACTGGGAGTGGGAACAGGGGCAGCAGTGGTGCCAGTGGGGGGCGGTCCAGGAAGGGGGGCCTCAGCTCCGGGGGGCTGCTCTGTGGGAGTGGCCGCCTGCATGATCTTCTGACGCACCTCACGGATCTTCAACTGCAGACAGACCTTAGAGGGGAAGATGTCTGCGTAGCGGGCCTGGAAGGCTGCTGTGGCCTGGGCTGGGGACAGAAGGATGGTGAGGGTTGGGGAAGGGATGCTGAGACAAGCAGGCAGGTCCTCTCCACATGCCCCCCTAGACTGCAAGACATGCTCACCTGATGGGAAGAAGCCATGGTCCTGGAAGAGCTGCATGACAAGAGCCCGGCGCTGATCCAGGGTACGCCGCAGTGATGAGTATGGCACTTTCTCGTATTCCAGCTCCCCGAGCACATCCTCGGCTTCTGTACCTGGGAGCAGGGCAGGGAGAATGACGACGGCTACAGCAGAAGCCTGGCCATCCCACACCCACTCCACTGTCCCTCACTGAATTCAATTTCACAGCAGAGTTCGAAGGGGTCTGCTCAAGGTCATGTGGCAGCTTAAGGGCCTGTTGAACTCTAGAGCCCACCCTTGACCTGCTGTTCCTTCTCTCAGTGACACCCCCCTCTACCCTATTCCTGAGATCCCACCCCCTTGCAGACCCTGGGTTCCCAACAGGTCTACCCATCAGGCAGCAGCACCTGTGCGGTCAAAGGTGAAGATGTCCCCCTCGCACTTGGCACTCTTGGGAGTATTGGGCTCCGAGCTGCAGCTGGAGCGTCTCCTCATCTTGCGCTTGGGTGAGGTGGGGTCCTCAGGGGCCGAGTCCAGGTCTGGTCAAAAGGAGGAGGATAAGGGGAGGCGGCCCCAGTCTGCTCCCCACCTGCCCTGGGGACCCCCCTTGCCTACCAGTGGAATTCTTCCTTTTCTTACGATAGGAGCCCAAGATGGCCCTGGGCGAGGTGGCCAAAGACTGCAGGGTGGGCGAGGGCAATACCTCCTCAGGCCGAAACTCAGGTAGCTCAGCAAAGCGTTCCTCGAAGTCTACTTCTGACAGGACCCTGCTGGAAAGCAGTCAGAGTCACCTCCCCTGCCCAGCTTAAGGCCACCCTCTCTCCCACCAACCCCACAGGCTATACCACAGCCCCCAGCCCATGCTCACTTGTCCACAGAGTCAAAGGTCTTCTTCAGGGGTGGGGGCCGCACCTTCACTTTCTTGCCGGTACCAGCCACCTCCTTGCGCTCAGGGGTGTCACCGGCTGCCCTGCCACTACTGCCCTCACTGCTGCCACTGCTGCTACCAGGGGCCGGGGCTGGGGCCGGGGCTGGGGCCGGAGCTGGAGCTGGGCTGGGAGGGGTGGGAGGCTCCCCACGACTCTCCAGGCCCAGCCCAGGGACACGCCAATCTGAAGACGAGCTAGGGAATTTGCTGGCCTGGGGTGAGGGTGGCAAGAAGATGGAGGACACTGGGTTCAGAATCGCTGGGGCAAAACCCAGAAACACAAAGAGATGGGGGCTGATTGCCCGATAGTCTTGGAAAAGGCTCAGTCACACAGTCAAGCGGGGGGAACAAGGGTACGGCTCAGACATGCATGCAGGGAAGAGGGGCAGGGCAGGAAAGCAGACAGTGGGCTAAGGGACAGAGCCCAGCAGCAGTGGGAGCCTCTAGGCCTATTGGGCACTCACCATGGTCTCAGGGCCCTTGGTACTGGTCCGCTCCTCAGCAGGTGAGGGTGGGGGGGGGCTGCTCCTGGCAGTGGGAGCCCACGTCTCTGGGGGAGGTGGAGGGGCTGGCGTTGTAGGCTGTCCCTCAAGGTCAGACTCAGGAGCAACAGGCTCACGAACTGAGCCAGGCTCCAAGGGCTGCCGGGGTGCAGGGCCAGGCCGCCCAGGGGCACCTGCCTCAAAGGAGCCCACAGGAATGCTGGCGATGGCTGCCTTCACTTTCTGGGGGGCT
Source organism: Macrotus californicus (assembly GCA_007922815.1). Taxonomy (NCBI): domain Eukaryota; kingdom Metazoa; phylum Chordata; class Mammalia; order Chiroptera; family Phyllostomidae; genus Macrotus; species Macrotus californicus. The sequence continues at coordinate 95,767 of VMDR010000137.1, forward strand.
TTGGTGGTGGGCCTCTGGGCCTTGGGGGCCACTAAGCTGTAAGTCATGGAGCCTGCTGGTGGGAAGAAGAGCGTTTGCTGAGCCAGGTCTGACCCATTCCCTGGCTCCCCCAACTCACCCTACCCTGGGTTGGCCCAATACCCACCTGTGGAGCTAGGGAAAGGGCTAGTAGGAGTGGCAGTGGCAGTGGCAGTGGGAGGAGCCGGTGGGCCCTTGGGCAGGATTGGAGCAGCAGGTGGGGTGGTGCTGGTGGCCACAGTGTAGACCAGGCCTGGGGTGGTCTGGGATGGCTGGGCTAGGGGCGCTGAGGAGGTGGGTACTGGGCTGCCAGGGTAAAATGCCGTGATGACGGGAGCTCCAGGGGCAGCACAGGTGGGAGGAAGCTGGGGGCTGGGCACAGGTGATACACCCACCTGGCCAGGAGCCAATAGTGGTGCCTGGCCTGCAGAGAGGAAAACAGAGGAGAGGCAGAAGCCTGAGCTAGAGCCTAAACTGCCTCAGCCCCATCCTGGATTCCCAGCACGGCCTGCCTGGTTGCCCCTCACCTGAAAGCAGGGGCTGCACGAAGGCAGGGCCGCTGGGCCCTAGTGAGGTGAAGCCTAGAGCTACTGAGCTCGTGGGCCCGTATGAGGTGACCGTTCCAGCCTGGCTGGATGCTGAGCTGGTGCCCAGAGGCAGCGCATGCCCGCCTGCTGACTGCACATAGGTGATTCTGCCACAAGAGGAGGAAAGGGGGAAAGAGTGAGGCGAGCTGCCCCCCACCCCCGCCACTGCCCTGGGCTGGCCTCTAGGTGAGGCCTCAACTGCCATTACCTGGTGGAAGAGGGCAGCAGGACCTTCTGAGGCTGCGAGGTGGGACCAGAGATCGTGGCTGGGCTGAGGGGCGGCACCAGGCTGCTGGGTGTGCTCACAGGCACCGGAGTCAGCTGGATGATCTATGGGCAAGAGCACCCACAAGCTGCAGTGAGTGGAGGACCCAGCGTGGGGTAGGGGAGGACCAAGGCCTAGGAGGGTGGGTCTCAAGCAAGGCAGAGAGCACAAAACTTGGGATTAGAACAAAGGAAACGAAGACAGCAAGTGATAGGGGAAAAGTGAAAATCACAGAATACAAAAAATTCAAAAGCAGTAAAAATTTTTAAAAGTAATTTTTTTTTAAAACCCGAGAGAGGGAAAAAAAAGGTAGGGACACAGAAAAGGGACGAGTCGTAGACACTGAGGCCAGAATCAAGATGCACAGAGACACTGAGGAGATGGCAAGACACTCCCAAAGACAGACGAGAGAGAGAAAAAGAGACTGAAAGGCAGGCAGGCAGAAACCCCAGGACATGGAGACCAATACCGAGCAGGAGACATGAGGGACAGGATAACCTTACCTTGCTGGGTGGCTGGGCGCCATTCTGCACAGGTACTGAGAAGGGGGGGCTCACCAAGGGCAGTGGCTGACCAGCCCCTCCACCACGTACTGACATGCTAGGGGTGGCCAGAGGCACTAGCACTTTCCCAGGTAACAGCTGGGCTGAGCCACCCGGGGGCGGGGCCTGCACAGGAGAAACCGACTGGGCTGCAAGAGGCAAGACAGGAGATTAAAGGGAGCCGAACAGGCCTGTGGCCCCGCTACTTGTGCTGCCCAGCCCAGGCCTCACCTTTGGGGGGCGGGGCAGAGGGTACGGACTGCAGGATGGGGATGCCAGGAGTGGGTGCAGTGGCAGCCAGGACTTTGCCGTTGGTGGAGGTGCCCGGTGGGAGGGTGAAACGGATGCTGGTGGTGGGTGCTGGGCCGCTGGGAGCCGCTGCCTTGGTCCCAGGGGCTGGTGCTGGGGCAGGTGCCACTTGAAGCTGCTGGGGCAGCGTGGGCAGGATGTACTGCACCTGAGTGATTCCCCCAGCCTTGCCCAGGGCACTTGGCTGCAGAATACCCAGGGGCACTGGCCCATTAGGGCCACTCCCAGCACCTGCTCCTGAGCCCGTAGTGGCCCCACTGCCAGGGGCACCCTGGGCAATGAACTGGACAGCAGGAGGTGCGGGGGCCCCATAGCCTGGGGTGCCCACCAGCAGGTTGGTGACAGTAGCAGGAGCCTTCCCCACAGTGCCCAGTAGGGGCCCAGTCACCAGATGTGGAGCTGGTGAGGTGGCTGTTGCTGACTTCTTGTCCGAATACACTAAACTGACGCCCAGTGGAGAGCCCCCAGGTGCCCGGGACCCAGTGACAGTTTCAGTCCTGGCACCTGCTGTGTCATTTGGAGATGCTTCCACCCGGCCAGAGGTGGGGAAGGGCTTAGAGGCTATGGGCACAGGAGTGCTGCTGACAGGCCGCACCACGTTGGTGACCATGGTGGCAGCTGGGCGGGACAGGGGGACTGTTGGGGCCCCATAGGCCAGCGATGGGGCTGGGGCTGAGGGCATGCGGGCTCCACTGCCCTCCCTTTCCTCCTTGTTTGGAGGCAGGACCAGTGTCTGCAGGACACTTCCTCCCCCTCCAGGAGGTGCTGCAATAACCGAGGGGCCAGGTGGCTCTAGGCCCCCCACACTTTCAGGCCTCTTGCGCCGGAAGGTGGTAGGATCCGTTGGGAGGAAGCGGGTGGCCTTGGAAGGTGTCGCTGGGCCGCCGGGGGGTGGGGGCCGTAGTGGGCCTGCTGTGCTGCCCTGACCTGACTCCTGGGCCTTGAAGGTCCCTGAGCCCAATGCGAAGGAGGCGGCTGCTGAGGCCGAGGAGGGTGCAGGCGAGGATGAGGGAGATGGGGTGGGCCCACAGCCTTTGCCGAAGGCTACAGGCGGGTCCGGGGGCCCTGGGGGCTCAGGGTCCAGCGACGGACGGCAGTGGGTAAAGGAAGAACGGATCACAGGCGAGAACACCTTCCTGCCATAGCTCTGGGTGGAAGGAGGAGAGACATAACTGTCAGGGAGCCTGGACACCCAAACCCAGCCAGGCCATCGAAAGGCTTCAATTCATCCAGACAGTGACACAGGGACAAATAGCTTCCCTCTCCAGCCCCTCTGTCAACACACAGGCCAAGACACCCTCACTCCTGCACTGAGTGGAACCAGACAGCACCAAGTCCCAAGCTCTCACCTTGTTGCCCTCTGGGTCTTCCCCAGAGCTATCTCCACTCTCGCTGTCAGTTACCCGCTCCTTGCACTTGAGGTCAATGTCAGTGGTACTGAAGCCATCATCAGCTGAGGGAGCAAAGGGAACAGTGTTGTTAAAAGGACTGAGTATAGAGCAGGAAGGGCAGTCTGGAAGCTGGCCTTGCCTCTGGCCTCAGCTCTGCCCCAAGCCAGCAGTGAGTACTACCCAGAAACACAGCTCCTCAGCCTGGGGTGTGCCCACCTACCCAAGCGTGCACGTAACAGCACCTAACACTGGGCCCACGGCCTACCCAAGCCCGGATCCTCCAGGCTGCCTGTCTAAACGGGCTTCCCAAGGGCAGGGCTGGGCTTACCCAGAAGGGCCTAAACTAAACATGCCTGCAACCATGAACAAATATGGAAGGAGAGGGAAAAAGGGGCCTGAGGGCCTGGATGCAATCTGTGCCCACCACCCAAACCTTAGCCTGCTGCCCCTGCCACTGCTCACCAATGACGTCATCGTCCCCTTCCTCCTCACAGATGACCATGCGCTCCTCATCACTGGTCATGTCCTCACTGGCCGCACGCTGGGAACGAGAGGCTCGGGTGGGCAGCAAGGGAGGCCGCCCACTGGCCGCCAGGGCACCTCCCTCTCCGGGAGCCGCAAAGGGGCCTGGAGCCCCAAACTGTGTAGAAGGCTTTGGGCCAGAGTAGGATGCAGGGCCAGACACCATCTGCAGGGCAGGTGCGAGGAGAGTTCAGCTGGGGCCGTCACCTCGGGCAGCCCTCCCTGCCCATCTCCCTCACTCCCATGTCCTGCACCCCAGACCTGAGTCAGTTCCTGCAGTGCCTGGCTGTCTACTTCTCCGCCATCCAGGCTGTGGACCCCACTGTGGGAGAAGGCTCGGGGCCGGGCCGAACCAGGTCCCCCAACTGTGTGCAGACGTTCTGCCCCACAAGAGCTGCTCCCTGGAGCCTTGGGGTCCGAGCTCAAGAGTGTCTGAGCTGCGACAGACAGAAGCTCAGAGGACACTGCAGAGTGGAAGGGGAGAAGTGCTGGAGTTAAGAAGCCTCTTACCAGCACCTGGACAGTGTTTCTAGGTACAGGGCAAAAGCAGGCTGAACTCTTGGGCCACCAAGTGGAAAAGAGATGCCACTCACAAGCCCAGGATCTCCTTCCCATTAGTTCCTGTCCTCTGGAGCCCAGAGGGCAGCCCTTCTGAGAGTAAGAAAGCCTGGAGACAGGCTTGTGTGGCACTGGCAAGCTAATAACCGTTGGTCTGCTCCTGCACTGCATCCCTGTCCTCAGAGTTGCAGGCCCAGGCCCACAGGGCTACTCCAGAAAAACTCCTCAGCACAGCGCCAGGCACACCTCACATCTGCAGTCAGCTGAAGCAGCAGTGAGGGGCCTCCAATTGTGGCCTTGGGAGCCAGCCAACCAGGGCTCTAACTTCTGGCTCTGCCGGTTACTGTTTTCTGTGACTTCAAGCAAGGGGTTTTGCCTCTCTGAGCCTCAGTTTCCCCATCTGAAAAATGGGGTATGGTTTTGAGTCCCAGAGATTATACTCCCCTTGGTGCCTGGTATGTAGTAAACACTCAGTAAGTGGCAGTTGATAATGAGATTGCTGTTTGTAAATTTGATCTGTCTGGACTTTCCTCGATCTTTCACATAAGACAAGTGCTGATTCTTTTGTAGGTAAGGGTCCTCAAATAAAAGTAACAGGACACAGAGGAGCTTCTGGGGGTGGGAGTGAGCAAGCAAGAAGGTACCAGAGGCTCTCAGGGAGGGAGGTGGCAGGGCAAGAGAGCCAAGGAGCTGACTAACCTCCAGGGGCAGCGGCAGTACCCGTCTCCGACATGCTCCGCTCCCGAGTCTCCTTGTGCCCTCCTGCCAGCCCCAGGCTCGTGGGCTTGGCCTCTGAGCTGGACTTCTTCCGGTCCTTGTTGCACCACTTCCAGTCTGGGTGGGCCTTAAAGTGGGCCTCTTTCACCTGGCAGGAGAGGACAGGGACACCCTTCACTCACCCACCCACTAGAGGAAGCTGGGGAGAAACCAAGAAGAGGAAGCATTACCTGGAAGGCCAGGTCATGGTACTTCTGCTTCTCCTTGGGCCCTAGGGCATACCACCACTCGCCCAGAATCTTGCTGACAGTCCTGTTGTCCTGGTTGGGGTGACGCTGGTGGACCAGGGCCCGGTGCCTCTTGCTGAAGATCATGAAGGCATTCATAGGCCGCCGGATATGGTCCTTCTCCCGCTAGATCAGACAGAGACCCAAGTACAATAGTTAGAACCAAGGAAACAGGCTTAGATAGCCACGAGGTGAGCTGGAGACAGGTGCAGACGAGGCACCTTGTTGGGGCTGCGTCCATCCTTCTCCGAAGATGAGTCTCGTTCCTTGGGCAGGGCACTGAGGGACTGGGTCCGGCGTTTTCCAGGTGGCAGAGGCAATTGGATTTCAGGAGACATGATGGAGAGGAAACTGTGGTGGGAGCAGCAAGGACAGTAAGGGTCATGTCTCTGGCCAGCCCACCCCCTCCAGTTCCAGGCCTCAGGGCACTCACGCATCATCGTGGTCACTCTCCGTCTCACTGTCCAGCCGCGGTTCTCCTGGAGGGCCAGGGGCCTCCTCCTCAGTGGTGGGAAGGGGGCCCTTTCCAGGTTCCACCACCCCCAAAGTGTGGGGGGGTCCAGGCCCTGGGCTCTCAGGGCATGTAGCTCCAGGGGGCCGCCCAGGGTCAACATTCCCTGTCCCACCTGGTGGCTGCTCATGAGCAACAGCCGCCGACTCAGCAGGTTCTGGGGATAGAGAGGCAGATCAGAGAGCTCATGGGCCCCCTCAACACCATTCCCCAGGCCTTCCCACAGCCCCCCACCCCTCACCTTTGCTCTGGTTGGAGGCCACTGGGTGGCTGGCAGGTTGCTGGGCCTCACTTGGCTGCACGGAAGGGTCTGGCTGGCTGGGGGCCAGGAAGGGGACTAAGGAGTGCCAGGGGAACACGGCGACAGAGCGAGGTTCCACATTCGTCCACACTGTGGGAAGGAGCCAGATGAGCTCTGTAGCAGGAGAGCTTGGCCTTGATCCTCAACCCACAGTGGACAAGGAAGTTCCACCTCTCATTTACACCCCTTTCTCCTAGCCCTGAATCTCTTGACAATATGCATGTAACATCACTCAAAAAAACAAACAAACAAACAAGAAAAACAAAACTCCTGCCTGAAAGGTTTCTAGATTTATAAAGATAAAAACAGAAGCAGGGAAGGGAAAGAGTCCTCACACCCCACTCCCTTCCTGACTTCCATCAGGGACCAGGCCAGAGAAATGACTGGCTCCTGTCACAAACCACGCCACGATGGACTGCCATCCTACACTCCTAAGGCCCTAAGACCTCAGCAGGCCTGGAGACCCTCCTGCGGCCATGGCACGTTGCCAGCACCCATGCTGCCATCTGACATAGCCTCTTACCTTGGCCTCACACTCCCTTTCTCTTTCCTGGGGCAGATGGCCCTGTCTCCTCTCCTCTTCCCTCCATTACCAATACAGTATAGGGTCTTGAGTCTGTCTCTCTGCCTCCCTCCCCCAACACAGGCCCCAGGGAGCCAGACCTGCCCTTCCCGGGCTGGGCAGAGGTGGCTACATCTTTCCCCTTACCTCCAAAGAGAATCAACTGCCTGTGAAGAGACCTCCCACCCTCCCTCCCTCTAAAACCCCAAGCTCATCTTTAGAGCACGGCCCAGCCCCCAAGCCCAGAAAGAGAAGAGGGTGTGGTAAACTCCTTGGAAGAAAAGGCACAGACAATGGGGCAGATGAGAGAACTGTTACAAGTCTCTGCCCAGAGAAGGCAAGAGTGCCAGGTGTTTCCTTGAGAATATACACAGGAAGGCATTTTCCTCACCAGGGGCCAATCCCAGAGGTCCCACCTTCAGCCCCAGGAGCTGAGTAAACTGGCTTGACTCCTGGGGCAGGCGGAGACTAGGAGTGGGCTTCCCTCTCACTGCTGGCTCCCTGGGGGAAGTGGAACTAGCAGCAGAGGCCCCTGCTAGGGGAAGACGATAAAGGGAGAGGGGGAACGCCCTAGCCCTGGTCTCCATCATTCCAAGCCTCCCCCTGACCCAGACCACTCTAACCTGGAGTGACCACCCATGCCTACAGAAGCCTTGACTAAGGGAGCCCTCAGTGAAGCACTGGCCTCAAGACCTGATTCTACAAAGAGCTGACAAAAGAAAAAATAGACATCAAAGCAACAAGAGAAGAACAAGGTCAGCAACTGGAAGCCTCTCAAGACACTATGCAGACCCTATCTCTTACCCCTGGGGTCACAAAAGCTTTCTAGGCCCTCCAACCCCGTAACAGACCCCAGGGACCTAAACCTGTTCCTCTCTTCACAAAGATCTTTCTTACCAGGACCTCTTCATCTGCTGGATGTTGAAGGGGCCCAGCAGACAATGGGGGAACAATCCTGTGGTCCTGCCCCTCCTAAACTCCCCCCCAAATGCACTATCCTCCAGGATGTTTGGGTCTATCCCTTTCTCTGCAAAGCTCACCACTCCAGCCCAAGACTGTTCTAAGCAAACAGTGCCTCACTCACTTCCCAAGCCCTGTCCTATCCCTACACTACTCAGTCACCGCCCGTTCCCTCTGTCTAGTCTCCAGCAGGTCTCAGGCTGCTCCAGGTCTAATCCATGCTCCCAAGCCAGTTACTCTGCACCCATCACCCCCAATGACAACAGACCTGTTTCACCCCATCACCTAAAGACCATAGCTGCCCCAGCTACTCCCCACTCCCATCACTTTGCTACACTCCCACCTGCCATCACTAACCACTACAGAGGAGGCTCAGTAACTTTCCCGTTACCCCTTTACTCGGCTTCTACCATTCCCCTACTGTGTGCCCATCACCGTCGCTCTGCACTTATTAGCACCCCGACACCTTGACCCCTACAGTCCCAGGGCCCAAGAACTACTGACCGAACATTCCGAGGCCACGGGAGGCCGCGCTGGACGCGGGCACCAGGGGCCTGTGGGCTGAGTACATGATCTGGCGCCGGGGGGCCCGGCCGGGGCTCGTGTCTCCTCAGCGGCTCCCGCCGCTCCGCCCGCCGCCGCTCCAGCCCAGGGGCAGCTTGGAGGCCGTCGCCGCATGCCCCCCCGCCCCGGCCGTCCCCCTCCGGCCTCCCCACGCGGGGGTCTCCGCCGGGAGCGCCTGCGCACAGCGCCGACTGCCTCCCGCCGCCCGGGGGGCGGGGGAGGTCAGAGCGCTCCGGCCCCGCCCCGCCCCCCGGCGCGCGCGGGGGCCGTCACGGGGCGCGCGGCACCGGGGCCATCGGCGCCGCCCCCTCCCTTTCCCTCCTCAAGCACCGAGCCCGACGGGGCGGGGCGCGGGTGCGCGTGCGCGGCCCCCTCCCTTTCCCCGCTCCCTGGCTCGCTTGCTCCCTCCCTCCCTCGCAGCTCCGGCGGGTAACGGCTCTAGCCCCGCGCGCCCCGGCTGCCAGCGCCGCCGCCCCGCCTTTCCGGACCCCCGGCCCACGGCTCAGCGTTGGGTCGACCTCCGGCCCCGGGCAGACAGACGGACCAGCGTGCGTGCGCTCGCGCGCTCCGAACGAGCCCAGCGCCGAACCACCGCCGCCTCCCCGCCCCGCCACTACTACGCGCTCCCCTCCCCCCGCCGCGCCTCCCCCCGCCCTTTCCCCGCTTCCCCCGCGGCCTTCCGCGCAAGCCCGGCCCCCCGCGCGTGAGCCCATTGGCTGTCGCCGCCGCGCGCGGGTCAGGCCCCGCCGCGCCCGCCCCCATTGGCCGCCCCGGGGGAACGTCAGTCATATGCAAATTAGGGCAGGGCGGGGCGGGCTCCGGTTGGCCTCAACCCGTCCGGGGGCGGGACCGCGGAAGAAGGGAGGCAGGACGAGCGCACTGCAGTAAAGGCGCCGAGCCAGGGGGCGGTTCCGAGCGCCGCGTTGCGGAGGCCCGGGGCTTGTGTGGGGTGTGTGTGTGTGTGTGTGCGAGCGCGCGCGCGCGTGTGTGTCTAGTCCACGCGAGGAACACGCTCACGTGCGCTCGGCCCACCGGTCCCGCAGGGCAGACGAACTGCGCGTAGGGTTAGGGGAGCCACCCTGAGCCCTCACCAACTCACGCCAGCACACACACACCCCTCATAGACAGACTTTCCTGCCACACCCATTATTTCATACACACCCCACATTCACATGTACCCTTGGTCTTACACTCACTGTCACACACGAAGTCACAAACCTCAAACACCTGCTCACACACATACATACTTCTCACGCGGTTCATCATCATACACACTCATTTTCACCCATTCTCTTCATGTGACCCATTTCATACATGTCCTGTCAAGTATGTTTCACCAACACATATCTTCACCACACATTCACTGAATCATCACATAGACACACAACATATCAAACAGGCACAATGATCTTGCACACCTCATCACACAAGCCCACATCCCTCCCACACAACCATATATGCTCTTCTTTCTTCATACACTCACTCTCACACAGCCTTTGCGGCACTCCCATCCCCAACACAGGCTAATTCTCACAAACAGCATCATAGTGACCCCACACACCACACAGACTTACCCTGGTGAGTGCTAACTACCTCAATACCCTGGCCTAGCAGGTATACGGAGTGCCACAGCCATTCACACTCACTCAGCTACCCTTCCTGACACTCAGCAGCCACCCAGGACCCTCTACCTCATAGAACACCACTGTGTGCTGCCCCACCACCATAGGCTGGGAGTCGTCACCCCTTCCAAAAAATGGCCAGAAGGAAAAAAGGAAACTAACACTGAGGCTGATATGTGCTGGGAACTTGTACTTGTGATCTTGTTCACTGAATCCTCACAGCCACTACGGAGGTATACTGTATTATGCCCATTGTTCAAATGAGAAAAATGAGGCTCAGAGAAACTGAATGAATTGCGCAAGATCGTGCAACCAGATGGAACCACCTGGCGCTCCAACTAAAGTGCTCTTCCCACTACTGAAAATTTAACCTCAGGGTGGACACAGGCACAGACTCCCAGAGATCCAGGAGCACAGCTCAACCATAATACCAAGAGACTGGTTAACTACAGAAAAGTCAGAGGGCACACACAGAGACACAGGCAAGGGTCTAGGGCCCACAAAGCAGAGATGCAGAGGCCTTGGATCACCAAAGGGGGACCCTGGGGTCACACCTGAGCTGGTTAAATGTTGCACAAGCTCAGATGGACCACGACTGGGCTCCTTCACAGGTGGGGTCGAAGACCGCAGCAGACAAACCCTTTTCCCAGCCTGCCCCATCCACTGACAGTGCTGAAGGCAGGGAGAGGGGACAAAAACCAGGTAACCAGAGCCCAGAGGGGAAAGAGACAACTGTAGCCCTCTGACCTCCAGAGATTGCAGGGCTTGACATTTGGTTGTGTGCCTGGAGGGGCCACCAGAGGGACTATTAAGTGACTGCCCCCTCCTCCTTATGCAGCCCCAGACTCAGACCCTCCATTACCTCACTGCCCCAGGGACTGCAATGTGAGGCAGAAACCAAGGCTGAAATCAATGTGGCCACTATCTCCCCACCATTGCCCCCTCCTCTCTCCGACGGTGAGTCACCTACTGGCAAGTTAACCCTTTCCCCACTGCAGTGGAGCCCAGGGACAGAGCTCAGAGGAACCTTGTCCTCGGCCCCCCCACCCCCCCACCTCTGTTGGGTGAGAAAAAGAGCTAGGCCTGGCACAGCAGGGAAAGTGGGCCCCACACATCTGGGAGGGTTACACATCTGGTAGAAGACACAGTGCCCACGTAGGAGGGATGGGAAGAGGCCCCTTACAGGGTATGGTACAGCCAAGTGGGGGCCCAGCCTGGCAGGGAGGGGCCGGAATCCAGGCAGGAAGGGCCCCCCTGCCTTGGGCACTGGGCCAGCCCTATACTTAGCTTCCATTGTTCAGAGTGGAGGAACCCTGGGTGGGGGTGATTAGGAGTAGAGAAGAGGGAGCAGGTCCTATACCCACACAACCCCATCTCTAGGGGCCTCCCTAGTTAGAAAATGCTGAGGAAATTCCCCAAACTAGGGCCCCAGCCCCATCTGAGAGGGAGCGGGAACACCATCCTTCTTTACTCAAGGCAGGTACTGGGGAAGAATTATGATGCAGCCACCCCTTGTACCACCCCATAACCAACTCCACAAAAGGTCTGGCCCTAAACAACCCCCAAAGCACCACTCTACCCCACCCCAGCCTGGGGACATGAAGCCCAGACAAAGACAAGTGACATCCAGGGCAGCACAGGCAGAGGCCTGCCCAGAGGCCTGGGGCACAAAGCTCGGGATGCTGACACAGAGACAGCTAAACGCTCTGAACTCAGGGGCCCTATTTATTGAGCACGAGACGCCCCACCCTGCCTGGGACCCTGCCTTGGCTCACCAACCCAGTGTCCCCAGATCCCCTCACCCGCTCCCCACATATACACCCACCCACCCACTCCAGGAGGCGTGGGCGACGGCCAGGGTTGCCTGGGGAACGAGCCCAGGATTGGGCTTGTGCAGCTCGAAAGTGATGGGAGCCTAAAAATAGCGCCGGGGTGAGTCAGTCTGAGTGAAGCTGGGGTAGGCAGGGGGACCAGGAGGGAAAGAGAGGCAGGCGAGAGGTGTGGGGGAGGGTCCCCAGGGATTG
>VMDR010000137.1:107606-344091 GCA_007922815.1 Macrotus californicus
GGGGGGGGGGGGGGGGGGGGGGGGGGGGGGGGGGGGGGGGGGGGGGGGGGGGGGGGGGGGGGGGGGGGGGGGGGGGGGGGGGGGGGGGGGGGGGGGGGGGGGGGGGGGGGGGGGGGGGGGGGGGGGGGGGGGGGGGGGGGGGAGGGTGATGGTGTACAGGCGCCGGGACTGGGAGGGCATGTCGGCTTGGGATGAGGGAGGTGCCACGGCCCAGGCGAGGAGGGGGCGCCGCCCTGCATTCTCCTCCCCTCCTCGGGCTCACGAGATTTTCCACTCGCCGGCTGGCCCCCAGCCAGCCCCCGGCGGGCCCCACAAAGCCGCTTTGTGCTGGGAGGGCGGGCGGGCGCCCGGCTAGCCTGACACCCACGCGGACTGCGGTGGGGCGCGGGCCAGCTGGCACCCGAGCTGTCGGGCAATGGGGGGGGTCCCACCCCAACCCGAGGGCGCCGCCGTGCAGGGGTTAATGGCGCAGGAGTGGTGGGGGGGACCGGTCTCCACCAATCGGCGTCGGCAGGCGCAAAGGCGGCCAATAGGAAGAACGAAAGCCAGACAGCGGGGTTGGAGGGGCTACTCCTTGGGGCGCGGGAACCTGTGCCCCGGATGCCAGCGGGGGCTAGGTGCGGCCCACAAGGGGTGCCCGTCCGGATCTACAAAGCCTCGGGTGCACCGTTTCCCCGCTGCTTCGCAAGAAACAGGCCCAGAGGGGGGTAGGATCTTTCAGTCAGGAAGTGGCACGGTCGGAGTTTGAACCCAGGTCTACCTGGCTGCATAGTCTGCTTTTCCGCCGAAAAGGGGAGACCGGGGTTCCCTGGCTCAGGCTCCCATGAGGAGCAGGAACAGGGGATAGGGTACAGGCGGAGGAGGCGGCGCGGCAGGCTATGGTCCAGCCGCCTGCGGTGCAGTCACTGCCGCCGGTGGTAATGGGAGCCAGACGCCGTCGCTGCCGCTAATGCGCCTCCCTCCCGGCCACTAATGGAGCCATTAATGCCCGGGCGCCCGGCGCCGGGGTTTCCCGGCCGCACACACCCTCTCCCAACCCGAACCGCTGCACATGCGCGCTCCGGCTGCTCCATGGTCCAGCCGCCAGCCGCCACCCGCCACCCGCCACCCGCCGCCAGGAGGCAGCCTGACCCCTCACAGCTCTTGGTGCTGGAGGCTCTTCCACGAAATATCCAAGAATCACTCCTGCTACCTCACAAATGCCTCTCCACGCAAGTCATCTTCTTCCAAGCATAGGTCTCCTTCCTTTCCAGAACAGTCTCCCGGGGTCGTTTGCACCCAGGTGCAACCTTTCCCCTCCCCAGCTCTAAACCCTTTCTTGGCTCTTCAGAGGCTGGCATTCAACCCTGGCCTGACTGGACCTGTCCTGCATGGCACCCTTCTGCCAAGCCTAGGCTCTAATTCAGCTTCAGCCCCAACTAGCCACTCAGAGGTCATGCACTTTCACCCTTCTGGCCTTTGCTCCCATGGCTGCCTTGGCCTGGATCACCCTTCCCTTTCACTATCCTGAAATCCACTCATTCCTCCTGCTTCAGCTTAAATTGTCCCTTCCAATGAGAAGCCTTCCTGAACCTCCCTCATTACCCTGAGTTGAGCCAGAGTTGTTTCTGTCCTCTGGCTTCCCCAGGTGCTGTACCTCCCCCTGTCATCCTTGCCTGTGCTTGCAGCCACATCTGCCTTCCCCACCCACCTACCCCAGGACTGCCCAGCCTGGGCCTGGTGGAAGGATGAGGAGGATGAGGTGGTAAGATGGAGTTCACTGAGACAAAACAAATCCTGGTGTGCAGAACCTGGATCTGGATCTGGGGAGTCAGGAGAACCTCAGCCTCTTTGGGCTTCATCTTCCCCACCTGCCCAAGCACAGTTTGAGGGTACTGCTTGATCTCTGAGGTCCAACCTTTTGGGGTGGACTACATGTGGGACTCAGTTAAATGGAGTTGGCACCAAATGTGTCTCCTGAAAGGTGGTGGTGGAGAGGAGGGGATATAGGGTGATCTGGGTTGCGCCCTCTAGCAGGTGGGTGGGCATAGGAACTGCTTTCCTACTGCTCCCCCACAGCCGGATCTCCTAGCTTGGTCTACACGGCCCCCACCTTCCTGCCTGTCTTGGAGCCAGGTGCTTGGATGTAGAGGGGTCTACAGATGGCTCCTGATACCTCTCAGCAGGGTTCGGGGACAGTAGTAGGCTGTTAATTTGTCCCAGGCCTGGACAACCTCCCAACACTAACCAGAAAGGAAGTAGAGGACCTGGTACTTAGCAACTGTCCACTGACTTCAAGGAACAAAGCACCTGATACACACAGGGTGGGGGTGGGAGGCTACAAAAGAGGCAGAAAGTCTGTCTAAAGAGTGGGAGGAGGGGCCCTGACTGGTGTGGCTCAGTGGGATGGGCATCGTCCTGCAAACTGAGTCCCAGTCAGTCAGGGCACATGCCTGGGTTACAGGCCAGGTCCTTATTTGGGGGCATGTGAGAGGCAACTAATCAATGTTTCCCTCCCTCTTTCTCCCTCCTTTCCTCTCTCTCTAAAAATAAAAATAAATAAAATCTTTTTAAAAAGAGAGAGAGTAGGAGGAGGGGGCTAAGGCTGGTGCAGAGAGACAGGATCTCAAGACCAGAGACCAAAAGAGAAAGAGAATGGGATGAAAGCTCAAACAAAAACTGATGTCTTAGGAGAAACAAACCAAGAAAGATGTAGAGAGCCAGGCTCAGAGACAGACAAGTCCAGCGAGAGAGATTCAGGCCCAGAAATGGAAACAGAGAGACAGACATAGGAACCCAAGGGAGAGACAGATGGGCAGACAGGCCCAAGAGAAGGGGTACTGCCTGTCAATACGGGGAAGCCAGGCTGACCCTGGAAGCTGGAAAGGAGGCTGTGCCAGGAATTGGGTTGAGACATCTGGCCTCTTGGGCTGGGGCTGCAGGCCCTGGGGCAGCTTCCTCTCCTGGGGAGCAGGCAAGAAGAGTCACAGGAGGTGGCAATGGCAGCTGGCTGGCCAGGCCATGCACAGAATGTGGGGAATGCCTCCCGCCTGCCCCGGCATGTCCCCCAGCGGAAGCAAATGCCTGGAGGGGGGCAGGAGCAGGCAGGCTGCCCCGCAGCCCCCTCACACCTGCTGCCCTGAGCCAGGGTCATACTCGAAATGGATAGGACTACGCCTTCACTATGCCACTGGGCACTCTCTGCCCTATTTGGGTCTTCAAAAGAGAAGGCCCCAAGGTGCCACCTCCCAAGGGTTTAGGAAGGCCTCTGGGAGAAGAACAAAAGGCCTACTGGGAATCTAAGGGCAACCTGGATACCTCAGCATGGGTGTTGTCAGAGAGGCGCGCCTCAGAACCGCCAGGACAGGCACTGGACAAGTTCTGACGACCAGGTGGCCTCCAGCAAGAGGCCTCCCCCTCCACTGAACCTCAGGTTTCCCAGACAACGGAGCTGGTGATTCCTACTTCACAGCATTGGGCGGGTTCCATGAGATGGCCCCACACCTGAGGCTGGGCACATGGTAAATAAATGCTCAATGAAGAGTGGTTATGATTATTTTCTCATCATTATTATTGAGAGTACTTAAGAGCCTGGGCTGCAGAGCCAGACCACCCGGGTTTAAACCCTGCTTCTTCCTAATCCTAGCTGATGACCTCGGGCAAGTCTTGGGCTGCAATTTCCTCCTCTGTCTGCTGGAAACAATAAGCACCCTGACCTCCTGAGAGGCTGTGAGGATTCAGTGAGTAAACCCTCAGCACTTACTGAGCAGTGAGCCAGGCACACGCACTGAATAGTGCTCAATGAATTATTATTCCTGTAACTTCTGGTAGTAAGGAGTTCTGTGATCTGAAAGTCAGACTTGGTTCAAGGCTCAGCCCTGTTCCTCCCTGGCTGGGTGAACTCAGTCGGGACTCTTGTTCTGTCAGGGCCTCCTGCTGCCTCATCTGGAAGACGTGGCAGGAACCCCTGCTGGGCCTGCCCTGGTAGGCCTCAGGTCACCTGCCCTAGTGCCATCCCTCCCCACACAGCAACAGTGCAGCGAACGTGAGACGATGCTATGAGTCAGGCCATGTCTGGGGCTGTAGGCATATGGGAGGCAAGGGGGGGTTAGAGTCCTTCTGCTTCAGTTTCTTCATCTGCCTAAGGACAGAAGTCCCTGCTGTGCCCACTTCTGTGGAATTTTGCTCATATCAACTACAATAACAAATATAAAAACTTGGAAGTGAGGCCAAACACAGCTCACAACCTCAGTACACGGGGTAAGCAGAGTCCCTGTGTCCTTGTGCCCTGGCTCTGGGCGGGAGCTCTATGACAGCAGGGCCTGAGCTCCTTCCTACACTGACCTCTGCCCTAGTCCAAGCCACAGCGGTTCCTTCCTCCGTCTCCCCGCCTCTAGTAGAGCCGTGGACAGACAGACTCAAAACCTTCCATGGCTCCCTAGTGCCCTCAGGACCGAGTTCACAAGTCTCATAAGGACACTACATTATGTGGCCCTTGCTCACCAATATAGTCACACATCCAAGCGCTCACGGCCATCTACAACCCGTCACTGCAGATTTAACTTCCTTCAAATGTTCGCTTTTGCCTCAAGGCCTTTGCAGAAACTCTTGCTTTTGCCTACAGATTTTCCGAGGGCAGGCTCACTTCTGCACACCCTGCAGGTCTCGCTTTAGAAGCCCCTGATCCCCCCTCCAAGACGTCCTCCCTGACTCCCCACAGCCTCCTGGGCTTGCCCTATTCCTGCCCTGATCACTCGGGACAGTCACTATCTGGGCACAATTTGAAAGCAGGGCTGTGTCCTCAGCACCAACCAGTACAGGGACAGAAACAGGCACAGCTGGGGCCCTCAGCCAGCAGGGGATTCATAAGTAAATAAGAAAAAGATGCTAATGAAGGGGCTGGTGATGGGTCTGTCACCCTCCCTGAGAGTGGCTCTGACCAGGCCCAGCCTGGCCTGGGCCCCTGTCTCTCCAGCACGATCTCAGAAATGCTACTCTCCCCACCCCTGGCCTCAGCCCTCTAGGCACAACAGCTTTCCTCAGCTGTGCACCTTCTGGCTTTGAAGCCTGCCTTCCCACTGACCTCCCTGGAAACTCTTCCACCCCATGGTGGCTGGTTCCAACTCATCCTTCAACTCCTGGCTTAGGCACCCTGTCCCAAGGGCAACCAGACTAGATTCACACCTGGATTCAAAACAAGGCACAATGCCCAGCACACCCCCAGCTCTCTTCCAGGGCGATGACAGCACCTGTGGTGTTTTCTGGGTGCCATGGCGAAGGTGAGGGCTCCAGTCCCAGGCTGACCAACTCCTGGCAGAAGGACCTATTGAAGCCTCAGTCTTCCCGTCTGTAGCCAGCACTATGGCCCAGTGGTCACAAGCCAGCCTACCTGGGTTTTAACATTGGCTCCAGGATTTACTAGCCATGTGACCCTGGGCAAGTCACTAAACTGACCTCAGTTTCCTCTACAGAAGCATGATCCAAGCACCCACCTGTTAAGGTTACTGTGAAGACCATAGGAGCTAACATTTGAAAAAGGGCTTAGAGCAGGGCCCGTAAGTTGAGTGCTGCATCATGGGGTGGGTGTGAGGGTTTGGCGAGATAGCCCACACACAGTGCTTATCATGGCGACGCCCCCACCAGCCCTCCAGACCTGGGAGCTGTCACGATTATCCTGTTATCCCAGCAGCCCCACTCAGGACTGCTTCTGTGACCAAGGGACCCTTGAGAGTTGGTTCCTAACAGGAGGCCTCCGTTAACACGGCATTGAGCCTCCCAAGTCCAGTCCCTTGCCTCACATGTGAACTCTCACTGGCACATCTGTGCAGGAATGTCCCAGCTCCCCTTAAACACCTCCCAAGGCAGGAGCACACCTCTTGAGAGCCAGTTGGAAAGCGACCCTATTCAAAATGAGCCTTCACCGGGCCCATCCACTGCACTCCTTACCTGTCCCAGGCCGGCCCATGATGACTTCCTTCTTGGGGGCAGGATGACTGGTGTAGCTGCTGGGCACCAGGACGGGCAGCAGGGCAGCGGGTGAAGGATGGAAGGCCACTGGCTGGAAGGGCGAGGAAGCCAAGCCAAAGGTGGGCATCGGCTGGGCCACAGCAGTTGGCGCGGCTGGAGGCACAGTTATGGGTACGGGGGCCGGCAAAGGTGGGGGCAGGCCAGGCTTCCCACTGGCTACCCCAGGGGGCACTGGGGTCTCTCGGCAGCCCCGCCCGGGTCCTGCAGCTCGAGCCTCCACAGCAGTGCTCGCCTCTCCAGGGAATTTGGAAGGCAGGGGCACATCAGGGTTGCGAACAATAACGGGTGAGTCCCGCTGCACAGCAGGCACCCTGCGCACAGAGGGTCCAGGGTCCGAGGTCAGGCCAGCAGGTGGGGGCAACAGCAGCAATGGTGAGGGCTGGCGGGAGCGGGAGAAGGGCACAGCAGGTGATACAGCCCGGAAGCTGGCTGGTGTGGAGGGTGTAGGTGTGTGGGACACCGAGTCCACACCAGAGTCTAGGCTGTCACTCTTGGGAAAGTCTGGGGCGGCTCCTCCGCCCCCTGTACCAGGGGCTCCCAAGGCCCCTGGGTGGGGCAGCAGCTCTGTCTTCCGCCGCCCAGGGCTGATGGGCACGGTGAAGGTCAGGTTGGTCTGGAAGGTGGGTAGGATGCCGGAGGAATGGCGCTCTCGGGGGGCAGGCGGCGGTGGGTGGGGGCCCATGTCTGGTGGCGTCAGCACGCCTGCCTTAGGGGTGCTGGCGCTCAGGTGGCGACTGCGAACAGCGGTACGTTGGATGACCGGTGACGCGTTGATGGGGCTGAAGTTGGCAGGACGAAAGCCGAAGAGTGGCGAAGGTGAGGGTGAGGGTGCTGGCGAGAAGGGCGACTGCGTGGAGACAGGGGAGAAGGACGGGGTGCCTGAGCGGGAGCTGCCCAAGGACACCAGCATCACCGCCGCCTCACACTCATCGAACTCAAAGCGTGACAGGTCCGCGGGGGCTACCAGGCGTGGGCGTGAATCTCCGCGGGCCACCACACTGCTGGCCTCGCTGTCCCTCGATGTCTCATCACCCCAGTCAAACTCGGTGCTACCCTCCCGAGCTGCCACACCAGCAGGCCGACCGGCCCCACCTGGGCCACTGTCAGCCAGGCCCTCCATCTCCTTGGTTCGCATGGATAGGTGGCGGGAGCAGTAGCCCCGCCTCTGAGACTCCTTCATGCAGCCATCCCGTGAGCACAGCCGCCGCCACTGCTTGCCATTGAATTTCTTGCGGATTCCATTAGGCGTGCAGACCACGTCGCCCTTCTTATACTTCTGCTGGGCGGCTGTCAGTGGCGTGCGGGCACGGGTGGCTGGAGCAGCGCCCTTCTCCAGAGAGGCCACACTGCTGCTACGGCTGCCGCCCTGGCTCCCCTCCTGGCAAGGTGAAGGCTGCTCGCCAGGGCGGCCTGGGCCTGCAAAGGCTGGGGACTTGGGTGGAGGAGAAAGAAGCTGGGGTGGGGGCAGTGGGAGCAGGGCCGGGGTGCCCAGTGCTGGTGGGTGCTTCTCTTCACCCTCCTCACAAGCCCCCAGGTTGCCACCAAAGCTGATCTTGGAGACCTCAGCATCTTCAGGCTGCTTGGAGTCCAAGGCAGCAGGGCAGGGTGGCACGGTAGCCCCTGGCTCAGCCTGCTCCTCTTCAGGGCCCACGGGGGGCTTCCTCAACAGGCCCTCAGGTTCCCAGAGGGGCCTAAGCAGGCGCAGGCTGGAGCGAGCCACCCATATGGCCTCCTCAGGCTCACGATGTGATGACTGTGACAGTTGTGGGAGGGTGGCTGGTGGGCCCACCTGGGAGCCTAGGCCAGGACTGAGGCGAACTTTATAGGCAGCTGGCTTGGTAGCCACCTCCACCACCACACCCTCACGGTAAGCAGCTGCACCAGGCTCCACACAGGTACAGACAGCCGTGCCCACCACCAGTGCACCTGGTGGCGGCGTGGCATCCAAAACCACATCGACACCACTGCCGGGTGCCCCCTCATAGAAAGTCAGGGCCCGGTCCCCAGGGAACTGCACGCCCAAGTCCTGGCTTCGGCGCACCTGGCGCACCACAGCCGGCAGGAACAGGCCATCCCCACGCCGAGCCAGCACCCGCTGGGACCGCAGCTGCCGCAGGTCATAGCTGCCACTGGTGCCAGCCGGGGGCCAGGGGCCTGGCCCACAACCTTCAGTGGGCTCATCCTCCAGGTCAGCCGAGTGCTCACTGGCTGTGTCAGTGGAGGAGGAGCGGGCGGAGGTCAGCGGCCGTGGAGGAACACCCAGGGCACCAGCATCCTCAGGGGTCCCTGCCGGCTCATCAGGGGTCCCAACTGCTCCACCGCTGCCACTGCCAGCCCCATGCTCTTCCACATACTTCTTCTTGGGTGCTCGTGACTTGAACGTGGCTGTCTTTCGGCTGAGCGGGGGCTCCCAACGACCTGTCTCACCCTCTGCCTTGGGGTCCTCAGTGGGGCCTAGGACCGGGTCATCGGGACGCAGCTCCTGGGGGAGCCCCTCAGCCCCTGAGCCCTGCTGGGCCTCCTCTTCCTCACACTCCTCAGCCTCTTCTGGGCCTGGCTGCTGTTGTACCTCGTCATCTTCTTCTTCTGGTTTGTCACCCTCCCCAACCCCTCGTCTCCTCAGGGCTTTGGCCCTGGTAGCTGGTGGGGACTTGCCTCCACTGCCAGGACCTGGGAGGCCAGTGCATGCTTTCTTCATTGGCGTCATCTTTTCTCCACCTGCAGGGTGGATGGCAGACAGTGGTCATCGGGAGCAACTCAGGAATCCCTGACGCGGCGTCCCCCAAGAGCTTCCACTTGCTGAGGCCCCTGACTCAACTCCATGATCCCCGAGGCCTCCTTCCTGGCTGTCCCCAAGTCATAATGGGCCCCTGGCCAGCACACATACACAGAGTGGCACCCATGTTCCCTGAGCTGTTCACTCTGGCTCCTCAGGGATACTCGTGTACACCTGCTCCCTCTGCAGAGAACACAGCATGCACATGCACACACTCTGACTGCCCCAAGGGGATACAAGAAACAGGAACGGTTCACGCCAATGGAGCACTCACTCTGTGCCACTCCTGGGCTGAACTTGTCTTTATTAATGCACTTCATCCTCACAGCAGCCCTAAGAGGTAAAGGCTACTAACCACCCCATTTCACACTGGAGGAAACTAAGGCACAGAGAGATCGCCCAACTTGTCCAAATTCATCTAGCTATAAAACAGAGCTCGGGTCTAAGCACTGACAACCTGGCTCCAGAGTCTGTCCTAACCATCTCAGGGTGTCGCCTGTCACATGATCCAGAGGGCACGCTTCCTTGCACTGTCACCGGCCAGAGAGCACACACACACTCACGCGCACATACGCACAGGCAATCACAGAAAGGGAGGTGACTGGGCTGTGATGTGAGACTCTCTCCACCTCCCCCCCCGCCCCCCCGAGCAGCCTGGTATGTCCAGGCATTGTGGTATGAAGTGGGCAGCTGAGAGTCCCAAGGAATGGCTGCCCAGTCTGTTCTGTACCCGGGGCCTGCCAGGTAGAGCCATCTCCCCAGATCCTGGCACAGAACAGGCAGGGGCACGTCTGGGGCAAGAGCTCCTACCCAGCGCTGCCACAGGGCTGCGCATGAGCACACACACAGGCACACACACAGACACACACACAGACACACACACAGACACACACGTCATCACACAGTGGGACACAGAGCTACACCCCAGGGTTTCGCTGTCCCACTGGATGGGAGCCTGCTCCTCCCCCCACAGCACCCAGCGTGATACCCACAAGCCCAGCCCCCTCTTCTGGCCTACCTGCATCCCCATCCTGGCTGGGCTGGCTGGGCTAGCTCCGGCAAGGTGGCTGAGCCAGCCAGGTCCCCCGGCCCCAAAATGTGCCCCCTGACTCCAGGTGGGGGGGGGGGGGTAAGTGGGAGAAGGTCAAAGAAAGCAGGACAAGCCCAGCAGGCCAACCTCACCCACTTCCTGAACAGTCATTATTGCCCGCCCCCTTTCAAGCTGCCCTGAGAAAAGAAAAGGGAAAAACTTTACTCTCAAGTGACTAAGAGAACCTGAAAAGCTGAAAGGGGGCCTCTGGGGAAGGGAGGTTTAGAAGGAACCCGGGACCATAAACCAAACATGATCAAAGGCACCCCTGACTCAGGTCTTTAGGAACCTCTGACCTCACACTTGAGGCCTGCTGCTCCTGTGGACCCTGTAGTTCCAGGCTATCTCTTCCCTGGGCCAATCCTGCAGTCCTCATAGGTAGAGCCTGGGAAAGCCAGGTTTTCTCACACTGAGGAAAGTACCCAACTGCCCAAGAGTTGGGCAGCCACCACCACCTTCTGCCCATTGACCTGCTGTGCCACCAACCTGGGGACTGAAATCCAGCCCCAGTCTTGCCCAAACACAAACCTCCACACACCCCATCAGGGCCTACAACAGCACTGCCTAGTACCCCTGGACCCTGCTGCCTTGCCCAGCCTCTCCATTCCAAAAGTCAAGCCTCTTTCTCTCCCCTGGGGCCTACTCTCTTCCTGTCCACTCCTCTTTGGATAACTCCCACCCAAGGCTCTGTAGGCCCCCACTCCCCCAGAATCTGAGCAGTAACTCCTGAAGCTGAGGCCAGCCAGGCCCTGGCTCTTCAGGGTCTCATGCCCTCTGCTCCCATCAGCCCTCCTGGCACCAGATTCTCTGCCATTCTCTCTCCCATCCTGTCACCACCTCTACCTCTACCTCTCTCCTCACAAGCCCTAGCCCCCTCCTTAGTCACCCCCTCCCCTTGCCATCTTCATCTATCTCTGTCACCTCTTCCTTCAAGTCACTCTCCTGTCAGCCATCTCTGGACCTTCTCTCCCCATCACCTCTCCTTGTCATCCCCTCCAACTCTGTCCCTTCCTTCGCCCTGTCACCCTGATCCAGTCTTGTCACTCCTCCATTCCTGTTACCCATTCTCTGCCCACCACACTCTCCTCATCACCCCTTTTCTGTCCCGCCTCCTACCCACCACTTCCTCCACTCTGTCCTTCCTCCCCACCATCCCACCCACCTTTTTTCCCCTGTACCCCCCCTCCCCGTTCCTGCCACCTGTCCCCTCTCGGCCCCCAGCACCCCAAACACCCCCGGCCCCAGTCAGCCCTGGACCCGCCCCTCACCTTGGGCTCGGCAGGGTTTCGGGGCGGGGGGCCGTGCCCCCAGCTCGGTCCGGTCCGGTCCCTCCCCGCCCCCCCTTCGGCTCTCCCTCTCGATTCTCCCTTTTTTTTACTCCAACACACAAAATGGTGAATGGACCTGCAACAGCTGGAGCAGCCAGCCAATCACCGGTCACAACCCCGCTGACCGGCGCCGTCCTAGACCAATACATATTCGCAGCTTGGCCAGCTCCACCTCTCGACGACGAGCGACGCTTCCCATGACCAATCGCGCCCACACGGCAGCGCCAGGGGGCGGAGCCAAAGTCCAAGACCGGCCTCCCTCAGGGACCGACACCAACCTGAGCCTACGACTGCCTAATAAGCCTAAAGCCCTGCCCCACAACAAGTGATGGACACCAGCATTGACCAGTTAAAAGCCGTTTTAGTGCCGATTGACGAATACAGTACCCAGTCGCCTTGCACTCTAAGCCGGAACCCAGCCCCTCTTAAGGACAGTAGCCAATGAAATGCAAGAAGGAGGGGCCAAGGGACGAGCTCTCCAATGAACAGGCTTAGAAGGCGTGGCCTGAGCATTTGTTGACCGGCTAGTCGCAATCCCTGATGGGAATGGTAGTCTTCTTACGTCTCTGGCGCATAGTGGACAGTAAAAGGTAGACTACAACTCCCATGTGACAGAGTGCCTGAAGCACCAAAGAACCCGGGGGAAGAGGAAAAGTCGCAAAGGGCAGTTTTTCGTGACTCTCACTGGACACCAGGAGCATCTTAGACCCAGGGCCCTGACTCACCCGGATTCCCGGCTCTGGCGTCGCTGGTGTCTCCTCTCAGCAGCGGCGGTAGCTGCACGAGGGGGAGGTGCGAGGAACAGCCAACCGCCACCCGCAAGCCCTGCAACCAATCAGCAGTGGCCGGGGCGGTGCAATGACCTCACCGGGTTCTACTCTCTTGCCCCTCCCCCACGGGTTGTTGCTGCTGGTAGTCGGGTGTAGGGAAGTTTGGGGTGGGGGGAGGTAAGGAGAAAGAGTGATGTCACCTTTCCCCTGCTTGATTGGCTGTTGGTTGGTGGGTCTACGACCAATCAATAGCCTCAGAAAGTCTGGCGCGGCCCCGCGGAAAGCCCTGTTGCCACCGGGAGGGGAGAGAACGTATGTGTGTTAGGTGGCGCGCGCTACCGTGTAGTCAACGCACGCGGCCTGGGGCCCCCGGGGACAAATTCCCTCCAAGACTTCGACATTTAAGGGCGGTGCAATTTTCTGACGGCCCTCTTGCGCATAGGGGTCGCGAGATGGGGAAATGCAGCGCTTCTTCGGTCTTCACACCGCATTCCATTCCGTGAAGAGCTACACTTTGTGGGTGTTCACATCTTGCGGGAGCTATATTTTTTTAAGGGTGGGTTCACACTGGGGAGGAGAAGGGTATGCCCTGTCAGTAGTAGATTCCGGCTGCCCAGATACGGGGTTTACACCAGGTGTGAACCTGTCTCTAGCACATCCGTACTCTCTCCAAGCTGGACTTGTCCTGGATAGAGGATATCAAAAGCAATAAAAACTGGCCCTGGGGGTGCTCACTTCAGCAGCACATATACTAAAATTGGAACAATACAGAGAAGATTAGCTCCTGTGCAACGATGACACACAAATTTGTGAAGCATTCCATATTTTAAGAAAAAGAAGAAAAACTGACCGTGGGGGAGGCTTCTGCTGCCTATGTTGGGTTCCCAGGATGAACACGGGATTCACACCAGGTGTGAAGAAAACGCACCCAGCCTATTGCAGATCCATACTGTCTGTTACAGTAGCACTACCCATGAAAGAGTGTGTGTGCTGTGCACATTGGGTAGTGTGGAGTCTGAGGAAAATCACAATCATTAGAGAGTTCCCACTGCCCACTCAGGTAGACCCTTGGAGAAAGTGGTTAGTGCTTTCACAAAAGAGGTTCCCAGAAGCCACAGAAATTTCCCCGTGCAAGGTGATATGTACTGTCCCTGTAAACTTTGCCGTGGGTATGAAAGAGATTATACTGTGCCTGGGGAGACACATTCTGGGCCAAGGGTTCAAAATGTCTATGGGAGCTTTCCTTGTGGGAGAGGTTTCCATTGATTAGGATGATGTTTTGTTACCCAGTCAGTTTGCATCAGGTGTGAGGGAGAGTGAGACTATTGTGAGGTGGTCTGTACTCTCCACCATGGAACTAACCCTGCCTAGGAAGCACTCTGCTGTAGTGAAAGGGGTCTCTGATAGCCGTTCAGGTTGTTTCTGGCTGTGGTGTGTTTATGATGTCCACAGAGGGATCCCCAGTGCTCATGTGAGTTTCACCATGCATGAAGGAGACCCATCCATGAGAGTTCATACTGTCCAAGGCCTGTTTACCCTGTCAGTTAGGAAAGGTGTGCACAGGGAGCTGTACCCGGCCTCTGGAAAATTAATAAAAAATATTGTTAATTTAGTTACACAGTTCATAGAAATTACAGTCATTTGTGGTGGGTGGTATTGTTTCAAGAAGCAGGATAATATAAAATTACCCAGGCTGCTGGGGTCAAATCCAGCTGGGCTTCTTCCCAGCTGTGTGACTTTGGGCAAGTCACTTAATCCCTCTGAGCCTGGATTTCTACATCTGTAAGGGGATAATTAAAAATAAAAATAAAAAAACCCTATGGCATAGGGTTATTATGAAGATGTACTGAATTAACACATGTAAACCACTTAGGACAGTGTCTCCAGCAGAATAAATCCTCAAAAATATTAGCTATTGTTGCAATTATTATTATTCATAAGGAGTTTATTTCTACCTAAATAGCTTATGCTGGCCCTGGCCAAGTAGATCCACTGGTTGGAGCTTCATCCCATTACGCTGAGGTCGCAAGTTCGATCCCCGGTCCGAGCATGTACCAGAAGCAACCAGTGAATGAAGGCATAAATAAAAATGGAACAACAAACTGATGTTTCCTTCTTTCTCTTTCTCCCTCTATTCCTCCCTCTCTAAAAAAAAAAAAAAAAAAGTTTATGCTGTGACAATCTTACTCATAACCTTGTCCTAGTGTGTTTGTTCTATGGTAGTTGTGGTAGTGCTGTATTTTGGAAGGATTCCAGGGTTCAGCATATCTGTGGGGCATTTATCAATCCATCAGGAAGCATTATAGTCTAGTGCTTGATGTCCCAGCTGTAAAGATTTTTAGCTCTGTAATATTGGGCCTGTAACCTCTCCCAATCTTAATCTGCTTACCCGTAAAATGGGCAACATTAGAGTACCTTCCTCATAAAGCTGAGGTAAGGATAACATGAAATGTTGAATCCAGGGCCTTGCATAGATGCCCAATAAATGAGAGTGGTGATTTGCATGGGCCCTGGGAAATCCCTGCCCTTCAGGAATTCACCGTTTCTTTGCCTTTATTCAGGGACTCATTGTCTATAACAGGTTATACCACCCTTCAGGGAGCCATCTGTCCTGACACGTTTATATTGAAGGGGCATTGGGTAACTTATTTTATGAGAGTATTAAGATTTGTTGTGAGGGGATAATTTTTGAAGGTGACAAAGGCCCAGAGGATTTACATGAAAGGTAGGGTTTCTCCCTGTCAATGGGAAAGGGCTACATTATCCAGGAATTAATAAAATGGACATAGCGAGCTGGGTAGCTCATTTGGTTAGAGCATTGTCCCCACACTCTGGGGTTGCGGTTCGATGCCCAGTCAGGATAGTGCAAGGTTCAACCAGTAAATGCAGGAATAGGTGGAACAACAGTCAATGTTTCTATCTCTCTCTCTGTCCCTCCTTCCCTTCTTCTCTTTCTAAAATCAATTTTTAAAAAAAGTTAACGAAATAAAACGGACACAGTGACATTAGGGTTTATTGCACTCATTGGTGAGTCTGCACTGCTCACCGAGTGGCCCACCCAAGCAGGGGCACAATGTCCATGGGTTACACTGCAGGAGGCCGTACAGACTATGGGGGCTCCCTGATTCATATGAACTGTCCCACTGTCACACTGCTGATGGAAGTGACCCTGTTTATATGGCTGTGGGGGTGGTGTACCCACGTTATGGGAGTTGACCTTGTTGACAGAGGAATTCACACAATGTTAAAGAAATTAAGCTGTTTGTGTGGCAGAGCACACGAATGAGGGATTATGCCTTGAGGGATCACACGTTGTTTATTGCTGTCTCCCCACCTACGTGGGGCTCACGCTGTATACCAGAGTCACGAGGGTCACGTTGCCTGTATGGGGTCTACGTCATTTATAGGGGTTGCCCTGTTACGTGGAGTTCACACAGTTTATGAACACTGCACTGTATTGCATGGAGCTCATGTCATTTATTAGGGTCACCTGATCTGTATGAGCTTTCTGTGGGTCACACACACTGTTTTTGAGCACTGTGTACATGGGATTTACAGTGTCCATGTGAGAGTCACTGTATATGGGGGTTTATATCAGTTATGGACACTGTACTGTCTATATGGGTTCTGATTATGGGGTGACGCCAGCTGTGTGTCTACTCAGTTCATGCCAGCAAATATGTATCACCAGCCTGTTCTATGGCAGACCCGGGTCTCTGCACCACTGACAAAGGAGTGAAGAAAACGGACCAAACCCCTGTCTTTGTGGAGCTGACATTCAGGAGGACAAGCATACCCTATTTATGTGATTCACATCAGGGTTCAGACTTTTGGGGGTTGTGCTGGCATCAACTGTCCACGAGGGTGTCTCCATGTGCCTGGGGCTACATCCACTGGTATCACATTGGTTATAGGGAGTAGGGAGTTCACTGTCCAAAGGTGACCTTATTCCCTCATAGATTAGCAGGTACCATGCCAGGCTTGGAGGATACTTCAGGCAACAAAACAGGCAAAAAAATCCCTGCCCTCTTAGAACTGACACTAAAGAGGAGAGATTCAGACAAGCAAATGCATTGTGGAAATACATGTCAGATGAGAATAAGGGCTATGGAGAAAAATAGGGAATATAAGGGGCTTGGGGTCTAGGAAGGTCAGGGAAGATCTTACTGGGAAGACGACTTTGGAGTAAAAACCCGAAGGGGATGAGTGACAGAGCTATGCAGACTTCTGTGGGAAAAGCCTTTCAGGCAGATGGAACAACATTGGCAAAAATCCCTGAGGCAGCAATACGTCTGGCATGTTCAAGAAATAGCCAAGCCCTGACTGGGTAGCTTAGTTGGTTGGAGCATCATCCCCACACGCCTAGGTTTTGGGTTCGATCCCTGATCAATCAGGGCACATAAAAGAATCAACCAATGAATGCATAAATAAGTGGAACAACAAATCAGTCTCTCTCTCTCTCTCTCTCTCAAAATCAATAAATAAAAAAATTTAAAATTAAAGAAATAGCCAAGAGGCTGGAGATGAAGAGAAAGGTGAGAGGTGAGGTGGGGGAAGGAAGGCCTGGCCAATCACTGCAAGAAGCTGGCTTTTATTCCCAGTGGTCAGAGGGACCACTGGAGGGTTTGGACAGCAAAGGGTGTGGTGGTGACAGTGGCAAGTAGCTGATTCTAAAGAAGCTGAAAGCAGAGCTGATGGGACTTCCCTTCAGATTGGATGTCAGATGAGAGAGAAAAGGGTCAAGGATGACTCTAAGGTATTTAGCCTGAGCAACCAGCAAAATGGGAGAGTGGCGGTACTTCCATGTATTAGATTGGAGTTTAGGGGAGAGTCCTGGGCAGAGATAGACAGTTGGGTGCAGTCAGCATACAGATGCTACATGAAGAGAAAAGAGGACCTGAGAGTGAGCCCTAGGGCCCTTCAGCATTTCAGGGCAGAGAGATGAGGAAGGGTGAGACCATCACAGGGTTACATTTTCTGTTTGGAGTGGCCATACTCTGTGTAGGTGGCTACACTCTTTATATAGGGTGGGCCACACTATTTCTAAGGGGACTACAGTGTTCACAAAGTGGTAACACTTCATTATCTTTCACAGGGGTGGTGGGTGGTTTGTGACTGTCATTTTCGTTGTCTCCACAATTTCCAGGAGTGAAGTCTGTGAATAGTTACGACTTCTGTGGGGACAGGTTCTGTCCATGCCTTAGCCTGACAGTAGGGTAAATGTTATCTGCGTCAGGACAATAAACGGGAACAAGGACTGCTAGATCTGTGGGAGGATGGGGTGTACTCACTGCTTAGACAGAGTTGTTTTCTTCGTGGAGTGTTATACTTCATCACACGCTAGTCCTGGGTCTGTGGGAGGCTTTTCACCACCCCCGGAGGGATTCGTGGAGGCTTTCCATGGTGAACGGGGGATAGATAGGGTCCGCTTGTTCGCTGGAGTCGATATGGCCCTGGTTGGATGCTCTGTCTTCAAGGAATCAGCGGTGATGAATAGTTTTAAACACAAGTTCACAATATGTGGATTTCCATGTAGTAATGATGGGGTTCACCTTCCTTGGGGGTGACTCTTGGTGTTCAAGAGGCAACTGAACTATCCAAAAGGGTCCACACTTCTATGTTGAAGTCACATGGACCTCTAAGGGGTTGTAATATCTGTGGACAGGTTTTCACAAGCCACCAGAGGCCCCACTGCCCAGGGGACATTTTCACGAGGGACTCTCGTCCTCTGTGTGTGATTCAGATACTCCCATGAGGCAGGGCCAACATCCACAATTGTGTTTCATACAAGCAGTGGGATTGGGATTGAGTCACCCAAGTGGGTCAAGGTGGGATTATGCCATTTACAGGCAATCTCACACTGCCAACACTGTGTGTTTGTTGTGCACAGTTGGGAGTGTAAGGTGAGGGGTGCTTACGTTATCCACGGGGTATATAGTTCACTCTGCTAATAATTATTTCCAGTATTTATTGCGCACTTATTTCATGTCCTGGATTTCTCACAACCACCTCGTCATGTAGGCTCTGTTAATATCCCCATTTTACGGATGAGGAAGCTAAGGCTCAAAGAGGTACACTGGCTGGCTGTCATGGACAGGAAGTACAGAGTTAAGGTTGCAGCCCAGGTCTCTGATTTGCTGGTGGGAGGGCAGGGATCACTAAGGCTCTTATCTTTGAAACTTAGCATCTTTATTCAAGGTGCCCCCTCCACCCCCCAGCCCCCTGCAGGAAAGGTGGTACTAAAGCCTAATGGTTAAGAGGGGTGGTTTCCAATTGGATAGATCTGAGTTTGAATCCTGGCTCCAACACTTTCTGATTGTAGGACTTTGGCAGACTGACTTCTCCTCTGAACCTCACTTTCTTCATCTGTGAACGGTTATAACAATATTAATTCTACTCTTTGGACTTTTGTAAGGATTAAATGAGATGATGCCTCAGACAGTGCTTGGGCAACATCATAAGCCCTAGGAATTTAAGAGCTGCTATGAAAACAATGATGATGGCCCTGGCTGGTGTGGTGTGGCTCAGTGGATTGAGAACCAGCATGTGAAGTAAGGGGTGGCTGGTTCGATTCCCTGTCAGGGCGCATACCTGGATTGCAGGCCAGGTCCCCCAGTTAGGGGCTTGTGAGAGGTACAACAGATTGATGTTTCTCTCCCTCTCTGCTTACCTCCCTTCTGCCTCTCTCTCTGAAAATAAATAAATAAAATCTTAAAAAACAAAAAAAACAATGATGATGATGATGATTGCTGGACCACACGTCTCCCAGACGGTTACAATATCCTTGCGGGAGCTGCACTGTCCGTAGGCACGGTTACATAATTAATTCCCCAGGGGCTTGATGCTTCCCCGCGGTCCTTGGTCTCTCCAAGGAAGAGGCCTGAGACTTTTGAGGCACCCATGAGGGACGGCTGTAACACAGCTAGGAACCCAGCAACGGAGGCTAGACTTGAAGCCCTAAGAACCCAGAGCTGACCCTGCAGGCCTTCCTTCACTGTAGCCTGTCTCTCCCTGCCCACCTTCTGGGTTTTAGCCTCTCTGAGCAACCCTGTCCCCTATATTCCCGTCTTCTGGTACCTCAGAGTCTTTTTTGAGACTCTTGTCTCCAGGCTTGGCCTGTGAGTATTGCTTCTGTGTGTCCTCTACCCCGTTGGTGGCTCCGGCTTGCCATCTGATCAGCTCTGATTTCCTGTTTCCCTAAGCCTCCGGCTCCATCCATTCCTGCCGGCTGCGGAGAACAGACTTAACACGTTCCTACGCGCTGGCCTTCATCCTTAAGCCCTGCCTTCCTCTCTCCTGGCGACCCCCCAGTGCCCCTTGGGAGCACATTTGTTCCTACTTGGTTCGCCCCCTCGCATCCTGGTCCCACCCCCGGAACCCCCGGCCCTGACGGTGGAGGTGGGGTACCTCCGGTGCCAGCCGTGTCCCCAGGACAGCTGCAGCTTTGGGATGGAGGAGGGAGCTCCCGAATGCATTCTCTTTGATCACTTCCTCCCCAGCTGGGATTGGGACTATCTGCAAGGCCAAGACCCCATCCCCGGAGGAGCGGAGGGCACAGCCGCCTCCCCATTTCCGATGCTGGGAAATGCTTCCCACCCATTCCACCCCACCCCTGGACAGCTGCCCCCATTCAGACTCAGGGTTGGGGGGGGGGGCAGGGTAAAGCCAGGCTGGGAAATGTGGTCTTGATCATCCTCCGAGGTGCTGACCGTCCCCATCCCCCCTAGCAAAGAAGATTCTCCCTGTTCCCAAAAGGTCCATGCATCCTCCCTACAAGAGTTGTTGACCTCCTCCCTCAGAAGGTACCACCTTTCCTCTTACTGGCTCCCAAAAGAAAATCTGGATCTCGCAGTGGGAAAGAGAGGAGGAGGGGCGGCAGGTCGCGAGTGTCGAGGACTTAAGTTATCTGCAGACTTGGAGTCTCCAAGAAGGGTCATGACCCCCGGGACCCCATCCCACCGCCAGCCCCTCCTTCCTTCCTTCCTCCCCTGTCGAGCGGCCCCTTTAAGCCCAGAGCCGGCCAGTCCTCAGTGGCTGCGCGCCCGCGAGAGTGTGTGTGAGTGCGCGGGGAGGGGGCGGGAGCAGTGTCTCCATGGCGACGCGGCGGTGACGTCGCCGGTCGGGGGGCGTGGGCGTCCCGGCCCCGGAGTGCGATATTAACCCGGGAGGCGGCGGCGGGGAGGGGAGAGGCTCTGGAGAGGCGAGGCCGGGTGAAACGGCGAGGGCGGCCCGACCGACGCGGGACAGGACGGGACGGGGCAGCGCGGGCGCCGGGAGCTGCGGCCCGGAGTCGGGGCGCCTCGCCCCGGTTCCCCCAGCATGAAGACCCCGGCGGACACAGGTGGGGGCGGGGGCAGCACGTGTGGGGGAGACTTGTTGCCCTGGGAAACCAGGCGGAGAAACTTTGGGGGGGGGGCTGAAGGTTTCCGGAGGAACCCGAGTGATCCCTAGTTCTGGGGGACCCCCAAGCACGCGAGACCTGTTGCATCTCAAGGCGTGAGTGGGGGGCTGCTGCATGGGACCCCCCCCAATTTCTGGCTCCGGGCGGAGTGGTTTAGCTACTGCGAGTCCTGGTCCTCTCCCTGTCTGGATCCCGAAAGCTGGGTTCCCCCAGTTCTGGGATAACCGAGGTGGCGGGGTCCCACCCCGCCGCTCTGTCACGTTGCACTCTGGGGGCCGGGACGTGTGCTGGGCGTAGGGGGGGATGTCCACGGGGCCCGCTATCCCTGGTTCCGTGCTGCGCGGTCCGGCCCGTGACCTTCACCGCAGTGCGTGCCCTGCACCGGCTTAGAGTGGGACAAGGATGACCCTTAGGAGGAGGGCGTGAGTGGGGATCCCGTACTCGGGGACCGGGCTACGCTGCCCTTCCCCCGTCCGTCTCCGCCGGCTCCTCGCTCCCCCGCCCGCGCGGAGTCGCAAAGTTCCAAAGCGCAGCCCGAACGTTCGAAAAAGGAACTTTTTGTTTCCGACCTTAGAACGCGCGGCTTTAAGGTGGCTCAGGAGAGACCTGGGTACCCTCTTCCCGCCGCGCGGGGGGCTGGGGGTTGAGCGGAGTAGGGAAGGTGGTGTGGACGCGGAGGCTCCCCCCTCACCCCCCCCCTCACCCAGCTCTTCTCTTTCAACCGGCCGTCTTCTCCCTCCGCCTCCCTCTTCCCCGCCAACTTGCTCCTCCTTAAGGGGCCAAGGTTCCCCTCCCCCTCTCGGTTGGCGGGCGGGGGGCAGCGGGATTAACCCCCCTCCCACTCGGACTTTCCCCCCTCCCCTCCCCCGCCGCCCCCGGGCTAGAGCGGGCTGGACTTTGCGCCTGGGCGTGCTGGGGGGAGGGGTCCCAGCCGCCCCCCGCCCGTCTACCCCGTCGGAATCCGGCCCCGGGCGGGGACGGGGGAGGGGGAAGGGGGCCGGGCGCCGCTGTTCAAACTTGTTTCCTTCCCCCGGCGGCGGCTGCGGCTCTGCTTCTGTGTGCGGGTGTGTGCCCCGACCGGCCCACCCACCCCGCCCCCCCCCCGCACGGCGGGTGGGGGCGGCTCTTAAAGGGCTCGGAGCCGGGCTCCGGCGCTCAAGGATGGCCCTTAGGGATCCGGACCGAGGAGGGGGGCTGGGGAAGGGGTGCGGAGTGCTGTAAGGGTCAGTCACGTGCAACCCACATCTTTTCGGCTCTCACCGGCTCCAGGGCCGCTGGGCTTTGGGGGCAGCAGGATACTCCCCTTGTTCCAAGAGTGGGCCCAGGCTCCCAGACAACCCCGCCTCATCTTCCCTCCCTGCTTCGGGCCTTCCCCTGGTGGGACCGGCTGGGCCGCTCCCCCAATCCTGTCTTGGGGCCGAGCCGAGTGTGGGTTCCTCTGGCTGGGGGAAGGGGCGGGGGCCTGGCAGTGCGTCTGTCGGTGCGTCGGTCCGTGGTCCGTCTGCCTCCTGGTCGGCGGCTGTGAGCCCCTCCATCCGATTCTCCATCCCGGCCCCTCTCTCCTGCCGCGGCTGTTTCCCACTTCCTGTTTTCTTCCCGGCTCTGGCGCCACCAAGGGCTGCCTGGAGTGGGGGAGGTGGTGGGGCCCCCCCAGGAGGCCGGCGTGCTCTTCCTCTACCACCACCCCTCCCTTCCGATCCCCCAAGTCCCTTAAAAAAAGTTTGGACAGTCAAGTGAACTTGGAGGGGGGTGTCCGGGAGTTCAGTTCCTCCAGGTTTCCACAGTCTGTCAGGGAGAATCTCTGCTCCACCTCTGTGGGACCCAGGTGTGCCTTCTGGGACCCCGCCATACCAGCCCTTCCTGTCTGTCTGCTGCTGCTTCTCCGCCCTGTCTCACAAGGTCCTGAACCTCTCTCAGTGTCAGCTGTTCTCTCCCTGCTCCTCCTGTCCCCCCATGCTCCAGCGGTCCTGTGCTACCAAGCTTTCTTGGTGCAGGCCTGGTGGTTCTCTGATTTAAGCACGTGGACTCAGACACAGCACACACTCACACACGCTCCCTGCTCCCCTTGCCCGTGCCTGGCTCCTGGCTCCAAGGCCTGGGGAACAGAGCCCCATTGAAACACCCTGACGTCACCCTCCCTTCTTCCTTCTCCCCCCAAAGCTGGGAACAGGCCCTCATGTATGCCATGTTCTATGAGGAAAGCTGGTATAGGGGTAGGCCTGGCAGTGGGGTGGGTCCCTGTCAGGAGTGTGAACCAGGGTCCTGGCCCTTGAAGGGAGTTGTCCAGGGAGGGGGCTTCACAAGGGGGCCTGGGACAGCCCCTCGCGTGCAGCTTGAGGCCTTTGCAGAGTCCCCCAGCTCCTTTCCCAGTTCCTTTGTGTTGCATATAGTCAGTCTCTCTCACTCCTTCTCTTCTGCAAAGTTTATTTTTAGCCTCCTGCTCCCCCGCTCCCAGGACTGTCGCTGCACACACGTTGCCTGGTTACCGGGACAAGGAGGCTGGGGTGGGTGGGTTGGAAAGGGTGGCTTTAATTTGGGGGGCAGGGTGGAAGTCAGCACACCCCTCCAAGCTCAGACTGATGTCTCAGGGGCTTTGCTCCCCCTGCCCTGGGTTTGAAAGCCAAATTGGGGTTTAGATGGGAGGAACATGGAGCTTGGTGTCCTGGTGGAGCCAGGAGCTTTTTGGAGTAGGTTGGAGGGTTCATGGAGCTAGTGATTTGGTCACTTGGGTTCCCAAGGGTTTCTGGGGCCTGGGTTCTCTAGCAGGGTGAGTATAATGGAGTGAATACCTGGATTCCTGAGAGAAGGATGGGGCTATGGATGCTGGGGGTCCGTGGAGGCGTTTGCAGGGGCTGTCACTTCTGAATGGAGCAGTGTCTGCTGTAGGTTATACCCCTGGAGCCCTGAGGGGCTGGTTTGAGGCTGGGATTTCTGAATGGGGCAAGGACTCAGTGGAGAATGCTGTCCAGGAGTGGGGGAGCTGGATCCCTGTGGGGGAGAGAGTCAGCTCTGGATTTAGAGGGGGTGGTCCCTGTGGGAGCAGGAAACGCTGATCCCGGGTGTCCCCAAGAGGAGTCCCCTGTTGGATTCCAGACTGGGGTGGAGTCTCAGCATTGCCCCAGGCTTGGTTGGTACCTGCTTGAGCTGGGGCTTAAGCCAGGGCTAGTCTGGAGAGAGGCTGACCCACACAGCCTGACTAGGGCTTCGGACCCCGCCCACTCTTTGCTGTCTACCTTGGTCTTCTCCCTCTAGTGGCACCAGGGCCCCTGCCCTGCCTCCCCCCACCCCTTTCCTTTCTTCCCCTTCCCTCCTCCCACCCCTCCATTACCGGCTGCCTAGTGCTGAATTATTGATGGTCCCTGATTACCCGGGGGTTTGGGAAATGACAACAACCGCAGCCCCCCATCTCCTCCCCCCCCAAGGCTGCCCACCCCCTCCAGGGACCAGCCAGCCCACCACCAACCTCTATCCAAGGTTAATGCTGGGGCTGGGTAGGCAGGTGGGCAGGGGAGGAGCTGGATGAGAAGGCAGAAGGGGAAATAGGCTTGAGCAGTGCCTGTTCAAGATTGAGGCTTGGGTTGGGGCCCTTTAGCCAGGTTGGGCCTGTGTGCCCAGGTCTGGGGAGGGCAGTGCAGCACAGAGGGTCCGGGCTTGGGGGGCCTGTCTCAGACAGTCTGGGTTTCACTCTCCAGGGAAGACAGAAGCTTCTGTGTGTGCAAGCGCTGACCTCATCGTCAACCAGCCACCCCACCCCTCCTGGTCCTTTTAAGAAAAAAAAAAATCCTCTCGGGTCCTGGGGTGGGAGTAAGGGCTCTGGTACGTCTTGGGAGGGAGACAGTGTATGTTTCTGGGAGGGGACCAGAGGAGCTTGCAGAGGTGAGGGGTGGGCAGTATGACTGGCCCTGAATGGGAGTTGGGGGGGCGTCTGGGGGGGGGGTTCTTGCCCCAACCAGTCTGGCCACGTGTGCCCCTTCCTGCCCCTCCCCCACTGGCAGCCCTGCCCGTCGGCCTGGCTTGGTGCCTGGCCCCCTGGCACTGGCCCCGGGACCCGCCGCCGTCGGTTTCCTGTTTCTCCCGGTGTCGCTGGAGCAGGCTCCAGCTTCCCCCCTACCTGCCCCCCCATCTAGACCCCTCACACACAGACAGACACACACACTGTCTCCCTTGCCTACCCAGGTCTTGACTTGGCTTAAGGGAGATGGATTTCCCCACATTGAAGGTGGGGTAGGAGGTGGATCCTGGGAGGGGACCCAAAGCCCTGGACTTGGCCCCCTAACTCAGGGCCACTTCCCTGTGTCCTGTCTTCCAGGGTTTGCCTTCCCCGATTGGGCCTACAAGCCCGAGTCGTCCCCTGGCTCGAGGCAGATCCAGCTGTGGCACTTCATCCTAGAGCTACTGCGGAAGGAGGAGTACCAGGGTGTCATTGCCTGGCAGGGGGACTACGGGGAATTCGTCATCAAGGACCCTGACGAGGTGGCCCGGCTCTGGGGCGTCCGCAAGTGCAAGCCCCAGATGAACTACGACAAGCTGAGCCGGGCCCTGCGGTGAGGAGGGCAGAGCCCCTGGGCACATGTGGATAGCTCCCCGCCAGTCGGGGAGCTCCTGACCTGTGGGCTTTGGGCGTGACTCCTGGCTCTTCCAAATCATAGCTGCTTGACCTTGGGCAAGTCCTAAACCTTCTCTAAACCCATTTGTCATACAGAGGTGTCCTGAGGAAAGAATACAGTCGTGGGTGTGGCCTCTAGTCTGGCTCGAGACCTAAGTGGGGGATACCCTTTGGGTATTTGATTTCTCTTCTGTGGCCCCGGTTTCTCAGTCTCCCTTTACGAGCAGCACCTAAGGCATGTCATGGTATGGGGGTCCAGACTTGGGTCCCCTGTGACTGACCACCCAATAATGTCTCTACACCCACAGCTATTATTACAACAAACGCATTCTGCACAAGACCAAGGGAAAGCGGTTCACCTACAAGTTCAACTTCAACAAACTGGTGCTGGTTAATTACCCTTTCATTGATGTGGGGCTGGCTGGTGAGTACCAGAGGTGGCAGGCATGGCCTCCGAGGGAGGGGAGGAGTCGGTCTGTATGTCCAGGCCAGGCCAGTGGCCTTGACACCGTGTCTCCTTTCTCTTGCCAGGGGGTACAGTGCCCCAGAGCGCCCCTCCAGTGCCATCGGGTGGCAGCCACTTCCGCTTCCCTCCCTCAACACCCTCTGAGGTGCTGTCCCCCACTGAGGACCCCCGCTCACCGTCGGCCTGTCCTTCGTCCTCGTCCTCCCTCTTCTCGGCTGTGGTGGCCCGGCGCCTGGGCCGAGGCTCAGTCAGTGACTGTAGCGATGGCACTTCAGAGTTGGAGGAGCCACTGGGAGAAGACCCCCGGGCCCGACCTCCGGGCCCTCCGGAGCTGGGTGCCTTCCGTGGGCCCCCACTGGCCCGCCTACCCCATGACCCTGGTGTCTTCCGCGTCTACCCCCGGCCCCGGGGTGGCCCTGAGCCCCTAAGCCCCTTCCCTGTGTCGCCTTTGGCCGGGCCGGGCTCTCTGCTACCACCTCAGCTCTCACCAGCCCTGCCCATGACGCCCACCCACCTGGCCTACACGCCCTCACCTACGCTGAGCCCTATGTATCCCAGTGGTGGCGGGGCCCCCAGTGGCTCAGGGGGAGGCTCCCACTTCTCCTTCAGCACTGAGGACATGAAACGGTACCTGCAGGCCCACACCCAAAGCGTCTACAACTACCACCTCAGTCCCCGCGCCTTCCTGCACTACCCTGGGCTGGTGGTGCCCCAGCCCCAGCGCCCTGACAAGTGCCCGCTGCCACCCATGGCACCTGAGACCCCGCCGGTCCCCTCCTCGGCCTCGTCGTCCTCTTCCCCATTCAAGTTTAAGCTCCAGCCACCCCCGCTGGGACGTCGGCAGCGGGCAGCTGGGGAAAAGGCTCCAGCAGGCGCTGACAAGAGCATTGGCATTGGCAGTGCCAGCAGCACAGGTGGGCTGGCTGAGGGGGCAGGGGCACTGGCCCCGCCACCGCCGCCACCACCACAGATCAAGGTGGAGCCTATCTCAGAAGGCGAGTCAGAGGAGGTGGAGGTGACTGACATCAGTGATGAGGATGAGGAAGACGGGGAGGTGTTCAAGACACCTCGTGCTCCTCCTGCACCTCCCAAGCCTGAGCCTGGCGAGACACCTGGGCCTGCACAATGCATGCCTCTCAAACTGCGCTTCAAACGGCGCTGGAGTGAAGACTGTCGCTTGGAGGGTGGTGGGGCCCCCACTGGGGGCCTTGAGGATGAGGGTGAGGACAAGAAGGTGCGTGGGGAGGGACCTGGGGAGGCTGGGGGTCCCCTCACCCCAAGGCGGGTGAGTTCTGACCTCCAGCACGCCACAGCCCAGCTCTCTCTGGAACATCGAGATTCCTGAGGGCTATGGGCAGGGGACCCCGTTTCCCCGCTCCCAGTGCTTCTTTTGCTGCCTTAACTCCCTGGTGTCCTGGAGGTGAGGGCAGCTCTAGTCTCTTCCCTGCCTCCTCCCTTTCTTTTCCCTGTATTTTGTATAAACTTAATTTCTTTTCTTTTTTTTAATTGTGAGGGTGGGTGGGTACCCAGGGCTGGGGGCTGTCCCATCTCTGTGGGTTTCTAAGCTCCAGGCAAAGTGGTGGTTGGGGGGAGGGGAGGGGAGCCAGCTCCATTCTGGGGAATTTATATATCAATTGAGGTTCTGGCCTCGTCGCCCAGGAACTTTTTTATTACAATCATTTAGGAAGTAAAGCCTTGTCTCCCTCCCTGTTTCTGTGCCTCCTGTACTCCTCCCTGTCCACCTGCAGCCATTCTCAGCCCGAATCCAGCTTTCCCTGCCCCTCCAGGGGCCATGAGTGCCTGGGTTTCTAACCCCACAGGGTTACAACGGGAGGGATGGACATTTATAATGAACCAAAAATTCCATGTGTGGGGGGGTGGGGGTCAGAGGAGGGTGAGGGGTGCCACCATAGGCCACAAATCTCTACAAGTGCCTGCTATCCCTCTTCCACTCCTCACCCCAGCACTGGTCCAACCCCTTCACCCCCAGCTGCTCCTAGGACCAGCCCATAGGCAGGCAGGTGGGAGGGTGGGAAGGGTGTACCCTGAAACCAAACTGGAAGCCCCTTCTGCCTCCCAGCTGGGGCCCCTTGGGGTGGGGGGTCTGTGGTCAAGCCTTATTCTGTATTGGGGGTGGAGGGTGGGGGGGAGGAAAGTTGGGGGCTGCTGGAGAATGTATTCAAAATAATAAAACTTTGGACCTTTGGATGGAGTGATCTGTCTCACTGCAGAGCCATAGCCTTTGTAGATTTCTGAAGGATGGGCCTGGACTGGCTTCCCAACGGATCTATGGCTGGAGTACCTAACCCCACCTGAATAGATGAGGTCCAGGCCTGGGAAATGATCTCTTGACCCTAGGGGGTGGCACATCACCCTCAGGGCCTGATGATTAAAGTCTCAGGCATACTGTAACCACGTGATTGCTCTTCTATCCTGTGAGGGCTGCTCATACTTGGAAGCGTTTAGAATCTTCACCTATTGCCTGAAATGACCCCTTTTTGCCTCTGAATTCCTATCCACGTCCCCAGGCTCTGGTAAAGGCGTGGACCTCATTTTGCACTATTCTCTAGAGTCCTCCAGCCCATCACTTTCCTTACAGCACTTCTGAGATAGTCTGGAGTCCTTTGGGGACAGGCCTGCAGTCTCTTGAAATGCAGACCTTGCAAGGGACCTTAGTGATCTTCCCATGGAACCATGGGACTACCCTCTAAGTTGAGACAAGACTGGCTTAATCAGAATGGCTATTGATGGACCTACTGTACCCACTGTACCTAGGACCTAGTTAGGAACCGTGATGCTTTATCTCAAACATCAAATAAGGTAGCAGCCAATGATTCAGTGAATGACTTGCCCAAGGCCATAAGACCAGCCAGGACTTTAAGAAGTGTGTCTCGGAAGCTCTTCACCCCATTTTTCCTCCTAAATCCAGGATGGTTCGATCTAGACCAGGGTCTTTGGTTCTGAGGTGAGCTCGTCAAGCTAGAAATCCAGGTTGGGGAGCTCCAAGCAGAGGGGAAAAAAATCAGAGGAATCCGGACTGGAAGTGCTTCTCATGACAGGCCAACTCCAGTGCAGGTGAGGTGCCCGAGGCCCAGAGAGGGAAGGAGTTGCCCAAGGCCACACAGCTTCAAAGAACGAGAACAGAGGGACCAACCTGTTGGAATGGATTCACTGAAACCCCACCCTGTGCAACTCTGAAGGGGAAGGAACTGGCAACTCCTGTCCACTCTTCAACCTTTCAGGCCAGGCCAGGGTGGGTGGTCCCAGATGATGTCCTCTTGGCAGTGAAGAGAGGATCCAGGGCTGGGGTATTGGCAGAAAACCGAGGATCCAGTGGCAGCCTGTGGGCAACTGCTCCCTCTCCTGGGTGATGTAAGTCATTCCCTGGGGTGGGGGCCACTGGGCTATTTCTGGAAGTTGGGATGAGGCATGTCTCCTGGCAACTTAGATACAGCTGAGTTGGTGGTGGTGATGTGATGGATAAAGGGGGATGTCATCACTGTGGGGAGGGGGGAAGACCCTGGCTGTAGTCTCAATGCCTTCAAAGCACCTCTATACACATCTAACATGGATTCAAAAGCCCTCAGTTCCAGAACTGATCTCCAGATCAAACCAGGCCCAAACAGACTTGCCCCCAGTTCTGGCTGACTGGGATGTGACAGATGGTCTCTGGTCTTGAAAACTCCAGTGGATCCTCTAATTTTTGATAACCCATCCAGTTCTGTTCACACTTTCTGCAAGACCACACCCTTGCTCCCTTCCACATCCTCTAGGATCTCTGATTCCAAGGAGACACTTCAGTTAATTCATCCCATCAGATGTTCCCTTCATACCTATAAAGAACGTCCACAGATGCCCAAGGTTCCTTCCAGATGCTCCTCAACCATCCTTCATCCTTTCAGGTCCCTCAGAGATACCCCTCATTAAGCATTAGTTTCTCACATTCTCCCACAGACCGTTTAAAAACACCCCAAGTCTACTCTGACTTCTCTACTGGTCCCCAGTAAGGCCCCTTCTCTCCACGATTCCACTGAGTACCTCCAGACACCCATAAGCCCCTCAAAGATACTTACAACCCGCCCTAGTACCACTCAACAAAGTTCTCAGTCCCTACAAACATCCTGGTTAAGATTTCCTCAGCCTCAGACTCCCACGGGTCCCAACCCCCTCGTGGCAGTTGCCTACGTGAGGTCCACTGTGCATGAACCACGGGCTCTGGCCGTTAAGTAACCGCTGCTATTCCGCCCCGCTCCGCTGCCCTTCTGAGCCTTCTTGGTTCAGTGTGGGATTTATTCCCCAGGCTTTGGGGCTTGATTCGGATTTTTGCTTTCCGACTCTGAGCTGCTGTTAGAGGGCAGTAGGCACCGTGTGTCTGAGAAACTACAACTCCCAGAAACCCCTGCTCCGGGCTGTTCGTGATGCGGCCGCATTCGTTGAGAAAGGAGCGGAAGTGTATCTGCGCTTTGCCCTTTGGTTAATGTAGTCGGAAAAGGCTTTAGCTCTACGGTCTGTCCCACCCCAGGGGTCTACGTCCATTGGGAATTGAAGTAAGGAACAGACCGAGGAGAAGAGACTTTCTTCAGACTTCAGAAAGGGCAGAATATTTAGTGTGAACGTAGTCCCGGATTAAAGTGACGTCTAGAGATTGCATTTCCCATCATCCCACGAGGCAGGGGGAGCTTGAGGGTGATTTTTTTTTTCATTCTAGTTCCAAGTATTTCCGGGACACTCACACGAACTCTGTTTCCCAGGTCCCTTTGGTGCTACTGTCCTTATAGGTATTAATCGGTAAATGTGGAGACACAATGCGTGCACAAAACCGAACGCTTCGTTGTTTGGGATCTTCAAGATCCTGTAATTTAGTAAGCAGGAGAACGCAAAAAGCTGAATGGCGGGGGGGTTAAGGCAAAAAGTATGTTTTCTTAACGCTCTGCTCACTTCCTGGTACAACCCACAATGATAGAAAAAAACTACGTTGTATCCGAAGACTTGTCCTGAAAAAACCGCCGGGAACTTTGTTTCCCAAGTCGTTTGGAGGGAGTTTTTCCTTCCCGATTTGTGGAAGCTTGGAACTTGGTCTCCATTTTCCAGCAGCCCCTATTCGACTTCAGCTCTTTCTTGGGACCTGGGGGAGGGAAAGGAGACGTTGAAACACTCTTCGGCCTCCACAGGGAACTGCTGTCTTTCACCTTTCGCTCACGCTTTGTCGAAGGTATCCATTGAACTCCACTTTCCAGCAAGGCTAGGCACTCATGTCTCACAATGTCTGGATCCGGTATGGCCTATTCCCCAGCATGCATCAGGCTCGTGGTAGATTCCCTCCCCTCAGTCAATAGGAAGGCTTCCTAGAACTCCATTTCCCAGGAGACACAAGGGCTCGCTGTAGCAACTGCTCCGAAGCCTTTGTGTTGACTACATATCCCAGAAGACACTGCGCCCTAGCTTACGAGGAAGGAGGAGCCCTGTATCTACTCCATTTCTTAGCTTGACTCCGGAACTGCAGTATCCACTTGGGGTTTAGAGATCACATGGGACTCCATTTCCCGGCGTGCTTTGGGAGTCTCTTTACACCTGCAATGCAGTGAGGGTGTGGCGACGACTCCATTTCCCGGCTTGCCTCTAGATCCGATATCTGCGGGTCGTCCTGAGCCGACTCAATTTCCCAGAGTGCACCTGGCCTAACTACATAC
Source organism: Macrotus californicus (assembly GCA_007922815.1). Classification (NCBI taxonomy): domain Eukaryota; kingdom Metazoa; phylum Chordata; class Mammalia; order Chiroptera; family Phyllostomidae; genus Macrotus; species Macrotus californicus. The sequence goes on from VMDR010000137.1 coordinate 138,740, forward strand.
CCAATCGACACAGTGAACGACTAGACTCCATTTCCCGGCGTGCACCAGGTCTTTCACGGAGTATCTACGACTACAATGTTGAGGCCTAATGAGAGGCTCACAGTTGCCGCAGAGGAGTGAGGGGGGCGACTCTGACTCAGCTTCCCCTAGTACCTTAGGGTCCGCCGTGGGCATAGTCGACTGACTTATTGCCAACAATATTTCCCGACGTGTAAGTGCGGTCTACCTCTGAGGCCTCTGCGGACTCCATTTCCCGGCGTGCCACACGGCTCTCTCCGGGCAGAGGGCGGTGACAGCGGCGCGGAGGGCAGGCGGACTGCATCTCCCGGCGTGCCCCGCGGCGGGCGCTGGGCCGGAGCCGGAGCCCAAGCGGCGCGGCCTGGAAGAGGCCGGAGGCCGGGGGAGGCGGCGGCGGCAGCGGCAGCCCGGGCAGCCCGAGCCCCGCGGCCTGGGCCTGCGCTCGGCGCCATGAGCGGCGGCGCTCCTTCGGCGGGCGTCTCTGTGGGCTCGGGCCGGCCGCGGACCAGCTCGTTCGCGGAGCCAGGCGGCGGAGGCGGCGGCGGTGGCGGCGGCCCTGGGGGCTCGGCCTCTGGTCCGGGCGGCAGCAGCGGCGGGAAAGCGTCAGTCGGAGCCATGGGTGGGGGCGTGGGGGCCTCGAGCTCCGGGGGTGGTCCCAGCGGCAGCGGCGGAGGAGGCAGCGGTGGCCCCAGCGCGGGCACGAGCTTCCCGCCGCCCGGAGTGAAGCTGGGCCGTAAGTACTAGCGGCGTCCGTGGTGGGTGGAGATCAGGGTTCCTGAAACCCCTCAGTCATCGATCAGGTTCTTCCATTTGCCCAGATAAGAGCTCGAGGTCACTGCCTCCGAAAAACTGGGATCTGAGATCTCCCCCTCCCAGAAGAGGATTTCGTTGGGAGGGGGGGGGTTACCATCACTTGGAGTTTAGGGTTAGAGTTAGTAACCCTCAAAGAAACAAGGGTCACAGGTTCCTGTTCTTCCATAACCGAGGTCTTGGGTCCTTGAGGCTTAAAAACAGGGATCTGACGTTGCCCTGCATTAGATAACAGGATCAGGGGTCATCGTGGCTGGCTTACAAATGGGGCTCAAGGGTTATTGTTCTCAAAGAGAACAAGAATAAAGTCACCACCCAAAAGGGGGGGATCTGAATTTGCTTATCTTTAGAAGATGAGGATTTGGAGTGCATATTACTTAGAAGCAGGTATTTAGGGTACTGTGTCTCCAAAGAACAGGGCTACAGCTTTGCAAACCTGGTACCCAGGTCATCTTCCCCTTTAAAATGCAAGACCTGATCTCATTTTTTGTTCATTATAAGTGTATTCCCAATGGTGGAAATTAATGGTTGCTGTTTCTTAGAAATAAGGACAAGTTGGGGGTCAACCTACCCTTCACAACCAAGTCATAGTTACTGTTCTTCAAAAAACGTGGCTTGGTGGGTCTCCTTTCACAGAAACAGAATGGGCGTAGGGGAGGGTCACAGTTTTCATCTATATGGATCTGGTTTATACCCCTTTTATTATTCTGAGGTGTAGTGTTCTTGACTTTGGGAAGATAGCTATATAGGATGATTTCTTTCAAAAGAAGGTGTCAACTGGCCCCTCAACATGAATTTGACTCAGAAAAGGGGTCACTACCCCAAAGAATGCCATGACGATTTGCTGTTCTTCAGAGACTGGAACTGGGAATTATAATCTTCCTATGAAGGACTGAGGCTGGGCTAGCCCCCTGACCATAGAGATAGATAGCCCCCTGTTCACCAGTCTCACAATTTAGTGTTTATCCATTCCTGACCACTCACATACAGAAAGAGGTCTGGGGCTCGACCACACCAGTGAGATCAGGTCAGTGCCTTCTCTAACCTCAAAGTGCTTGGGTAAGGGCTAACTGTCCCCAAAAAGTGAGTCAGGGCACTAGCACTCACGCCAGGAGGAGTCATTTATTTCTGTCACCAAAAACTAGTGGTGAAGTTACAAGCTCCACCAGGGAGGACGTAGAGGTCACTCTCCCCTGAGCTGTGAGAAAGGTTAGTGCTTTCCTAAAGTAGAAGTACCTCAGGGTAACTGCCCTCTTAAGTAGAAGAGGTTAGATCAGCCTTTCCCAGTCAGGAGGGGACAGAGGGCAGTGAGCTTGGATGGATCCAACATCTGGGTGTGTCATTGTCTCAGACCAAGAGGACCCAATGGTTTGCTGTTACTACAAGTGGAGGTTAGGGGTCAACAAGAGGTTTAGGCGTCAGTATCTTCCTATATGGGAGGAGGGGCAAGGAAACAGGGACAGAGAGGCCCCAGAAAACTTCCTATGGAAATTCCCCCCACCCCACAGCCCCGGGATGGGAGGTGGCCAGAGGAGAAAGGTCAGTGGATTTTGTGTCTCCTTTGTTCCCCAGGTGACAGCGGGAAGGTGACCACAGTGGTAGCCACTCTAGGCCAAGGCCCGGAGCGCTCTCAGGAGGTGGCTTACACAGACATCAAAGTGATTGGCAATGGCTCATTTGGGGTTGTGTACCAGGCACGGCTGGCAGAGACCAGGGAACTGGTAGCCATCAAGAAGGTTCTCCAGGACAAGAGGTTCAAGGTAGCTTGGGGGGAATGGGGACAAGGAGGGTTAACTGGTAGTGACTGGTGAGAGCCCCAGCAAGGGGATGTGAGCGTGGGCCAGGGGAGGAGAGAGAAGAAGGGAGTGAGTTGTGTGGAAGATGAATGTAGGTTCCAGGAAAGCCCAGAGCTGAAAGTTCATTGGGATTTTGCTCTTTATAAGTGTTTTTCACAGGCAAGTTTTTTTTAGTTTACATAGAGATTGTGTGGTGGTGTAGGTACTATTGTTATTCCTATTTTAATTAAGCTGAAACTGGAAACTGGGACTCAGATAAGAGAACTACCGGAGGTCAAGACTATATTCTTACTCCCAAGCACTCCATCCTAAACACTAAGTCAAGCTTCTGCTCAAAGGAGAAGGGAAGCTGGTGGGGCTGATAAGTGCCTTTGCAAAGGTCTCACTCTGCCCCAGGTGCTTGGCAAGTGCAGGGTGGAATCCAGCCAACCCAGAGCTTACCAAAACCACGTGCCTTGGTGTGGGGCTCTGTCCTTCTGAAAAAGGGGTGTCCATTCACTCAGAGGTGCCTCAGGGGATGAGAAGGAGGTGGAGGAGTGGAAGTCGAGGGATAATTGGTGTTTGAAGGACAGTGTTTTGGAGACTAGGCTAGTCTGGATGTAGGAGAAGTAAGCCTAGGCTGGGAGGGAAACAAGTCAGGCCCTGGTCTTGACAGTGGGTAGTGTCAGGCAGGAGGACCCAGGGCGTCAGTCGGAATTTGATTAGTGTTGAGTCCCAGAAGTGAGATGGATCTGAGGATGGGGAGTTGTGACGTCCCAGAGAGGAACAGAGAATAGGGCAGAACACTGAGGCTGGGTCCTCTCTGGGAAGATAAGAATTGGAAGCCTGGAGTCTCAAACTCAGGATCCGAGCCAGGGTTCGAGGGCTCATATGCGTGCAGGGGAACAATAATAGGAGGTGGGGACTAGGGTGAACTGGATGGCCACTCCTCTGTTGTTGTGTATGCCATGCAAAGCGGCAGGCCTCATGCGACCACATCATCTTGAATTTTCAAGAGAAGCAGAAAAACTGGGTTTATACAAGAAGTCATTTGATTTTTCAAATATCAACATTAAATTGGACACTTAAAAAAGTGGGCTGAAGAAAGCACATCTGTGGTCTGGGTTTAGCCCATAGGTCTCCAGATTGTGTGCGAGGGAGACAGATTGCGGGGGTGAGTAATTAGGGGCTTCCCTGGGGGGCCTGGGAGCCTAGACACAGGGAGTAAATAAGTGACCAGCTCTGTTGGCAGGAGTGGGGGTGTAGGGCTGTGGTGAGTTACGCTAAGGAGGGAAGGCAAAGAGAGCTGGTGGTTTTCTGAGGCTCTCTTCTTTTGCTCCCAAGAACCGAGAGCTGCAGATTATGCGGAAGCTGGACCACTGCAATATTGTGAGGCTGAGATACTTTTTCTACTCCAGTGGGGAGAAGGTGAGACCTTGGGGGTGGGGGAATCCTCCACCTTAACCCGTTTTCCTGCTTGCCTTTCCCATGACTACCAGTCTTTCTCCCATTTTCCCCAAACCTTCCCTCCTCCCTTCCTGTTCTTTCGTCACAATGCCTTACACCTGTCTTTTGCTCTACGCAGAAAGACGAGCTCTATCTAAATCTAGTGCTGGAATACGTCCCCGAGACGGTGTACCGGGTGGCTCGCCATTTCACCAAGGCCAAGTTGACCATCCCTATCATCTATGTCAAGGTGGGCAGGCGGGCAGGCTGCTGGGGCCCAGGCCTATGAAGCAGGAGCTCTGACCCTCCTGCCTTGTGTGGGTTCCTTCGATCTCCAAGTTTATGTTGGTCTGTGGAGGCCTTGTGTTCCCCCCCTTGTCCACATACCACCAGAGATGGAGTTTGCGAAGTGCAGGGCGGCCCGACCTGACCCTTGACTGAATCAGGGAGGCAGGCTGACCAGGGCTGGGAGGCTGTAAGGTACCCGCTTGGGTCTCTACTTGGAGTCCAGTGACATCAGTGGTGTTGGAAGAAATAGCTCAGAATCAGGTGCTGGTGGCGGAGAATACGGGGTGGGGGGGCGGGTGACACACGGCGAAGTCTCAGAGAGGAGTGGGAAGGAGGCAGGGCTGGAGGAAGGTTGGTGTCCACAGAGCCAGGAAAGCAGGCACCTTCATCCATCGTCTCTGCAGTTCATTCCCTGAGCCTGGTGCTGAGAGCCCTGGGTGTTTCTGTTCCTCAGCAGGTGTTTAAGTGAATGAATGCGTGCGCAAGCCTAGAGACCATGTGGAGAAGAGAGGCTGGGGCAACTTGCTGCTTTGGGAGGAGGCGGGTGGGTCCAGGTTTGCTTAAGGTTGCTAGGGGCCTAGTTGTTCCTCCTGGTGAGCCACGGGGCCCTGCCAGTGGTTGGTGCTGTGGGACTTCGCCTCCCGGGAGGGGAGTTTTCTGTCCTTTGGCTGCCTGTGTGTCAGGCCCAGCAATGAGCAATTTCAGAGGCCCAGGTGACTAAGACGTGGGCCTTGCCTTTGAAGCCTCTCAGTTTAGCAGGGTAGAGAAGTATCATCACAGGGGACTATAAAACTACTAGCAACGGCCTCCCTAGAAGGAGCACAGGGAATTCTGGAAACACAGAAGGCTCCCAGCCCTGCCTGCTTTGGGGCAAGAGGGATCAAGAAAGGCTTCTGGGAGGAGACCAGGCGCAGGGTGAGGAAGTGGTACCCCTGGCCAAGGGCAGCAGGAACAGAGGAGGGGGCTCAGGAAGCAGGTTTGAGCAGTTATTATTTGCCAGGCCCTGTGAGGCAGGGATGAAAACACAAAGCTCACTCACTGCTCTGTGGGCACGTAGGTTCTAGTTAGTCAGTGGGAGAGTAGCAGGGAAACGCAGCTGGAGAAGGGCTGCTTGTGGGTGGTTTGACTGGTGGATAAAGGAGGCTGAGCCCTTCCAGCCAGTCGCTTTGGGTGAGCTGAGTGCCAAGGCCTCCCTCATGTCTGTGTCTTATTAGGCTTCTGCTGCGGTATGGGACTGAAGCGGCCGGTAGTTCTTACATTGTGGCCGAGCACCAGCACTGGGAGTTGTTGCAAAAGCCCCATCCCAAACTTACTGAGTCAGAAACTGGGAGTGGGGCGCAGGAGTCCTATTTTCATAAGGCCTCCATGTGATTCTGGTGCACACGAAAGTCTGAGAACGAAGGGGGTGTGGAAGAGGTTTCAGATTGGAGAGAGGGCCTGGAAGTGCTCCTCAGCTAACAGGGTGGAGTGGTGACGTGCTGTGGGGAGAGCTGGGCTGGAATTCTGTCCCCTGCCTGCCCCAGGTGTACATGTACCAGCTCTTCCGGAGCTTGGCCTACATCCACTCCCAGGGCGTGTGTCACCGTGACATCAAGCCTCAGAACCTCCTGGTGGACCCTGACACTGCTGTCCTCAAGCTCTGTGATTTTGGCAGGTGAGCCTGGCCTGGGGTGTGTGGGGCGGCTGACAGGGCGAGGAGGGGACCTAACTCTGCCTTGTGTTTACTCCTGCCCACCTCTTCCCACAGTGCAAAGCAGCTGGTCCGGGGGGAGCCCAACGTCTCCTACATCTGTTCCCGCTACTATCGGGCCCCAGAGTTGATCTTTGGAGCCACTGATTACACCTCATCCATCGGTCAGACTTGCAGGAGGCTGGGGTTGGGGATGGCAGTCATGGCAGTTTGTGAGTTCTGTGTGTTGGCCAGGCTTGCTGAGAAAAGCTTGATGTTTATTCTTTTATGCAGTCCTCACAGATTTCAGAAGGTTCTGCTGTTGATGTAGGTACAGTCTCAGGTTTAGAGGGCTGAGGCCACCTGCCTGCAGTCACACTGCTGGGACTGGGCAGGGTTGAGCTTTGAAAGCTGACCTAACTTGAGTCTGTGCTGGCTCTGGAACCTCCTAGTCAGCCCTCTCTTCTCCAGGGGGAAGGGTTGATTGTGACCTTGGGGGAACCTGAGGTAAGGCTATCAGGGTATGACCTGCCCACAGGACTCTGCGTCCCTCCCTGTCGGTGGGGATAACAATGCCACCTTCGAGGCCTGAGGAGAGGGCCTGAAGGGTTTGGGAGAGAAAATGCTTCGGTGGTGTGAGGAAACTGCCTGATCCCTAGGTGTGAACATGTGTCGTAGGTGTCAAGGTACAGACCAGGAAGGGGTGAGAGTATCGGGGCAGCTGTGCACCTAGACTGAAGAGTGCAGTGCAGTCAGGCAGACCTGGAGGTTCAAAGTCAGCCTCCATTGTTCTAAACTGTGTGACCTTGATCAAGGCATTTCTCTCTGAGTCGAGAAAATGGACCTCTTGGCCCCTCTCAGGATGATCATAAGGGACAGAAGGGTTTGTGAGGGGATGGGCATGGTACTCCTGACCCTGCCCCATTCCCCTTCAGATGTGTGGTCAGCTGGCTGTGTACTGGCCGAGCTTCTCCTGGGCCAGCCCATCTTCCCCGGGGACAGTGGGGTAGACCAGCTGGTGGAGATCATCAAGGTGAGGACAGGGCCTGGTGGGCAGGGGTGGGGCTGAGTGATAGGAGTCTTGGCTCAGACCCTTCCTTTTCCTGCAGGTGCTGGGAACACCAACCCGGGAACAGATCCGAGAGATGAACCCCAACTACACGGAGTTCAAGTTCCCCCAGATTAAAGCTCACCCCTGGACAAAGGTGGGGCAAGGCTAGGGGCTCAGGCAGCATGGCTGAGGTCCCCATCAAAGACCAACTGGTCTGGGGACGTGGCTACAGAGTCAAGGCTTGGGCACGGGTCAGTGACTTTCATCACATTTCAGTTAGTGGAATTTCTAGGAATCTAGAAGCTGAGGACTCACAGTTGATTCAAGAGTCCCATTTTTCTAGTGGAGAAACAGACTTACAGCAGAGCCCCTACAGTCATAGGGCCTGGTGGGCTGCTTAACTAATACCAACTGAGCTCCCCTTAGTGGTTAGGCCTCAGTTTTCTCATTTGGAAAGTGGGTTTGGGGGAGGCAGGCAGGCAGGCACATTTGCTGCTGGCACTGAGGCAGTGAGGGGCGGGAGCATGCCTGTGCCCCGGGCTTCTTTCCCTTGTGACTTCTGCCCCTCCTCGCCAGGTGTTCAAATCTCGAACGCCACCCGAGGCCATCGCACTCTGCTCCAGCCTCCTGGAGTACACACCGTCCTCGAGACTCTCTCCACTGGAAGCCTGTGCCCACAGCTTCTTCGATGAACTGCGATGTCATGGAATCCAGCTCCCCAACAACCGCTCGCTTCCCCCCCTCTTCAATTTCAGTCCTGGTGGTGAGGGCATAGCCTGGGATCTGGGAAGCTGAGAGGGTGGGTGACAAGGAAGGCCTGGGCGTGGTAGAAGCCCCCACAATTTAGGGAGCCCCAAACCTGATTCACCCATGCCTTGCAATCTCCTGTGGTAGGCTCTTTACAGTTGTTCCTTTGAAATATATGGTGGCCACACAAGTTCGCCAAGAGCTGGGTCCCTATTCAGTGCCCTTTTCTAACCCCGACCGGGTGTGCAGATGCCCTGCCTTGCTTTCTGACCAGGCAATATCCATTCCTGTCTCTAGAACTCTCCATCCAACCATCTCTCAATGCCATTCTCATCCCTCCTCACTTGAGGTCCCCAGCAGGCACTGCCACCCTCAACCCATCCTCACAAGGTAAGTCTGGGTAGAGCAACAGTTTTTCAGTGGAGGGGGTGCTCTTTTCAGAGCCCCTGGGTTCCCATAGGCACTGAGGAATTGCTGATGGTTTGAAATATAGAAAACATTTTACAGCATGTGAATGGTCACTTTTGTTGGGCATTATTGCTTATGTTTGTGTTGAAATGCTAACTGGAAAACCCAAGACACGTTTGGCTTACACAAACAGTTGAATTTGTTGCCCACATTTAAAAATTGGGGCCATTTCATGTACAGATCTAGATTTCCTGTTTCTCTTGGGGAAGAAAATCAGATGGGACAGCAGTGGGCCTGCCTTTCCCCAGGGCTGAGTTCCGGTTACCCCTTTGAGGAGGGGCCTGGCTCTGGTGATTCACTCAGTGACCACCCTGGCCTTTTGGCATTTGAGTTTGCAACCCTGGACCCAAAATTACAGCTTTCAATTTCTGATGTAGCGTATCTCATGGACTTCCTGCTGATGGGGGTGGGGGTTGAGAGGCAAAGGCTAACTGTCTGCTCCTTCCTCCCCCTCAGCTTTAAGTGAGGCTCAGACCAGCCCGGAATGGCAGCCAGCCGATCCCACAGACCCCCTCACTAACTCCTCCTGAGGGCCCTGCCAACTACCCTTCTATCCGGGAGCCCCAGGTGGGGCTGGGAAGGGGGGGGCATGGCTCCTGCCCTGGCTGGGCCCCTAGACTAGAGGGCAGAGGTAAATGCGTCCCTGTCCCCTCCTCCTGTCCCTCCCCCACCAGCCTCACTCCTATGGTGGGCTTTTTAAGAGGATTTCAACTGGTTGTGGGGAGGGAAGAGAAGGAAAGATGGATGGGGTTGGGGGCATGAGGACCTTCTACCCCGTGGCCCCCTCCCCTTCCCCCAGGCCTCCACCTCCTCCAACCCACCCCCTCCTCCTGTGTCCCTTGTAAATAGAACCAGACCAGTCCATCTCCTCATCCCTTCCCTGCTGCCCCTCCCCCCCCCCGGGTGTAAATAGATTGTTATAATTTTTTTCTTAAAGAAAACGTCAATTCGCACCGTCCAACCTGGTTCCTCCCCCTCCTATAGCTGTGTCCCCTCCTGTCCTCTGCCCTAAGGTCTCCTCCTTCCTCTCCCCACCCTGGAGGGCCGGGGTAGGGGTGGTGGAGGGATCCTGATGTCTTAGTTTCCACAGTAAGGTTTGCCTGTGTACAGACCTCCGTTCAATAAATTATTGGCATGAAAACCTGCTTCCGTCTGGCTGCCTGTTTCCCCGTTTCCCCAGAGGTGAGGGAGGTGCCAGGTGGGACAGGAGCAGGCTATATATCTCAGGCAGCGGGGTAGGGTAGAGTGAACCAAGGCTGGGCCATCTGAGGCCTGAATCTGGGCCCTGGCTCAGGTGCCCAACCTTCCTGTTTGAGGATGAACAGGTCTGACTTACATGCTGCAGAGGCCTGGGAAGAGCTTGCCCCCTGGACCCAGCATGAACCTGCTTCTACCCAGGAAGGGAGAGAACTGGGGATCAGAGAGGTCATGGCCTCAGGGCGTAAGTGGCAGTCAAGACTTGAACAAAAGGCTGTCTTAGTCCCTGATGCCTGCTGCTTCAGGGTTGGAGAACACAAAACAGCCTGATGTAGATTTAGTGGGCATGCATGCAGGCATAGGTAGGTACTGTCCCCAAGCCCTAGCAGATCCCCCAGCCTTCATTTCCAGGTCTCAAACAGGGCACTTATCTGATCCACCTCCTGTGGATGCGGGAAGTGACACTCCTGCAAGGCTGGTGCAGAGAGCCTGGCTTTTACCCTCACTTAGAAAATATGTTGGGCCAGATGGTGGGGCTGCTGGTGAAATGGTACCTCCTCCGCGGCACCATGGGCCAGGGCAGACGCCCCAGGGGAGGAAGGGGTCTGGGGAGGAGCACTGACAGGTGCTCCGCTGTTCAAGAAAGACCCGAGAGGAGTTTCAGACGTTCCAGAGGGAGTTCAAGGACCGTTCTGTGGCGTCTATGAGCTTTTGTGTGCTCAGGCCATTCCTGGGGGCCATCTGTGTGATGCCCAAAGCAAACCCTGGCATTCCCTGCTCAACACCATCTGGGTATCACATTTGTGTATTACGAATACACAAAGCAAGCGGACTGGAGCAGGGCAGGAGGGCTGGTCTGAGCAAGGGGCAGACCTTGGGCTCCTGGGGACCCCTTCCTCCCCATTGCTCACATCTGGGTAGCCATGAGGTCACCATCCCTTACTCTCCTCCCACCCCCTCAGCCTCTGCCCAGCTCTGGCCTGTTCACTCCCTCCTGGACCATCTTCAGTCTCCCCCGACACCTCACCTTGACTGTAGGGAGCCCTAACCCCCCGTTAGGACCCACCCCTTCTCACACTGCCCCACTTAGCCCATCTCCGAAGGCCTTCTGAGGTCTAGCCCTCCCTCCCAGACACACAGCACAACCCTGCCTTGTTCTGCCTCACCTGCGAGGCCTGGGAGGAGCCTGCCCATGGACCTGACCTGCCATATATCAGGTTTAGAGACAGAAGGATTGTCATGTAAAGGAATCTTTGGAAAGGTTGGGGACCCCTTCCTGCTCCCAATACTGTTGACCTTTTGAAAGACCCCTCAAACACCAACTTCTCTGCCACACCAGCTCACCTTTCCCCCAGTTACAATGACTCCCCTGAGCCCCCACCTCCACAAAGGTTTCACTGGTTCTGGACAATCATTGGTTCTAGACATGGCCTGAAGGGATGGTCCAGGCGCAAATCTCAGCAATGCCGCTCTCTGCCTAGCTGTGAGACCTTGGCAAGTCTGCCCATTTTCTCATCTGTATAATAGGGGTAATTCTTAGATCACCTCACAGGCCTGTTGGGGTCACAGTGGTAACTCTGGTGCCTGCCACGGCAAGGGAGTCAAATGTTCGCTGTTATTGTAATTGTGAATGACTGGATGGTCTCCAAGTATACTAAGAACTCACCCTCCGTGCTGTCTGCCTGGAAAGTTCTCTTCTGCTGGCAGATTCCTACCTCCTCTACAAGTCTCTGACCTCTGACCTCCCACCACCAAGCTTTGTTCCCTGCTCTGGGGCCCACGGTTCATGCGCATCCCCACCACAACCCTGAAGAACCCAGAGCTGCGATCCGTCTGCCCTCAGGGGCAGGGCAGAGGCCAGACTCGTCTCTAGCCCCAGGCATCGCTCCACTCTCCATAAGGACATCCCAGATGAAAGAATCAATGAAACACACTTAGTAAGGCCATCTGTACTTGTGTGTGTTCCTCCTACCACACTGCAGGCCTCCTGGGCAGAGCCCGTGCCTGACTCATTCCTGGGTCTCCAGCATCGCATCTTCAACTGAGCACCACCTGGGAACCTATAGGTTTCCTTCCGCATCGTTAAAAGTGAGATTAAGGAAGCCCAAAGAAGTCAAGAGTCTTCCTCCAGGGCAGAGCTGAGTCCTGGGTGCTGAGAGTCCAAGGAAGCCTGGGGCCGGGGGAACAGCAGAGGACCTGAAGACATTCGGGGCACGTACCTGAGCACACAGCCCAGGCTCAGAAAAGGTGACCTGATGTTGCTGGGCAGCAGGGTCATACAAAGAACCCTGGCAAACACTGCTTTGTGGGTGACCTGGGGCAGATCCTATCACATCACAGAGCTTCAGTTTCCCTTCAGGCAGAGAAAGGCGACAAGAGAAACCTGGCAGAGCTGTTCTGTGGAGTTAGTGGGTAAGAGGCCAGGGTGGATCCTGGCACCCAGTGGGTGCCAGAGTGGCAGGCAGAGGGGTGGTCCCCTTCCTTCCCAGAGGTGCTCACACTGGCTGTTGCAACCACACTGTTTTATTACTGCTCTTCGTGGTGTCACACAAAGGCCGTGTCCAACTGCAACAACCCGCTGGCTTCACTGGCTCCCAGGGCTGCCTGGCACAGCTGCAGTGTGTCCTCAAGTGCCAGTGGCTGGGATGTCTCAATGATGGCGATGGTCTCCCCAAGCTCAGTGCACATGATCGTCTGCTGAGGCTGGGGGGACGGGGACGGGGCAGGGGGTGGCGATCTGGGCTGCAGGGTCATTGTCCGTGCGCGGGCATGGACCCGCTGATGCAGGCGCAGGCCTGCCATGGCGCGGAACCAGCGGCCACACGTCCCGCAGTAGTAGGGGCTCTTGTTGTAGAGACTGGTGATAGGCAGGCGGGGAGCACGAGCGAAGGCCACCGGCCGCAGGTGGAGCCTCCGGTGCTGCTGCAGGTTGGAGCTCTGTGTAAACCGTTTGCCACAGTCCAGACATTGGTAGGGACGCACCCCCGTGTGGGTCAGTTGGTGGCGGCTGAGATTGGCCAGAGAAGCAAAGGTCTTGCCACAGGAATGGCACTGGAAGGGCCTCTCGCCCGTGTGTGTCCGCAGGTGGTTGTGCACATGGACCAGCTTCTTGAAGCCCTTGCCGCAAACCCCACAGCAGTGTCGCCGCTCGGGGGGGCCGTGGACCGTGCGCCGGTGTCGGGAAAGGCGGGAGGCCGAGGCAAAGGACTTGGAGCACTGTGGACAGGGCAGCTGGGCAGGCGGGGTAGGGGGCGGTGGCGGGGGCATGGGCTCAGCTGGAGCTAGGGAGGCTGCTGTGGTGGCGGGAGGCGCCCCGCTCTTGCCAGCGTGGGTGCGCCTATGGTAGAGAAACTTGGTCATGTTGCTGAATGTCTTGCCACAGCGGCAGCGATGCAATGGGTTGGCGGTGTGGGCCCGCCGGTGGGCCACCAACGTGAGTTCAGTGCTGAAGCCGCGACCACAGTCCACACAGAGATAGCGGGCTTCCCCACGGTGCAGCCGCAGGTGCTGCTCCAGGGAGGCTGCTTTCTTGAAGACCTTGAAGCAGGTGGTACACTCATGTGTGCCACCAACGTGGGCCCGCCCATGAGCCAGCAGCCGGTTTGCTGAGCTGAAGCAGCGCTGGCACTGGCTGCAGCGGAACGGATGGGTCGTTGACCCCGGGCCATGGGATGCTCGCCGGTGCCGCCGGCGTGCCCCTGCTGAGGTCCAGTGTTGGTGACAGTCCCCACAGCTCTGGGCCCGGCTGGCTGTGGACTTGTCGCCTCCTATAGCATCATCACCAACCTCTGCTGCCACCCCTTCCTCCTCTGTTTCCTCATCTTCCTCATCTTCCTCATCTTCCTCTAGTCCATTGCATTCCTCTTTCTCTAGGGAGTCAAAGTGGGTTCCCTGATGCTCCAAGAACTCCTCAGGGGTGGCACAGAGGGTACAGCACTCAGGACACTCATAGGGTTCCATCTGGACTCCAGGTGGATCAGGGGGTGGAGGGGGTGGTGCTGGGGGAGGGGGAGGCGGCGGCACTGGTGGTCCGGCTGCTGCAGTAGAAAGGTGCTGGGCCTTCCGATGAGCCACCCACAACTCAGGCGAGGGGAACAGCTCCTGGCAGTCCCCACACTGGTACTGGATCTGGCTTGCAGACTCCTGGAGGTGGGCGTCCCGGTGGGCCAGGAGCTCACCATGGGAGAGGATGAGCTGGCTGCATTCCCCACACTGGAAAGGCCCATCCTCAGTACCTGGCACTAGCTCTGGCTCCAGGCCAGCATCCTGGGTGGTCAGTGCCTCCTCCTCTGTGACAATGGGTACATGCTGCTCCTGGTGTGAGATGACTTCCTCCAGTGTGTTGTAGAGGTTGCCACACTCAGAGCACATGAATTGGTGGTGCTGGAAAAAGAGGGATGAGGCAAGGGCCTCCCCAGGTTTCATCTCGGACACCTCTGCTGACATGTCTGTCATCTCCCTGAACATTGGTATCGACATCTCCATTGCCTCTGGTGCCATCTGTGTCGACATCTCGGCCATGTCAGCCACCTCAGCCACCATCTCTGCCATTGTGGGGAAAGCAATGCCTGGAGAAGGAAGGGAGCTAGTGAAACACCAGGAATCCAAGAGGACAGGGGACATCTCAGGAATTCCCTTGACCATCCCGTTGCTCACTAGTTTCTACCAGTCACTGAGTCTAGATTCGGTGTTTATGCCTCAGTCTTCAATGAGCCTGTGAGTCTGAAGCTGACACGTCCCATGACACCCAGACATCTGCAGGAGAGAGACAGCCCTCATCTGTCTGGCCTCTGATGCTGCCCTCCTTACCCAGAGGGCCAGCTGCCCTTCTGAGAACACACATTTTGGGGGGCCTCTTGGCCTTTGCCTGCGCAGTCCCTTCTCTCTGCGGCACCTTTCCCCCTTCTACATGGAGACACAGAGATGCAGCAAAGCGAATAGATGAAGAGCCCAGACCCTGGAACCAGACCGCTCTTGGCTTGAGTCTGAACTCCACGACTCACTTCCTCTCTCTGCGACTATTTTCTCGCCTGAGAAATGGAGCTAAAAGTAGTTCTGATCACAGAGTCCCTGGTACTTGATAAAGGCTAGACAAAACCACTTGTAGTTACCCAGAAATGTTTTGGGACCCTCACTCTTGATACTGCTATTTATTCTTCTGCCAAGGAAGTTCTCTCCTCTTCTTGTCTAGCAACCCTCTCCCCAGCATTTCCTTTGTGAAGGCTTTTCTGACATGTCTACAGTCTCAGGCTGGTGGCCACTCACTTCCCTTCTCCTCAGGGTTCCTATGGCATCCAGTGCAACCTCTGTCATAGCAATTATCATGAACTTGGGTTGAAGTCTCTGTGCTCCCCACAGAGCTTGTAGGCAGGACAGGTCTGATTCATTACAGGACTGTTGACACCAAACACAACCACAGACCAGGGACAGGGATTTTAACTATTGCCTTTTTCTCTATTGCCCCATCTCTAAATGTGTGGGCTAAATCCAGCCTAGGTCCCTTCAGCAAATGACTGCACCCCCCAACCCAGCAAGCATAGGAGTAAATTGCCCAAATTCAATTTATATCTTCTCCATCTCTTCTTCAACTCATCTGTTAGTGCCAGAAGGCTGGTGGAATTCAGTTTACAGCCTGGCACATACAAGTTGCTCATATTAGGCTCCCAGAGGGTAGAAATTTTAGTCTGTTCATCAGTCTTGGCATCTCCAGTGACAAGAACAATGCTTAGCACGAAACAGGCAATGAGTGGATATTTAGTGAATGAATAATGCTCCCTCCGGAAAGGGAGGCCTGGAGCGTTTAACTAAAGCCTTTGCACCTTCCACCTGTCCCACCAGACCAACTCTCCTATTAGGACCGTAATTCCCACAACAGCAGCCCAGCACAGGGCCCTGCTTCCAGTTTGCGCCCAATAAATGCTCCTTGAGTAAATGATTCACTAAAAGCCCAGAAGCTAAACTTTCCTTAACTCCCTCACTAATTCTTGAGTTGACAGGGCCATGCACGTAATAGCCATTCAATACAGGATCTTTCTGGGAGTAGTCAAGCAGGGGCCCGAGAGTTCAATTTTTCCTTGTTAAAGCCTCACTCCAAACAGAGAACTCCTCTAGGATGAGGCCCAGCGCCTGCCGTGAAGCTTGGGCAAAGCAGGGACCCAGGAAATATCCCTCTAGAAGGTAGCCCGAGACACCTAACATTTGGACTTTCTCGTTTACATTCCCCCTTCCCAATCTTGGATTGTAAACTATTGCGGGGAGGAATGGGAGCTTTCTATACAGCAGATCACAAGTCCTTCCAGGAAAGAACTCACTAGGGGCCTGGAAGTTCAACTTTTCCGCTGCACAGCTACACATCCCTTTTTTTCTGACCAGACATATCAACTCCTTAACCTAAGAGCTCCCTGCAAGTAGTGGGAGAACGGCGAGCTCAAGCGGTGAGTCCTGCACACCGCGGCAGCTCAATGCTCCAGGGCACATAGGAAGGAGCGCTCTCCTTCCACTCCCGCCATAGCGTAGGCCCCAAAGCTCTTTGACCCCCGGTGTCCCCTTCGTTCTCCCTCCACCCTCTCCGTTCCCCCAGCGGTCTCGTCCCCAGCCCGCCCCGCGGCGCCCCTCACCCGTCTCTCTTCACTCCAGCAAGACCCCGCCGCTCTTGACACAGACCCTCTGCTCCTGGTGTGCAGCACCCCTCACTATCCGCACCTCCCATTGGGCGGCGCCCTCATCTCTGGTGGCCAATCAGAGTCGGCAGCGTAGGGCAAGCGCCCTTGAGCCTGCGTGTTGAAGCTCAGGCGGGGCTCGGTGAGTTTCTCCACACACACAACTGTGCCCTGTGGGCTGGGCTGCGGGCTTGGAGAAGCGCTTGCGCAGTTCTTCCGGGTGCTTCTCTGCCAAGTCCGAAAGTTCAGTGGAGAGAAGTGGATGGGCACCATTGGAAAGTGAGGGCCCACGGAGTCGACTGGGCGGCGGGAGCACTCGACAGAGGTGTCATTTCATAGCTGAAAAGACAGCATCTCTCAGAGCACAGCTTTGGAGCCAACAAACCTGGAGTACTTCCCCTCTCTGGGCCTCACTGTGCTCCTGTGTAAAATGGGCTTGAATCACATCCAAGGTTGAGGGGACTGGATGAAATCAAACACACAAAAACGCTCAGCACAGGGCCTGATACACCGTGGGTGCTCACTAAAACCTATTTAACTTGTACATACTCCTCCCCAGTGTGCTTTTCCTTCCCTCCCACTCTTCTGTCGATTTAATGATATTCACTTACTGGGCCCCAACGTGTGTCCGACCCAGAACTGGGTTTCGAGAGGTTACAACTGCCATCAGAGGAAGGGACATTTCCAGGGTCACTGCTGCAGTCCCAGCAGAATCAGTGCTTGCTGAGACAGTGCCAGGCAGGACCTAGGTGTCCCGCCTCCTAAGGGGAGTTAATTCCGGGGGTGAGAACCGGTCCAGCCGGGGACCTGTCTCAAGGCAGGTATGGGCACTGACCTTGAGTCACCTAAGGGTGGAGGGGGCGGGGGGAGCCGCCACTCCCAAAACTCTGCCTTGGTGAGAACGCTTATACTCGCAGCCTGGACTCAAGCTCTTCTGATAAGACACCCGCTCTTTCCAGAAAGAAACTAATAGGTTCAGGTTAGAGAGGGGCTATTGGGAGGTCCTGTGACCTTGAAGGGCAGAACTGGAAGGGATTATGGGGGAGGGGGGCTCGTATGGATGCCCTCAGGAAGTGCGCAGTCGGGATGGAGGGGTCTAGCAATCAGGAAGGAGGTAGTGGTTCCTAACATGAGATGCAGGTGTGCTTGTTTTCATCCGGGGAAAGAATTTATAGATGAGGGTTGGGGGTTCTGTTGGTTGAGGAGGGATTCCAGTTGAGATCACGAGATGACACAGTTGGGTTGCAGGTTCCTTGTTGCCATTAGGAGTAAGGGGCAGTCAATCTAAAGGAGGAGCGCATAAATCCTGATCATAAGGACCCGGGCACTATTCAGAACCAGGAAGGCTGGTCGTGATTGTGGTCTTTGCCATGGGCAGTTGGGGGCAATGGTACTGTGGGAGCCTAGGTCGTGATTAGGCGGGAGCTGTAGCCCATGAGATGAGTAGTTCCAAAAGGTTGTGACGTGGGGTAACAAGAACCCAGAGATTTAATCACTAACTGGTAGAAGCACCTCAGCAATCCTTGTACCAAGTCCAATCCATGTGCATAACCGCTCTCGCTCTGCGCAGGCGCAGCACAGGACAGCTCAGACGCTACGGTCGAGGGCGGGCCCCGAGGGGTGGGACTTGAGCGCCTCACTCTGCGCTTGCGCTTGAGAGGCGTGGCGGTCGCACCTGCGCGAGTTGGGGGAAGGAGGAGGGGCGAGGTGACGCAGGCGTAATAATAGAGAAGGTGCCAGAAAGATCCAAAACAAGTGGCTGCGGCCGTCGCCCAGGAGTCATCAGACGCCGTATTCTGGTGAGGATCCAGAGAGGCTTATGGGCGATTGGTGGCGGGTAGACGAAACAACCTGGGTGCGGGGGGTGGGGGGGCGGGAACAGTACCATCCGTACAGTGCGTTGGGGTCGGGTTCAGTCAGCACCACCTGTGTGGGGTGAGAGCTGGTTTGGTCGGTCCCACTTGTAGGGGCCAGGGGGTCACTTTCGGACGGTACCACTCGAGTGGAGCCGTGGGCCTGATCGGATAGTACCGCTGGACGGAGCCCAGGGGCACGTCCGGACAGTACTAACCAGAGTCAAAGGTCAGTCGTTAGGGTGCCCCAGGATGGGCCCCCAGGCTTGTTCGGACCGAATCACCTGGTCGGTTCCGGAGGCTGGTTCGGCACATACCACTTGGGGAGGGGCGTTCGGGCTCTGCGGGCCCGGTCGGAGGTCCAGTGATGTCGGGCGTCTCGACTTGTTACTAGGGGACCTTGGACGATACCATGCCCTTCCGGGGGGGGGGGGGAGGCTGAGACCTCTAGGGTGTGAGGGTGGCCCTGCACCGCGGGTCGGGAACTGGGGGACGCAACTGGCGAGGTTGGCGTTCGGGCCCCCACGTCGCTGACCACTGCCCCCTCCCCGCTGAGTGGGTTCTAGGCCCTGGCTCGAGCTCGTTCCACCCCCTTCCCCGGGTATGGCGCTGTCTGGGTCGACCCCTGTCCCGAGCTGGGAGGAGGATGAGTGCCTGGACTACTACGGGATGCTGTCGCTTCATCGTATGTTCGAGGTGGTGGGCGGGCAGCTGACAGAGCGCGAACTGGATCTGCTGGCCTTCCTGCTGGATGAGGCCCCCGGTGCCGCCGGAGGCCTGTCCAACGCCCGTAGCGGCCTGGAGCTGCTGCTGGAGCTGGAGCGCCGCGGGCAGTGCGACGAGAGCAACCTGCGGCTCCTGGGGCAACTCTTGCGAGTGCTGGCCCGGCACGACTTGCTACCGCACCTGGCGCGCAAGCGGCGCCGGCCAGGTATGGTTGAACGCGAAGGTGATAGACTTTTGGTGGGGAGAGAGCCTTGCTTCTCATCTGAGCCTTCATGGTGCCCTGATATGGACAGGGCCGTATTAGAAAGCCTATGTCCCACCCCAGTATTCCCTCCTCCCAGAGTGTCAATGAGAAACACAAGAGGGAGGAGGCAAAGCTTTGAGAGGCGAGCGTGTGGAATTTGGCCAGAGCAGTAATGATGTTTGTGGCCACTGTTTATGGAGGGCTTGGTTCATGCCAGACACAGAGTAAGCCTTTCGTATAAGCTATCACCATATATCCTCCTGGTAATCCCATGAGGAAGTCCTATTATTTCCCACTGGACGGGGAAAACAACAGGTTCAGAGAAGTTAAGCAGCTTGCTCATAGGAGAACTGAGTCCTGTGTGCCTGGCACAGGAGATACAATGTGCCCAGACTGACAAAGTGCCTATTAGTGAGGCATACATTGATGGGAGAATCAGATAGTAAAACAGATAAACAGTGTATTTCTACATCTGGGTTTGGAAAGACTAAAACAAAGTAATGGTATGTAGAGAGAAGGGAATCCTAAGTAAGAGGAGGCCCCCCTTATATTGAGTAATCAGTCAAGACCTTTCTGAGGTGATATTTAAACTGAGGCCACACTGCTGCTGCGGTGCATAGAAAATTCACAGAGAGGAAAAGGCAAGCTTTGAAACCCTGAGGCGGGACTGAGTTTTGCGTCATCAGAGACCAGTGTGGCACAAGTAGAGGGGACTAAAGAAAGGGCAGAGAGGTAGGTGAGAAGCCACATCACAGGCTTGCAGATAACACAGCTAGAAAGTGAGAACTAGGATTCACGCTGGTTTGTGTCCAGAGTTGATGCCCTTAATCCTTGTGAGGGAAAGAGAGCAGTCTGAGAAGGCTGGGAGCTGGGAGGGTTTAAGGCATGGGAGCCCCATATGTGCATAGGCCTTGAGCTGTTGAGGTTTTGGTGGGATTACTTGGTGAGGTGCAGGGGCTAGTTTGGGGAGGAGGGTTGTGAGGCGCCCCTGTCCAGAATAAGCCCATGGGATTTGGATAACCAGGGGAAGGGCAGCACTAGGGAGGGACTGACATTGCTTTTGGAAAAATACGTATGGAGGAGGTTAGGCTCTGGAAGAGAAGATTTGGGGAACCTGAGGAGAAGCCTGCTTACTCCTTGGGGCCTCAGGGAGAGCTAGGGGTAGTTGATGGCGGGCAGTATTGCAGGGATCCTGACCATGACTCAGTTTACAAAATAACTCTGACTGGCTCCTCCTCTGTATTGGGAGGCATTGAGCAACCGCTGGGCAGGAGGTGTTGGAGAGAGAGTGGGTGTCTGGACTCTGACCTCTGGGGAACTCAGACACCCTGTGGGGTGGGTGTTCCTCTCAGGGGGTGGGAATTGGAGGCTGGGCCTACGAGGGGCCTGAGGCTGTGAATACTTCTTTCCATTTTTCTCTCCCCACAGTGTCTCCAGAACGCTCTAACTATGGCACCTCCAGCTCTTCTACAAAGAGGACGGAGGGCAGCTGCCGTCGCCGTCGGCAGTCTAGCAGTTCTTTAGATGTTCAGCAGGACCAGTGGGAGACAAGTGAGTCCAGCTGGGTGGGTGTGAAGGCCGTTTCCCTCTCTCCCTTCTGAACCCTGATGAACCGCCCCCATCTTGGCCCAGCAAGAAAACGGCGCAAGGGGTCATTCTGCTTTGTGTGTTCATTATTCCTACAAAACTGCGTGTCCAGAAGCAACGTATGGAGTTGTTTCTGGTGGTTTTATATTTCATCTAAATGGCATCACACCATGGGTTCATCATTCTTCACGTGGCTGTCTTTGGTGGACATGTTTTTTAGCTTTATTCATGTTGAGTAACTCATTGGTATTTTTTGACTGTCATGCCAGTTAATAATTTATCCAATCTCCCCCAGCCCAGTTTTTTAATTATTCAGACATAACTTCAACCATACAGAGAAATAGTACAGTGAACATGTTCCTCTCTTCCTAGATGCAGTGATTTTAGACACGTTTTGACACTTTTGTTTTACATGTAGATATGTCATTCTTTTGTTGGTGGACCCTTTGAAAGTAAGTTCCAGGCATCAGGGCACTTGACCCCTAAATCAGCAGGCCTCTCCTGATAATAAGGAGATTCTTCGCTACCACTTCAAGACTGTTACCGTACATGAGAAAGTAAACAGTTAGTTCTCTGATATCCTAATGGTCCGTTTTCATACCTCTGAGAGACCGTCTTCACTTTCAGGACTCACTCATAGTTGAGTTGTTGTTGTTGTTGTTGTTGTTATTGTGTTTCCTTGACCTTTTACTATAGAAATGAATCTCCTCCCCCACCTATACCCTTCCTTTTCCCCTTGACATTGACTTCCTGATCCTTCCAGGCCACTTGATGTGTGGAATGTCCTGATTGTTTCTGAAAGTGTGTAATAATTTTCTAATGGGGTCATTTAACTTGTCCCTTTGTCCCCTATATTTCCTGTAAAGTGGGAATTGGGCCTGGAGGCTAGATTCAGTTCAGGCCCCATGCCTTTGGCAGTAATGTTTCTCAGTTGATGCCGTGTGCTTCGCATTGGAGCACGTCGGGAAGCAGAAGGTCTGGTTTTCCTGTCACATGGGGGCAAGTTCGATCACTTGGTTAAGGGGGTGTCTGCCATATTTGTCCTTTGCAAAGGGATATTTTCCCCCTTCATGGTTAGTAAACAATCTATGGGACGACACCTTTGGCACATCCTGTTCTCCAACAGGATCCCCAGTGGGCTTAGCATCCATCTCCCTAAACCAGTTATTACACTGGTGTTCGGAAAACGGTGATTTTCTAATTCTTTCATTTTCCTACATCTATTAGCTGGCATTTTTTCAAGAGGAGTTTTTCTTTCCACCACCACCCCCCTTTCTTTTTGATGGGGAGTATCATTATAGACTCATGCATTCTTATTTATTTATTGTATTATAATCAATTAGTCATTGTTTAGATTGGCTAGCTCCTTTGTCTTTTTGATGAGCCTCCGTCATGCACTGGGTGCTGCCTGCTTTGTGGCCCTGCAAGATGTCGCACTCACCTGCACTTTCCCTTCCCCGGTCCCGTAGTCAGCTCCTTGAGAAGGCTGGTTTCTTCTAGAAGCAGTGGTATTTAGGGACCAAGACCTGTGTGCTGAGTATGTGCATCGTTTCTAGGCTCTTTCAGTGAACAGAGTCAGAAATTGTGGTTTTTAAAAGTTCATATTAAGCCCTGCCCTGGCTGGTGTGGCTCAGTGGATTGCGTGCTGAGCTGCGAACCAAAGGGTTGCCAGTTTGATTTGGGTTGCAGGCCAGGTCCCCGGTGGGGGGTGTGCGAGAGGCAACCAATTGATGTTTCTCTCCAATGCTTTCTCCCTCTCTTCCCCTCTCTTTAAAAGTAAATAAATAAAAAGTCTTTTAAAAAATAAAATAAAAATTCATATTAGACCCTGACTGGTGTAGCTCAGTTGGTTGGACATCATCCTGCAAAGTGAAAGGTCGCCAGTTTGATTCCTGGTCAGGGCACAGGCCTGGGTTGCAGGTTCGGTCCCCAGTTGGGGTGCATATGAGAGAGGCAGCCAATCAATGTTTCTCTCTCACATTGATGTTTCCTTCCCTCTTTTCTCTCTCCTTTCCTCTCTCTCCGAAAAAGAAAGTTCATACTAATATTTTTAAATTAAAAAAACTTTTACTTATTGATTTTTAGAGTGGGGAAGGGGAGAGAGAGACACACATATATCAATTTGCTGTTCCACTCATCTGTGCATTCACTGGTTGATTCTCACATGTGCCCTGACCAGGGATCGAACCTGAAACCTTGGAGTATCAGGACATGCTCCAGCCACCTCAGCTACACAGCTAGGGCCATATTAGTATTTTTAATTCAAAATTAACATACAGTACAAGGATTTTTTCCTTTTACACTGAAAATCTTGTTGTTGTTGTTGTTTTTAAAGATCTTATTTGTTTTTAGAGAGAGGGAAGGGAGGGAGAGAGAGAAGGAGAGAAACATCCATGTGTGGTTGCCTCTCACGTGGGCCCCACCAGGAACCTGGCCTGCAACCCAGGCACGTGCCCTGACTGGGAATCCAATCGGAGACCCTTTGGTTCGCAGGCTGGCACTCAATCCACTGAGCCACACCAGCCAGGGCTAAAAATTTTTGACTAATCTTTTAAAAAAATTTTTTTGACTATGTCTTCCAAGACAGGTTCTCACCCAGGGTCTCACTGCACAGGGACCAACCTCGAACTCTTCCTCGGGCTCTGGGAAAATCTGCCTTGGTGTTCTACCTATCATCTGGTCATTAACCACCCCATTTTTCTCCCTTCAGGCTCCCCTCCAACGAAGCGGCAGCGGCGGAGTCGGGGACGGCCCAGTGGTGGTGCCAGACGGCGGCGGAGAGGGGGCCCAGCCGCCCCCCGGCAGCAGCAGGAACAGGCCAGACCCACCTCGGAAGGCAAAGTGACCTGCGGTAGGTATCTGTGGGGCTCGGGGAGTGCATGGACAGTGCCTGGGGCAGGCTGCTGAGCCACGGGACAGGAGGAGTGGGTACTTGCCTGGCAAGTGGCACCCCTAGTGGTGGGTCTAGCAGGTGGGCAAGCAGTTCTTGCCCCTCTGGTTAGCAGTGGCTTTCTTGTCCCTTTCTTCATCTTGCTCATCTACACTCTGCTGGTAGTTGGAGGGTCCTGTCCTGTGCCACCTCTCCAAGAAGCCTGCCCTGACAGCCTGCTGCCTGCCTCCAGTGTCGTTTGTTTACTTAGCAAACATTTGCAAGGATGTATTTATTCAGCGATCAATCCTTCTGGGGGGGCGGGGGGTGGGGAATGGCATCCTGGGCAAGCTGCCTGATTTACCTCTTGGCTTTAGCTGTCAGATCTTGGGCAGGTGACCGAACCTCTCCATGTCTCAGTTCCCGCGTCTGTAAAGTGGGGCTGATAATGGTATCTTCCAACCAGGATTGTTGAGAGCAAATGAGTTAACACACGGAATACACTCAGAATAGTGCCTGGCCTGGGCCTATGTACCAGTTTTCCCTTCTCACTGTCACTGTGCCACGTACAAGAACAGCAGTGAGGTCCCTGCCCTATCGGAGGTGACCTTCTTTCTAGCAGAGTGACAGACCAGTGAAACCAAAGCCCATTGTAGACAGTAAGCCCCAGGAAGAGAGGGCAGAGATCATGGGGATCAGGTGGAGTAGCCCGGTAGGCCTCCAAGTAGGTGGAAGTTTGGCTTTGATTCCATGTAGCAAGTGCTGCCAAAGGGGCTGAGGTGATCTGATACTTGTTCTTTTTCTTTTTCTTTTTTTTTGAAGATTTTATTTATTTTTAGAGAGAAGGGAAGGGAGGGAGAAAGAGAGGGAGAGAAACATCAATGTGTGGTTGCCTCTCATGTGTTCCCCACTGGGGACCTGGCCTGCAACCTAGGCATGTGCCTGACTGGGAATCGAACTGGTGGCCCTTTGCTTCACAGGCCCGTGCTCAATCCACTGAGCTACACCAGCCAGGGCCGATACCTGTTCTTAAAGGAACTCTGACCCCATCTGGAAAACCAGTTAATAGATGAGTTAGGGTTTGTAAAGTACTTATAATAAGTTTGGGCACGTGGTGCCTGCCCTGTCAGATGCGGGAAGTAAATTAAAGTGGGAGCAGCAAATGAGTGGCAAGGCTGCTCCACTCCAGCGAGCAGGAGAAGTGAACCCATTGGAGAGGGCGAGAAGGGAGTGGACTGAAGAAAGAGGGATGTACAGCTGACTGGACCTGCAGACAGGTTGGGTCGGGCGGGTTGAGGGGACTGTACTGTGGAGATGCAGGCTCAGACTTTGCCCTTGAGAAACGACACTTGTCCTGAGGGAAGGGCACAGGCCTGGGTGGGCACACTGTCTTGCACACACTCCCCCCTGACATCTCTGGTACATCCTCTGAGTCGAGCAAGCCTGTGGATATGGGATCAGGCGGTGAGATGCTCAGGCAGGGCTGGGACTGTGGTAGAGTTACAGGGGAAGGTCTGAGGTTGAGGCAGCCCTGCATTCCCCATGAAACCTCCATCCCAGGTGCTTCCTCTGACTGTCTGCCATTCCCAGTGCCTTGCCTCCCCTCCCCCAGGCTGTGGGCTACACATCAAATTCCCTAGGTGAGACTGCTGGGCGGGTCGGAGGAAGAGACCAGTAGACTTTGAGGGGTGGCTGCTTTGTCATGACTTCCCTCTGCTCCCCAGTCAGGTATAATTACCAGAGTCACCAGGCTGGCTGGGCTGCCCAGGGAGTCACTGCCTCCCTAGGGAGCAAGCCAAGCTGAGGCTTGGGAGGGGTTTTGCCTGTGGAAGCATCAGGTCTCCTCCTTGAGGGCAAGGAGGTTGTTCCTAGGGTGTGGCTGGCCCTTGATGGGGGGATGGGCACGCAGGTCTGACTGCTGACTCACTAGGCAGGGTGGGGCTGGAGTGAGGCTCTCCCCAGTTAGGGCCCTGGTTTTTCCCTCTGAAAGCAAAGATGGCTTACTTTTAATGAGGCCCAGTCCCAGGGGTGATAGAAGGCTCCTTTAGACCCAAGTGAGGAAGGATCCTGCTGTTCTGGTCCCCTTCTCACCTATAACAGCTCTGGGGTTTGACCCTCAGTCAGCTGCCCTCCACTTCGTGGTGGTATAACCGAGCAAATCGGGTCTTGGCCACACGGCACCTTGACACATGACCCAATAGTTAGTGTTGAAGGAAACAGGTTTTTATTAACAGGATTCCAATCTTGGGGTGGTGAGAGCACCCCTGCTCAGAGCCCTGTTCTCCCGTGAAACCCAGCACTTCCGTTGCTCTCCAAAAGGCTGCTAGCCAGAAACATGCCCAAAAGTTCCCCATGTCCTTATCTGTTCTTAAGTTGGCTGCGGCTGCTTAAACAGATCTCCATCCTGTCAGGATTGTGCACTTGTGGGTTTCAGAGTCGCCGTCCCCTCGCAATAGCTCTCTCCTTCAGGACCTGGGGTGCGTTGTCCTCAGCCTCCACGAGGTAGTCCAGGAAGACACGTGCCGTGTTACACCGGACCATGGTGGAGTCCAGTGAGGCACATGTCCCAGGAGAGTGGCTTCTCTGTAGGTCCTTCAGAGAAGCAGGGTCAGCATTCCCAGTCCCAGTTCAGTTCAGCTCCAAACATCTCCCACAAATCCGTGCTTGGTCAGGCAGGTGCCTGCACAGCTCCATCAGCTCTCTCCTTACTCCCTTTCCTCCTGCGTGGCTTCTCTCTATACCCTGAGACCTCATGGCAGACTGGGCCCTCCTCTACCCCCTTTCCTCCTCATGGTGTTCATTTCTTACTCTCTGAGCCCACCCGTACTTTAAGTGCTCAGCCCAGAACTCCTCTGTGACCTCATATCCGGCCCCTCCCATGATGTGTTCCTTTTGCCAGTTCTTCAGTATCCTTTATCTTCTTTCAGCTGCCATCTTTAGTCAGGGCAGTAGTTTCCTGTGACACAGGGGCATGGGGTGGGTATCCACATCTCCTGGCTGTACCACAAGTCACTATATGC
This sequence comes from Macrotus californicus, assembly GCA_007922815.1. Classification (NCBI taxonomy): domain Eukaryota; kingdom Metazoa; phylum Chordata; class Mammalia; order Chiroptera; family Phyllostomidae; genus Macrotus; species Macrotus californicus. The sequence continues at coordinate 165,167 of VMDR010000137.1, forward strand.
CCTTAAAGACACATACTACCTTTTCCTCAGTGTGTATACCTTTTACCCTGGGTGGCAGCACAGCTATTAACTTGCCATTGTTATGTAAAGTATTTTAAAGGCTGTATCACCCACTCCCTCTTCCCCCCACCAGGGATTGTGGGGAATATGCTGTTATTTCTAGGGACTCCCTGCTCTGCACCCCGTTACAGCAGAACCAGAATAAATTCCCGAGGGCCATAGAGTGTGAGGAAGGGGGCACAGGGAGGTGGGGTGAGGTCCTGGGCTTGGACACATGCCCTTGGAGTTTCCATGTCCCTTTCAGGGCCATCTACTGGGCACTGTCCCGGGTGTACTACCCCCTGACCTTGAATTTTCAAGACAGTATTGAGGTATAGGGATGATGGCCCTTATTGTACAGAGTGACGGGTGGGGCTGGGCCGACTCAGGTTTGCCCATTTGGTAATCACATACATACCTGTGGGTGCCCCTGCCAGGTGCAGCAGGGGCTGGAGCCCCTTGCCCTCAAGGAGCTTGAGTTCTGATGGGAGGGGAAAGCCAAGAGACAGAGATGTCTGACGTCAGCTGAGAAGAGGAAGGAGGGCAAAAGGGGGTAGTGATCGAAAATGTGGTTTTTAGACATATTTTCTAGATAAGGTGGTCTAGGAAGGCCTCTCAGAAGGGTGTGTGGATGGCTGGGGTGGAATATTTCAGGTAGAGGGGGAGCAGGAGCCCAGGCCCAAGAGGGAGTGTGGTGGTGGTGGTGCAGGGTTGGTAGCGAAGCTGGCAAGGCTGGAGTGGAGGGCGTGAGGGGGGCCTGCTGGGAAGTGAGGGCGGGAGGGGTAGCCAGGGGCCCATTCTGCAGAGCCTGTGAGCCTTGGCCGGGGCTTCATGTTTATTTATTTAGTTTGATTTTTATTTTTTAATCCTTGCCCGAAGACTTTTTTTTTCATTGCTATTTTGAGAGAGAGAGGAAGGGAGAGAGAATCAATTGCCTGCCTACTGTATGCATCCGGACCAAGGATTGTCTGTGCCCACGCTGGGGATTGAGGCTGCAACCTAGGCACGTGCCCTGACTGGGGGTTCAACCCACGACCCTTCAGTTACAGAGATGACGCTCCAACCAGCCGAGCCACACCAGTCAGGGAGCATTATTTTTAGTGATGGGAAACAATGAGAGGCTGAGCTTTGTGTCTCCCTCAACATTTTCTGAGGAGAAGAGAGAGACGCAGATGAGACTAGTGTAGCAGACCCCGACTTCTGCCACTCAGCTTCGGCACTTGCCCACTTGGGGCTAGTTGATATTAATGTCTCGATATTAAGTATCTAATTAGTGCTCACATTCCACTTGTCTCACCAAAGTTCGTTCTGCCAGGTCTCTCCTAACCTCTTGGATTCCCCAGCCATCTCTTTTCTTCTTTCCCGCCTTGCATTGTGTTTGCTGAGAGTATTGTCCCCGCCCTGGCTGCGCTGCTGGGTGGGTTGGGGCACTGTCCCCCAGAGCAGAAGGCTGTGGGGTCGGTTTCCCGTCAGGGCACACAGCTAGATTGCAGAGCTTTTTTGTGTTTTTATGTTTCATTTATTTTTATTATTATTTTTTGTTCCAGGGCTAAAGTTTACTTATTTTTAATATTTTGTTGATTATGCTATTACAGTTGTCCTGATTATTTCCGCTTTGCCCACCTTCACCCAGCACCTCCCGCCCCTCAGGCAATCCCCCCACCATTTGTTCATGCCCATGGGTCATGTGTGCGAGTTGTTTGTATTTATTTATTCTTAGGGAGAGGGGAATGGAGTGAGAAGGAGAGGCAGAGAAACATCAGTGTGCCAGAGAAACATTGATCAGTTGCCTCCTGCGCACCCCCAGCTGGGGGCTTGCCCGAAACCCAGGCCCCATTCAGTTTGTGGGACAGCACCCAAATCCCTGAGCTGCACCAGCCAGGGCCTAGGTTGCAGGTTTGGTCCCTGGCCAGGGTGCATGTATGGGAGGCAACCCATTGATATTTCTTTCTTTTGTTTTTTTAAGATTTTATTTATTTTCAGAGAGAAGAGAGGAAGAGAAACATCACTGTGTAGTTGCCTCTCACACAGCCCCCTCTACCCCACTGGGGACCTGGCCCGCAACCCAGGCATGTGCCTTGACTGGGAATCTAACCCGTGACCCTTGGGTTCACAGGCCGGCGGCACTCAGTCCACTGAGCCACACCAGCCAGGGCTGATATTTCTCACACTGATGTTTCTCTCTCTCACTCCCGTTCTTGCTCTCATCAATGAACAAAACATATCCTCGGGTGAGGATTAGAAAAAAGAAAGAATAGTCCCACAGCCCTTCCCAAAGACTGAATTTTGCCAGTTTCCTCCTGTGCTAGGGTTGAGTGAATGTGTTTATCGTCTCTGTTTCCTGAAAATTGGTAGTTGGGGCTGGAAAGGCTTGATCAGCTTCTGGTTTGATGTTTCGTTTTCTTCAAGCTCACTTCCTAGGTGGTGTGTTCTTACCTTTCTCTGGCATTGGGAGCAGTTTCTCCTCATTGCCATGATCCATTACTTTAGCAGAGGTTGAAGGGCTTCTCATTTGACATCTTGCTCTGGCTATCTCTTGGGAAAGGGAGGGGTGCTGCTGTGGTCCAGAGGGGCATGGTCCTGGCCCTGTGTGGCGGTGGGCGGCCAGGGTCTTTTCATTGGAGCGCGCTGGCTGCCTCTCTCCACCAAGCACTGTGGGAGCACAAGTCCTCCTTGTCCCTGGCCGCCCTACTGGGAACTCCCAGAGAGAAGACCTGAGAGAGGTTATCTCTGGCCCTAAACCACACCTAACTTAGGGATTAGCATGCAAGGTTGCTCACCTGTTCATCTGGCCTATCCCTCCTGTCTTCCCTGGTCTCCCCCTGGGAAGTCTCTCCGTTTTTCCTCTGAGGCCCACCTGAGTGCAGGAAACAGGAATAAGTCTTTTCTCTAGGAAGACATAGCCCCAAGCCCCTGTCCTGGGGGCAGAGAGCATTTCCCTACAGTGGCCCAAGTGGAGCAGGACTGCTGACAAATGGCTTGGTGTTCCTGGCCATGGGAAATCACTCAGCCAGCCCCCAGCCCAGGTCACGTGCTTGCTGGGTGTTCTTCCTGCCTCACCTCTCACTGTCACACGTGGGCCAGTCTATCCACTTCTTTCTGTGTCTTCTACTTTCATCTGGGACTGCTGCCCTACCCTGTTCCTGATACCCTGATGTCCTTGAAAGACGAAATGAGTTCCAGGTACCAGCCTCAGCTATTCACCTGCATCCAGCCATGGAATCCTCACAGTGAGCCCATGAGAGCAGGTGCAAGGGTGGGGATGTCCCACAGAGGAGGCCACTGAAGTGCGGGGAGGTGTGGTCACCGTTGGAGGTCCCCATCTCCCTGCTATGGCCTGCGAGGGTGTGGTCAGTTCTCTCCCTCCAGTGTCCCCTTGTGTCCTCCTCCCCCACTGTGATGCAGCCACACTGGACGGTAGCTTGTGAAAGTTCCAAGTTCATTTTCTGCCTCTGGATTTTCATGTGCCGTCTTCTCTTCCAGAATGCTGCTCTTCTCTCCCCAGTTTTTCTGTCTCAGCCTACTTGTCCTCGTCACGTCCAGTGTCGTTTTCTGGAGAGGTCCTTTCGGATCATTTCAATGTAAATTACACCTCGTGCTCTGTCATTTTCTGTCTCACCCTCAGGATGTCATTGATTACAGATTTCTGTGTATTGTGAGAGGCAGCAAGTGAGAGAGGTACCTCGGTTGGAATTCCCGCTCTGCTGCTTCCTGCCTTTATGGCCTTGGGCAGGTCACTCATGCCCCGTGCCTCAGTTTCCCCATCTGCAAAAGGGATAACAGCACTGCCTAACAGTGTTGAAGGGATGATGACAAGGGTCAGTTGGTGTGAAATGTGTGCCCGCCTGCAGTCAGAACTACCGGGGTGTCACCCGTCGTTACTGAGTTGTTGGTGAGGAGTCCAGGGGAGATGGCACATGTGCTGTGACCCAGGGCAAGGGACGGAGCCGCAGGTCAGACGGCACGTGGCCTCTGTGTGCTGCCCTGCTGTGCTCCAGACCCAGTGGGACTGTGGTCTGGGGAAGGGTTTACTCCTCTGTAAGCAGGGTAATGAAGGTTCTGTGAAGACTCGGGGGCCTAAGACAGGGAAGGGACTTGGGTAGGGCCAGGTCCATGGGAAGTGCTCTCTCACTGGGGGCTACCTGTCTTCCAGTGTCACGTGTGGCGGGGTGTTTGTGTCACCCCCATGTTGCTGGCACTCAGTGAAAATAGCTGTTCCATGAAAGAATGAGAGAGACTCACTCGACTCTGCCCTGGTTCTGTCCTTCTAACTACCCTCCAGTGTTGTGGGGTGGGCTCTGGGTGAATAGGCTGACAGTTTATGCCACAGATCTCATAGCAGCCTGTGCTGAGGAGAAAGATTACCCGGGAGGGGATTCACTTGGGCAGGACATGGTGGGTGAGTGGATCGTTCTGGGCAGAGAAGGCTGGCAGGTCAGTTTTGTGAGTAAGCAAGGCTTGTGCTGAGAGCGCTTTCCTCGTGAATGGAGAGCAGGGCATGGGAGGTTCTAGCGGGGTTGAAGGAGGTGAGGGAGGAGGGGCTTGGCCCAGGGCGTGGGCAAGGGAGGGCACGAGCTGGGCAGAGGCTGTGGGTTAGAGGTGGGCGTCAGAACCGCGGTCCCCGTTTCTGAGTGCCTTGGGTGTTGTAGGCCCTGCGTCAGGCATTTCACAAGTTGCCTCGTTGAATCCCTCATGACCCCACTGTGTAGCAGGGACCTCTTGTTTGTTTATGTTTTTCAGGTGGGGAAACTGAGGCTCAGAGAGGTGAGGTCACATGCCCAAGGCCGCACAGCTAGAGAGTGGCAGAGCCGGGACTCGCCTCAAGGTCTGTCTGACTCCGCCACCTGGCTCTGTGCCTCTGCCACTGAGCAGCCACGTGTGGCCTTGGACAGGTGCTGCTCCTCCCAGTCCCTGTTCCCCAGCCCACACCAGTTGAGGGCATGGTCAGACACTCAGTAGGAGTCAAGGATGTGAGCCCAGAGGTCTTACCTGGTCCTTGGGTGAAGGGAGCTGGGCCTGAGTTTCCTGTGAAGTCCTGGGCTTTGAGGAGACAGGCTGAGGCTCCTCTCAGGGCAGAAAGAGGAAGGGTTTGGGGGGGAGGGGGAAGTGGGCGGCGCTGGGGAGTCATCTCCGGGAGCAGGGGCCTGCTTTCTGCTTGCCGCTCTGCTGCTCACACGGTGACGGGTAAAGGGAGTCCGGGATGTGACACTTCCCCTTCCAGAGCTTCAGCTTCCTCATCTGTCATATGGGTTGAATGTGGTCCCTGCCCCACAGGGCTAACCCTTCTGAATCCCCCGAGGTAAAGCATCCGGCACGTTGGAGCTGTGGGAGGCTCCCGTTCTCGGAGCACCTGCGGGCTTGGGGTGTGCACCGTGCCAACTAGTTTCTTCCTATTCTCTGCTCTTTTCAACCCTCTTAACAGCCCTTCCCAGCAGGGATTGTCCCCCGGTTTAGGCAGGAAACTGGGCTCAGAGAGTCTGTGAGTTGTCCCAGGTCACATAGCTGGTGCCTGGGGTGGAACTGGGTCCGTTGACCTGAACTATGAACTACTCTTTGGGGCATGGGGGGTTCAGCAGCTTTGGTCCTGAGCTGCCACTGCCTGACCCTGTGACCTCGGGCAAGTCACTGCACTTCTCTTTGCCTCCATTTCCTTGTCTGTGCAGTGGGGTTGGTAGGAGGGCCTACGTCACAGGGTTGCTTGAGGATGCAGTGACTCCATAGGAGTCCGGCGCTGTGAGTGGCGCCTGGCAGACAGGCACTGCTCTGCGGCGGGACTGCTGGTGCTCACAGCCTGTAGCCGACCCTCAGGACGGCCTGCTCCGTGTGGTGTTAGTAGCCTCGTTTCACAGGTGCAAGTTCAGTAATCCCAAAGGGAGCTGATGTGCACATCACAGGTCACATTTGTAAGGGTAGGCTGTGGAAGTCTCGTGCCCTCCTGTCCACCACACAGAGCTGCCATCTGTCTCATGTGGGCGAGCGAGGGCAGCGTCGTAAGTGACAAAAACCCAACTCAGCCCGGCTTCAGCAGAAAAGAAATTGCGGCTCCTGAGAGGAGCTCAGGAGTCTCTCCCTCTGTGTCGCTGGCCCTGCCTGCGCAGGCTTCGCTTTCTCCCTTCCTGGGGCCAGAGTGGCCCTCAGCAGCTCTGCCATTGTCCAGTCCTCGGTTTTAGCAGCTTCCGGAAAGAGAGCACTTGGTGCCTGTAGGGCCAGCCCCGCTCGAGCCTCGAGTCTCCCGGGTCTGGTGCTTGCTTGGTGCGTGGGGGCTGGGAATGTGGTTGACTCACATGAATGTCACTGTTTGAAGGTGGGGGAGGGGTCAGGCCGGTTGCCTAAAGGGGAGTCGTTCGTTCATGCATTGATTCTTTCATAAATATGTATCGAGCACCTACTGTGTGCCGCAGGTCTGTGCAAGTGATCAAAGCACCTAACTATGTGCCATGGGGCTATAGAAGTAAACAAAATGGACAAAAATCTGTCCTTCAGGGAGCTTACATTGTGGGGAGATGGGTGATAAGCATAACAGGAAGGGAAAGCTTAGAGTAGATGAGAGTAGAATAGGTAGGTGCCTTGGAAAAACTGGAGCAGGGTAGGGGGAACTGGGAGTGCTGGGGGCCAGGGTGCTGGTAGTAAAGCTGTAACTGCGACAGTTGGGGTAGGCCCTGTTGGGGAGGTGACGTTCGAGTAAAGACCTGAAGGAAGTGAGGGAGTAGACTGGGGCCAGAGCATCTCGGGGCTGGGTAGAGCCTGCCCAAGGGTGGGGGTATTGGGCAGCAAAGAGGTAGTGAGACTGGAGTGGGGCGCGTGAGGGGAAGAGGAGGTTGCCAGGTCAGGAGGTAACAGGCCAGACCACAGGAGGAAAGCCATGTGAGGGTGTCACCCATGCTTGGGTGTGGGTACCAGAAGGGGGAAGGATGTGGGGCAGGTGCAGTGCAGCCCACAGGATAGTGGGAGGAGCCTGCAGAGGAAGCTCAAGGGAGGGAGGAGGGGTGGCAGTCCCCTTGTGCATTGTGTTGGGTGTGAGCCCCTCACTGATGAGTCCTCCTTTCTCCGCAGACATCCGGCTCAGGGTGCGAGCAGAGTACTGCGAACATGGGCCAGCCTTGGAGCAGGGTGTGGCATCTCGGCGGCCTCAGGCACTGGCGCGGCAGCTGGATGTGTTCGGGCAGGCCACAGCAGTGCTGCGCTCCCGGGACCTGGGCTCTGTGGTGTGTGACATCAAGTTCTCAGAGCTCTCCTATCTGGACGCCTTCTGGGGGGACTACCTGAGTGGCGCCCTGCTGCAGGCCCTGCGGGGCGTGTTCCTGACTGAGGCCCTGCGGGAGGCCGTTGGCCGGGAGGCTGTCCGCCTGCTGGTCAGTGTGGACGAGGCTGACTATGAGGCTGGGCGGCGCCGCCTGCTGCTCATGGAGGAGGAAGGGGGACGGCGCCCGTCGGAGGCCTCCTGATCTCAGTATCGGGCAGGACTGACCCCACCTTCTAGCTTTCGGGCCGCCTTTTTCCCCCGAGAGGATAAAGACCATCTCTGCTCCTAGGGGACTGTCACTGCAGCAGCTTTGAGGACTGAGACAGACAGATGGCCAGCCCCCACCGACAGCCTGGCTCGTTGACAGCTTCTCTGACAGGATGTGGGCTCTGAGGCCTAAACCACTTCCAGCTGAGTTTCCTTCCCAAGCTCCCCCCACCCCTCCCCCACCCTCAGGTGTGTTCTTTCAGCTCCAGGAGGCTAGGGGCTCCAGCATGCAGATTCCAAAGGGAAGGGCACGGGGGCACATAGTCACCAAGGGCCCCCTGCATATTGTGTCTTTGACCCTGGGCTGTGTGCACACACTGCCCCCATGGAAATCTCTCTTGGGCTCTTTTCCTGGCCTGCTCCACACCCTTATTTGGCTTAAGGGCTTCTCTCTCAGGATCTCTGATTTTACTGCGCCCAACCCTGGGCTTCAGCCACCCCAGGTGCTGGAGCTGAGGCACACATGGGGCCTGCTCTACCTTGCCCACACATCCCTGCAGCCAGCCAGGGCTCTGCCCACCTTCCACACACAGACCTGGCACTCCACCTTCTGCTCCCCAGAGCTGGGCACAGACTTGCACAAGGACCTACACCCAGAGTGTCAGAGGTGTGTTTCCAGTGGTTACCAGACCAAGTGTGCTGTTGCCCGTGGCACCGGGACCAGAAGCCAACTGCTTTCTCAGAAAGGGAAAGGCGAAGGCTTGGGGGCTGATGGGAAAGGTCGTTTATAAATGGCACCAATAAAATTGCCCTGGAAGGGGCACAGGTGGGCATCAAGGCTCACTGGGACTCATTGCTGGGCTAGAGGAAGGAGCTGATGAGAGCCCGGGCCTAGTACCAGTGCGGGGTCTCGCCCAGAATTGGGCTGCAGGGTGGGCAGGATGCTCGGTCGTCTTGTCAGTGGCCACCACAGGCTTGTCCTCCTGTCTGGGCCTCAGTTTCCTCCTCTGTCAAAGGAAGTACAGTCATACCTCAGTACTCATCAGCTTTAGACCTCGTCGAACCCGGTACTCATTGCATCTTGATGAGAAGAGTGTTTGGGGGCTCGTATTTGCTAGAACTTGGGTGAGTCATGATGCCGCCTCGCGGAAGAAAACGCCTCACTAGGCACTCGTCGGCGTCAGCAGGCGTCACGGTGAGTGCCGAGGTACCACTGTACTGCCTTGGAGTCGCAAACACTTGCAGCCCCGCGGACACTTGCTTTGCTCGTTGGGAGTACCAGTATTTTTAACTTGTCCAGTGACGTGGGCCAGCCGTCTCCGAGGCTGACAGCTCAGAGGTTTGGAAATGGAACAGATCAGCAGCCAAACTTCTCTGCCTGGAATCCCTCCCCAGGTGGTTCCCCACATACCGCCTTCTGGAGAGTCACCTCAGATCTGGATCTGTTCTTTTCCTGAAGTCACAAGCTCTTCTTCCTGCCCCCCCTCCCCCGTGGGTGCAGGAGGTTGTGGCCTCCTGCTCTTGCCCCACCACTTGTTTGTGGGCTTAGGAACTCAAGTGTCTTACACAACGCCCAGGGTTTTTCTTCCTGATGGGGAAGGGGACCAGGAGAGGGGAGCTTGGGGTTGGGTAAGAGGGATTCTAACTGTTGGCCTCTCCTGGGGGAAGCGGTGGACCTACCTGGGAACCTGTCCTGGACCCTTGACCTGTGCTGACGCACAAGGGATAAAGCAGCAGGTATGGTGAATGAGCCCTGGCCAGGAGTCCAGACCTGGTCCAGCCGCTTGCTGTGTGACCCCACTTTCCCTGCACCCTCTCTGGGAGGGAGTTCAGGTCTGCTGGGCATACTCAAGCTCTGTTTCATACTTAGCTTGCTGTGTGAGGTAGGGGTTTTACCCCCAGTTTGACAGGAATGGGCTCAGAGAAGGGAAGTGACTTGCCTGGGGGCCAGAGCGGCACTGAGGTGGAAAGCAGGGCTCCCCTCGAGGGCCAGGTCAGGTTGGGAGGGTGATAGGAGCTTCTGTGCTGCTCCTTCCCTTGAGCCGGGGGACTCTGGCTTGGGTCGCAGTAGGCATCCTTTTCAGGACCTTCCCAGGTTTGGGGCTCAACTCGGGGCTTGCTGTGCTTAAGGGTAGGAACTTCTTCCTGTTGGCTGAGCTGAATTCCAGGATCTGCTATTCTCTCAGGCCACGGTGCCTGTCTCAAACCCTAGTGAACAATGGGCGCCACCAGGCCCCTTACTGGACAAGAGTCTGGACCGTCCTCCCCTTCAGTTGTCCCACGGCCTGCCTTGGCCCCGCTGTATTCCTTAGGCCCCTCCCACACACCTCACCCCCATTCTCTAGGTTCCCTTTTCGGCTCCTCAAGCTCCTGCTTGCTGACTGGCACGTGCATGTGGGAAGTAAGAGCATAACAGGCCTTTGGAGCACGCAGGCGCAGTGCTGTCCAAGTGGCCGGAACGTTGAGGCAATGCCTCACTCCAAATCCTCACTGAATGGAGCCCGCCCGGGCTTACCAGAGCTCACACCTGGTGCTAGGGGTGACCTGACCTCTGAGGCCCAGAAATGGGTCAGACCCAGGCCTTAAGGATAACCCAGGGAGATCAAAGAGCTTCAGAAGTCGAGAAAGACTTCTGAACCGGATGCAGCCAAGGGAAACGGGGGACTGTGGGAGCTCAGAGGAAGGCAGGCCGTGGGATCACGGAGAGGAACCTGCAGCTGGCTCTTGAAGGATGAGTGGGAGTTCAACAGAATGACAGGAGATATTCCAGGCGGAGAACCTCGCTTAAACCCTAGGGCACATTCCCGAGTGGGCGTAGAGACAGAGATGGACAGAGTCGAAGGCAAATGGACTGTAGAGTCCGCCACCTCTTCATCGCGTGAGCAGTCACGTGCTTCCACGTGCTGACAGACGGCCGTGGGCCCCAGCGATTACAATGGTAAGGCAGAAATGTGAAGCAGGCCCAGTGTGCCTGTGGCATGGAAGCCCAGGTTCCCCGAGGCCTCCCATGGGCCAGGTCCTGGAATGGCTTCTGCTGGGGTCCCTGAGAGTACTCTGGACGGGGTGCTGGCTTCTGCTCTGGTGGATGAGCCAAACTGGAGCACTGTGGCTCAGCCAAGAGTGGTCGGTGACCGAACAAGCAGCGGAGGCTGGTGGAGCCCCAGGGACCTGGGTGGAGGGACCCAGGAAGGCTTCATGTTTTAGGAAACTCCTGTTCACTCTATTGAAAATTACCATCACCATCACCACCAAGATACATTTTAATTGTGAATATAACATTCAGAAGAGTACGTAAAGCATAAATGTACAGTTAGGTTGTGAAGCATCCATGCCTCCCATGTTAAGGGATACATGACCTACACCCCAGAAGCCACCCCCGACCATGCCACCTTTCTGTCATGTGCTTCCTCCTGATCACAGCTCCCCTCTTGTCTTAGCTGGGAATACTATCCTGACTTTAAAATTGATTTTGAGGGAGAAAGACAGATGTCAATTTATTGTTCCAATTATTTATGCATTCATTGGTTGATTCTTGTATGTGCCCTGACCGGGAACTGAACCTGCACCCTTGGCATATCGGGACAATGCTTTCACTAACAGCTACCCAGCCAGGGCTATCCTGACTTTGACAGTAATAATGTCTTGCCTTTCTTTAACTTCCTAGTTACTCAGTGATACAGTTAATTTTATCTTTTTTTGCACTTGACATAAATGACATCATAAAATGTGTTTTCTGTTGTGTCTGGTTTCTTTTGCTCAACGTTGTGTGTGTGAGGTTCTTCCATGTGTTTATTTGTAGTTGATTCATTTTTATTTTTAAAAAGATTTTATTTATGTATAGTGAGAGAGGGGAAGGGAAGGAGAGAAACATCGATGTGCAAGATAAATCAGTCGGTTGCCTCTCACACACCTCCTTGCCCCCAGACGGGGACCTGGCCTGAAACCCAGGCATGTGCCCTGACCTAGAATCAAACCTGCAACCTTTTGCTTTGCTGTACGGCACCCACCGAGCCTCATGGGTCAGGGCTGTAGTAGAATCATTTTTATGACCATCCCACAAGCAGTTCATGCATTGCACTGTTGATGGGTATTTGGGTTGTTTCCAGTTGGGGGCTGTTATGAATAATGCTGTGAACATTCTTCTGCATGTTTCTTGGTGAGTGCAGAATGTAAGAGAAATGCTTACATTTCTCTTGGGAAATACCTAGAAGTGGAATTGCTGGACATGGGTCCGACTATGTTCAGATTTGGTAGATACTGCCAATGTTAGTTTCCGAGAGCAGCCGTAACAAACGACCACAAACCTGGTGGTTTAACACAACAGAAATGTACTCATCGTTCTGGGGACCAGAAGTCTAAACTCAGTTTCACTTGGCCAAAGTCAAGTTGGTCTCGGGCCCACTCTCCCTTCGGGGGCTTTAGAGAAGAGTTTGTTCCTTGACTCTTTCTACTTCCAGTGGCTGCCAGCAACCCTAGGTCTGTGGCCGCATCACTCCAGTTTCTGTGTCTCTGGGGTCACATTTTCTCGTCTTCCGTCTGTGTCAAATCTCCCGCTGCTTCCCTCGTATGAGGATATGTGTGACTGCATTCAGGGCCCACCTGAATAATCCAGGACAATCTCCTCATCTCGAAACCCTTACTTTAATCACGTCTGCCACATACGATAACTCTCGGATTCCAGGGATTAAGCCATGGACATATTTTTGGGAGACATTTTTCAGTCTGCCATACTCATAAACTGTTTTTCTAAAGTGTTTCTATCAATTCACTCTTCCCACCAGTACTGACAGAGTTTTCTTTCTTCACATCCTTGCCAATATGGAATTGTTAGACACGTTAATTCTGCCAGTCTGACAGATGTGTGATAGTAGATCATTGTGGTTTATTTTTATTCTCCCTGATGATTAATTTTTGCTTATTCTTGAATGAGGAACAGATCTTTGGGTGGTTAGAATGGGCAAAGGTATTCTAGGTAGGTGGAATAGCATGCATGATGGTGGCAGAAACATTCCTTTAAATTGGACAAGAGGGTTTTTTTTTTAATTAAAAAATAAATGCAACTCAGGCCTGTGCCCTGACTGGGAATCAAACTGGTGACTTTTTGGTTTGCAGGACAATGCTGAACGCACTGAGCCACAGCAGTCAGGGCAAGAGGGGTTTTGTTTGTTTGAGTGGTTGTTGTTGCTCTTGTTTTTAAAGGCTACACTGAATGTTGCACTTTATTTATTTTTATTTTTTTTAAGATTTTATTTATTTCTTTTTAGAAAGAGGGGAAGGGAAGGAGAAAGAGAGGGATAGAAACATGAATGTATGGTTTCCTCCCACATGCCCCCCACTGGGGACCTGGCCTGCAACCCAGGCATGTGCCCTGACTGGGAATCGAACCAGCGACTCTCTGATTTGCAGGCCCATGCTCAATCCACTGAGCTACGCCAGCCAGGGCCAATTGGTTGTTTTTTAATGATTAGGTTATATAAGTAGAATAAAACCAATGCTAAATAAGATGGGCAGGGAAGGGAGAGAAGCCTGGAAGGGTCTGGCCGACTGGCAGGAAGCAGAGGGATCAAGGGAGTGGAGCCCTCTGTGAGTTGAGGCCACAAGTGTGGCGGCAGCGAGGACCTGCCAGGCCTGGAAGGCGGGTGCTGGGGTCAGAGTGCAGGCTACTAAGCTTCAGACACATGGGGCAGCATGTGCTGCGTTGTGGTCAAACTCAGGGCTTTTTAATTTGGGGCCCAAAGAGTCCGGTGTTGGAGTCCTGGCTCTGCCACATTGCTGAATGTCACCCAGTACTTTTCTCCTTCCCTCAGCCCCGAGTCATTCAGTAACCCCTCACCGGGGCACGTGTCTATTCCAGCTATTGATACTACAGGGGGGTCAGGCTGATCCCTCTCTGGACAAGCTTTGTCGCGATCCGGTACGTGACCACTGTGGACATCTCAAAGGGGCGTGCACGGGGCTGTGGGAACTCAGCGAGGCAGATCCTGACTCCAAACTGGCTTCACAGAACTTGGCTTTCTTGAGCATTATGTCCTCAGGTTCTACAGCCCTCTGTCCCATTTCCTCTGTGACATCTGTTGGCTCCTTGGTCACTTCCCCTCATTCCTAAAGACTGTAACACCTCCTCCCAGACTTCCCACTCCAGCCCCTGCCATCCTGCTGGGACACTTCACCTCCTGTGATGGTCTTCCTCCCAGTGACCTCGCCTCTCAGTCTCTTTCCACCTCATCTCTGCTCACCGTCATCCCACTCCATCCATCCATCCCCACGACCACGCCTTGGACTCAGTCATCACCTGGAGGCGCAGCACACGTAGCAGACACTCACTGAGCGCTTATACCGAATGCCAGGCACTGTGCCAAATGGGTTACATGTGTTTACCCCTCACAAAACCTGTAAGGTGGGTATTAATATCCTCACTTCAAAGGTGAGGATGTACACTCAGGAAGGTGAAGTCACTTCCCTGGGTGACATTTAGCAAAGTGGCAGAGCCACAACTCCAGCACTGGACTCTTTGGGCCCCAAATTAAAAAGCCCTGAGTTTGACCACAATGCAGCACGTGCTGCCCCGTGTGTCTGAAGCCCAGTAGCCTGCACTCTGACCCCAGCACCCGCCTTCCAGGCCTGGCAGGTCCTCGCTGCCGCCACACTTGTGGCCTCAACTCACAGAGGGCTCCACTCCCTTGATCCCTCTGCTTCCTGCCAGTCGGCCAGACCCCTCCTGGCTTCTCTCCCTTCCCTGCCCAGCCAGAGCCTCACATGGGACCATCTGATCTCTCTCCCTAGCTCTTTAATAGCCAGGGTCCCAGCAGGAAACAGAGGACACCACAGCTGGGATTTTGAAGATAATTTAATGAAGGGACTCTTTGCAGAGGTGTGGGCAGTGCGGAGCAAACCAACAAGGGAGGTGAAGGCAGCAGGAAGCTGTGACCACCCTCAGGTCTGCACGGGCAAGGAAAGGAAATTATGGCGTTACTGGAGCCATGGAACATAACCCGAGTGGCACCGGAGTTACGGAGAACACAGCAGCTGCCAGAACCACGGTGCTGACACAGAGCTGGGAGTAGGAGAAGAAATACCCCAAATGATGCTTTCTTCTCTCACTCTCTAATGTCCTGCTGGTGCTTCCCATAGGGGACCCTCTGGGGACTCACAGGGCAAGGGAGCTTGGGTAGAGGAGGGTAGAGAGTGGGCCTGGACAGGAAAATAGGAAATGAGCAGCACTTCCTTGATTCCCTTCGACCCTTGGCCTTCTGCCTCATCTGTCACCACGTTGTGAACCTTGGTCCCTGTGGCTGAGACCGGCTCAGAGAACAGTGGCGGAGCGGTGAGCGCAGGAGCCGCGCCAGCTTCTCGGTCAGCTTCGGTCAGCCTCCTCTCAGTCTCAGCTCTCCCGTGAATGTCTCCCCGCCCCGCCCTTTCAGCTGCAACAAGTAACATTAAGGCTAATCAACTTAATTGATTTCCTTCAACTTCCTATTCAAACCTACACCCAGATTTACATCGCGTCTCCAGGCTCTGTTTAGTCCACCCTCCCCACCCATGGGTCACCCATCTCATCGGGACTTCCAGAATATTTATTACTCCATCATTCTCCCCTTTTCTGTTTCAACAGTCCTTCCATCTCTCTCTTCCTTCTTAGCCTGAAAATTATCGAAGTTTCTGCCACCAGGTTTCGTAAAAAAACTAACAAAAGACCGCTACCTCCCTTCACTCCGTGCCTGTTCTTTGTTTCCCTACTCATCTCATCCAAAATTCTTGGAAGAGCAAGTATGAGTTAGGGTTCTTTGGCAGCAAGCAACAGAAACTGACTCTTGCTGACTCATTTAAGCAGGCAAGGAGTCTATTGGAAGGAAATGAGGATGGCCCCCACAACGGCAGGAGAGACGGAAGAACCAGGCTTTGGAAAGGACTGGGACCAGATCAATGGCAGGAATGGAAGCGGCAGGAAGGAATGGCAGCTTCCGTGGGGTCCTGACTGTCCCATGAATCAGGTCTAACCAGGTTCTGGCCTCCTGTCACATAAGCTCATGATTCAGATTCCAGGGAGAGCTTTTGATTGGTGCAGCTTGAGTCATGTGGCCTCCCCTTGGCCTGTGGACAGCTGGGCACCCTGATGGACAATCTCATGGAGTCGTATCCGGTAGGCCATGGGTGGTTACTCAGAGAAAAATTAGGGCGATGTCACAGACGATGGGGAAATGGATGCTGGGCAGGCGGAAGCAGCAGGCACCTGCAGAGCACTCCTGCTCTCCAGCCCCAGCTTCACCTCCCATCGGAGTCTCAACTCTCTGAAACCATTGGAACCCAGCTTGGTAATGACCTTTGCCACATCTGAGGACGTTTTCCAGTGTTTACCTGCAGTTCTAACTCCATTGACCCGGACCAGTATCTCTCTCCTGGAAATCTTTTCTCCCTTGGCTTTTGCATAACAAATAACCCAAAACTTAGCCTCTCAGAACAACAAACATTTATTATCCCATAGTGTCTGCAGGTCAGGAATCCATGAGCCCCTCAGCTAAGGGCTGTAGTCTCTACTTAAGGCTCCAACTGTGTGCGGAGGGGATAGCAGGGCAGAGTTTCCCCAGGGTGAGTAATTGGAGAAAGGAGGGGGAGGGTAGAGAAAGACATGCCCAGACGTCTCTTTGTAACTGAAACTCAGACATGACATCTCATTACTTCTGCCATATTCTGCTCATTAGAAGAGGTCCAGCGCACGTGCACTGGGAGGGGACCACACAGGGGCAGGAGAACCAGGAGGTGGAGGCACTGGGGGCATCTTTAAAAAGGCTGCCTACCACTGCCTCCATGATCTAGCTCTCAAGGGTCCCCTTCCTCCCTAACAACTCCTTCTCTGGTCCAAGTAAGGTCTCCTCTTCCTCCACCCGCCTTTGAAGTGTGGTTCTCCCCTGGGCCCCTTCTTTGGTCCGCAGCTCTTCTGCTTCTACATGTCCTTCCTGAGGGACGTCATCCGCTCTCATGAGCCTAACTATCACCTGCATGCTCATGTTGCCCAAATCTTCAGCCCAGATCTGTCTCCATGATACTGCACCTACCCTTAATGCATATACCCTAATATTGACTGTAGAACCAACATAGACTGCTGTGCGCAGGGCGTGTCCCCTGGGCAGCTCAGACCTAAAAGGTTTCAAAAAGATTTCATTGAATAAGTTTTGTGCCCCCCCCCCTATTTTCTCCTGGCTCCGGAGTGGCGCCTCCATCCACCTCGGCATCTAGGTGACAAATGTGGCCGTCATCTCTCCCACCCTTATATCCAAACGTAAAGCCTGCTGACTCGACTCAGCTCAAGGTTTTTCACTTCTGTCGCCTCCTCTGTTCCCGTGACACCGATATCATAGTACCAGCCTTTAGCACCTCTTGCCTGAGCTCTTGCAGACGCTTCCTGATTTTTTTCTGTCTCTCTTCTTGCCCCCTCAAATGCATGTCTCAAAAATGCCAAGTTGCCCTTGTGCAACCCCCACGGTCTCTGAGACCAAAAGATGCTCAGTGACTGGGCCCATCCAGCCTCTCCAGCAACGTCTCTCTCTCAGGGCTCATGCCTTCACAGCCCCGCTGCCTGCCTGCACGTGGTTGGCTCTTTGTCACACGTGTTCTATGGTTTATGCTGTCCTCTCTCAAGTTCATGCTCCTCCAACTTTGGAAGAAGCATTTTCCCTTTAAAACTCAAGAAAATTTCCCCAGGCTGGGTTCGTGTCCCAGCACATTGTGTTGTTTTGATTTATCGATGTGTTTGTCTCTCCTACTGGACCATGAGCTCCTGAGGGCAACGACTGCACTCCCCGCCTTTGCATCCCCCGCACTTCCTCCTACGGAGGTCGTACTTACACAGGTACTCCAGCTGTGTATATTGATGCGTGAATGCATAAACTGGATGTTTATGATAGCCTCAAATATGTGAGCTGGTTCTTGAAGTTGAATAGAATTGCCAGGAGGAGAAGAGTGGGAAGAACATTTCAGTTGCAGGGAATGGCATGTGCCAAGGCTAGGAGGTAAGAGGATGCAGAAGCAAGGAAGTGGGGTGGTCTGGTATGGTGCCAGTGTGGGGTGGGCAGTGGGCAGCGACTGGAGGGGGAGAGGAGCCAGATATGGTGAAGGGCCCGACAAGTTGGCTAAGGAGTTTGGTGTTCATGCTGTTGGCAATGGCGAGCACTGAAAGAATTTGAAGCCAGGGGGTGACCTGATCAGAGCCAGGTGGCGGAAAGAAGGCCTCAGTGGCCGATGTGCAGGGTGGACTGACGGCTGGGAGGCCAGGTGCCGCAGGTGAGCAGGGGGTGGAGGCCTGAACTGGGGCAGTGCAAGCAGGGAAGAGAAGAAGAGGATTGGAGAAATACCAGGTTAAATTCTATGAAATTGCTGTTTTAAGAAAAAGCCAGTTCATGATTGCCAATTTTTATATCATTCATCTTCATATTCAGGAAGGAAATGAACTGGATGGGGTTTGGGGCCTGACTTGGGTGTGTGGGGAGATGCTGTCGGGCTGGGGGACACTTTTCTGGCTTGAATGCTGGATCGGAGGGAGGCGCCACTGTGGGGAGAGGCACCCAGGTCTGGCGCACATGGTGGGGAAGGGGGCCTGTTGAGGTGGAATGTGTCGGTTTTGAGGTGCCTTTGGGACCTCCAAGAGGTGGCTAGATATCTGGGTCTGAAGTTTAGGAAAGAGGGCTAAAAGCTGGAGACAAATGTGGGGGTGACCAGCATGGAGAAGGCAGTTGTGGGCGGGGGTGGCTCACCCTGGCAGAGCAGCCAAGACCCAGGAGGAGAACCAAGGGAGTGAGCTTTCTTAGATCCAAAGAGGATTTTTTTCTTTTTTTTTTTCTTTTTTTGAGATCTAATTGGATGTGTTAATTGGGCAGCGTCCCGTCTAACAACAAGCTCCCCAAAGAGGATTTTTAAACACGGTCGTGGCCATGTACTGTCGAGAAGGAAAGTAGGATAGGACTGAAAACCTGTTGGATTTAGCGAGGCGCCGGTCGTCCGGGAGAGGGAACTGCAATGGGAATAGCTTGGACGGAGCTCTGGAGGGATAGCCACTAGGCCTGGCCTTGGGACTGTCCTTCCTTCCTAAGCAGTGCATCACTCCAGCCACCAGGGGGCAGTGGCCACACAGAATCCAGGTGGGAGGCATTCGCTGGGGCGAGGGAGCTTGCGGGTAGAAGAGCATAGACAGGGGCCTCAGCCTGTTGCACAGGCTGTTTCCTGAAGAGGAGAGATGTCCCCACATGAAGGGAGCAGGGAGGGAGGTCTGGAATGGCAGACGAAGGAAGTCTTTTCCCTGGGAGGACAGGGGCAGGTTGGAAATTTCCAGTCCTGTCTTGTAGTTTCCCTCTTGTGAGCCTTTTGGGGGAGCAGGTGGGGCTTATTCAACATGGTGCTCCCCATAGTCCTGAGATTTGCATTTTGGACCTTGATTTTCTCTTCTCTAGTCTCTTGATAGTCCTACTTGCATTCTCTGTGTGGGACATGTTGGACTTTCTTCAGTTCTCACTTGCTTCCACCTGGAAGTCCTGTCATGGAAACGCCTCCCCTCACCCCCATCCTTCAGGTCTTATCTCGGGCATCACCGCCTCCTGGAAGCCCTCCCTCACTGCCCGCTCGACCTCCTCTTGGCTCCTACAGAGCCGTGTGTTTTCTCTATCTCAAGGCTTACTGTTCTGGCTTTAATTGGTTATTTATTTATTTTTGGTCAGCTGTATTGTAGTAGGACTTAAATATTGTACAGTGGGATTCACAGACTTTAAGAGTACAGTTTCTTTCTCTGTCACACACACACACACACACACACACACACACACACACACCGCGCACAGTCCTGTAACCACCACCACCATCACGACGCAAAACGTTTCCGGGACTTGCCCCCACTCCCATCCCAGGCCCAGCCCCTCTCACCACTGATCTGTTTTTCTGTCACTAGGGTTTTGCTCTGTCTAGAATTTCACATAAATGGAACCCTACAGTAGGCAGTCTTCTGGGTCCAGCTTCTTTCTTTGTGCGTCGGGGTTCATCCGTGTCGCTGTATCAGTAACTGCATGTTTCTTGTCTGCTCCCCCCCCCCCCGTCCGCCGCCCCAGACAAGGCTCTCTGTGAGGGCAGAGTTGTCTCGGTCACCTTTGTGTCTTCAGCTTGCAGCGTAGTCCTAGCACATAGTATTCCTCAGTGAGTGTTTCGTAAACAGAATGATCTGGAAGAGCCAACCTGGGAGAGCTTCTGACCCTGGGATGTGCATAAGGCAGGGCCCACCTGCAGGATGCCTGTGGCCCTCACCTTGCCCTCCAGCTGTTGGCCTGTCCTAGCCCCTTTCTAAGCTTCTTTCCTCCTCTGGGTCCTCAGTTCCCCGCTGCTGCCCACCGAAGCTCCCTTCTGGCCTTTGGAAATCGCTGTCCCCTTGAGCCCCACCCTCCTACTCCGGAGTCTGCCAGTCTCTCAGCCCTTTCCCATCTCCTCTAGAAACCCCCTCTACACGTGGGCCTGGCCTGTGTGCCTCCTCTGTGCCTGAGGGCCTGTCTCTTGCAGGGTGCTGGAGGCAGCTGGCTGCCCCATCCTGGGCAACTACATCAGGATTTCCCTTCCCTGCTCTCTTCTGCTGTCTGTGTTCCCGCACACCCCACCGCACCTCAAACACTGTCCCATGGGAGGCACTTGGGGGAGTATCTAAATTTTATGCAGACCAGAGAAACCTCTATCTCACTTTGTTTCTCTCCCTCGCCTCCCTTCCTCCATTTCTCATCTCCTTTCTCCTCTTCCTAGTCCCCTTTCCCTCTCCTTTATTTTTTTGACAACAAAAAGATTTATTGGTCAACTATCATATATACTGATCTTCTCTTTGTAATTGTGGAAATATTCATGGCTTCTACTCTTCTCAGCACCCTCATCCTGCACTTCACCACTGTCTGCTCAGCCCTCACTCCCTCCGAGCCTCCTCAGCCCCCCTCCCTTCTCTGCCACCCATTGCCCACCCCCCACGTTGGTCCTTCCTGTCCCACCCTCTCCCCATCTGCTTCTGTTCCCAGGCCTGCCTCCCTTCCCTAGGTCCCATTCCAGTTCCAGTTTCCTTCTTTTCTCCCCTTTCCTGCCCCACTTCTCTCCTCCTTTGTCCTTCCCTTCTTTCCCTCCGTGTGCCTCTGTTTCCCTTATCTTACCTCCTTTATCCTCAGGATTGTAAGGGAGACCCAAGACTTGGGAACCAGACACAAAGATGCACACACACACACACACAGATAGGTGCCACAGATGCATGAAGAGACACATGGCATTGGTGAGCATGGCATCTGCTTGGAGGCACGTTTGGACACACACATACAGCTAAGAGTATTCATAGCTTGCAGCATACTGCACTTGGTACAGGCCAGGTGCTGTTACTTTCCACGTTTCTGAAACGTGAATAGGCAGGATGAGGAGGAGGGAGTGAGAGCTGAGCACACAACTCCGCTTGCACAGGAAGAGGTGCTCCTGTGGACACTCACACCCGGAGACAGCCCTTACCTGGACGCATGCACACACACTCCTCAGAGGCATCCAGTACCTCAGGGATGGGGGCTCTTCCAGGAGCAGGGAGAGCACACGTGTTTCCCATATGTTGTGCTCAGTGTGCTGCACACATCTCTGCACGCGTCTGGCGTGTACACATACACGGGCTGCGTCCATCCTCGTGGGGTTATGTCTCAAGGCGGGGTGGAGCCCTCAGAGCATTTGGGGCAACCTGCACCCACAGTTGCTTGAGCCACCTTTCGGATCTGCCTCTGGTAAGTATGTGAAGGATGTCAGCTTCTGCTTACCATGGATATTCTGGATAACTAAGAGATATCTGTCACGTGTAAGCCACAGACCACTGCCCCTCGACACACTGTCCAGTGAGCATCTGATGTGGACTTCACACGTATCAAATCAGCATTTCTGGATTCTTGATATCAGTACCCCTGTGCTTAGTGTGCATTTGCTGTATACATAACTATCATGGACTTGGTCATTCTTAGAAGAGATGGGCCCCCACTATGTGCTGGTCCTTGTAGGTGCTGGGGGTGTGGCAGAGGACCGCACATCCTCAGCCCCGCTCCGGCCTGGAGCTTCCCTCCCATTGGGCACCCGGGCATCTGCAGCTCCTCTGTATAGTACACACATCACGGGGCGCTCGGGAGTCCTTCAGGGATACTCGTGGCAGGGTTCACTGTTCCTTCTTGCTCCTTCCAGGGTGGGCGGACTCTGTGTTGTCATTCCAGACCTCCTTTTCAAGTTTCCTCCTCACTAGTGGGACCCAGGTGCCTTGGTAAGAAAAATCCTTACTTGTGTTGTATGCCCTCTGTGGGTCTCCAGAACCTGCTCCTGGGTGTCTGTCCTGTTCCCACCAGGGAGGTCATCAGGTCCTCCTGCTTGCTTTACAGGTGGAGCCATCGGGCACGCCTGCATTCATTGGGTTGTGCACACAGAGTGGGTCCCAGGAAGCTGCTTGGTGTGGGGTCCGTATCCCTCATGTCCATGCCGCCGATCAGCTGCGAGCCTAGTTTGTGTGCAGGTGGTGCAGGCAGTCCCTTATTTACCTGTGTTGTGCGCACGCAGTGTGGAGCCCAGGGACCCTGCTCTGTACAGAGGATAAGTGGTTCTGTCTCTCACACACGTGATGCACAGGTACCTGTACCTCCCTGTGTGTGCACAGGGTAAGGCAGTTGTTTCTTGCATTTATTTGTGCTGTGCACACAGTGCGGGTTCCAAGAGGCTGCTGTCTTGTACAGAGGGTCGTGGGTAGTTCCCTGTTATGCCCTCCGCACAGGTCCCCGTACTTACTTTGTGTGCCCGCGGGGTAGGTGTTTCTGGGATTTATTTCTGTTAAGTACTTGCAGTGTAAATCCCGGGAGTCTCTGTACACGTGGGCCGTTGGTGATTCTCGTGTTTCTTTCACACACATGTCTCGAGGGTCCCGTGTGCCCACACAGTCCGCGGGGCAGTGGTGCGGGTAACAAAGCGTCGGGCCGGCTGCAGCTGCTGAGCCGCGACTGCGCGGCGCGCGCCCGGGTCCTCCTCCTCCTCCTCCTCCCCGCAAACCCTCTCCGGGTCTGGGTACCACCGCTCCGCAGCCCCATCCTCCTGCCTGTGCTGCCGCGCCCCTGCCAGCAGGGGGCGGGGGCCACGTGCCCTTCCCGGACCCAGCGCAGACTTTCCTCTGGTGCAGGGTCCCTTTCCCCTCGGCTCCCTTTTCCTTCCTCTTCCTCCCCAGTCTTTCCGTGCCTGGCACAGGAGAGGTGCTCAGTGACAGGGTGCTGCCGCCTCCCTTCTCGCTGTTCTTGTCTCCTCCACCTGCCCCTCTCCCCGCTGATGCACCCCTAGCCCCACTGTCGCTCTCCTGGTCTCTGTTGTCACCCCAGCCTATCCCTTTCTGCCTTCCCTAGGCGATTTTTGTCCCGTCCCCTTTTCCCCAAGTCTCATTCTTTGCTTCCGACTCTCCCTTCAACTCTTGCTGTTTCTGTCCTGTGGGTCCCTGTCCACCAAGAAAGCCTCTTTGGCGTCCGTCCCCTCAAGCACATCTCTGTCTCCCTCGCGTCTCTTTCCTGGTCTCTTGCAGTCTCTGTCTCTCTCTTTCTCGGCACCTCTGTTCTTCTCTGCATGACTTTGGCTCTAACTCTCTTTCTTTGGCTTTCTGCTTCTTGCCATCTCTGCATTTGTTTTTGTCTCTTTTTCTGTCTTGGCTTCTGTGTCTCTCTCTGCACATGTCGTCCTTTCTGTTTCTTAGAATCTCTCACAATCCCTGCATCGATTTCACTGTGTTTCTGTCTACATTTCACTCATCATCTGTCCCTGTCTCTCTCTGTGTGTGTCTTTTTCTCTCTGTCTCAGTCTCTGTATCTTTTGGTCTCTGTCAATGTCCTTCTGGCTCTGCTCTCTCTCTCTCTCTCAATGGATGTTCCTTCATATCTCTCTGATTCAGCATGTCTCTCTTATCTCTGTGTCTATCTGTGCCTGTCTCTGTCTCTCTCCAACTCTGTCTTGCCTCTTCTTTCCTCTCTGTCTGAATGTGGCTCTTTCTCCTATCTCTGACTCTTGCGTGTCTATCTCTCTTATCTCTGTCTCTGCCTCTCTCTGTCTCCCTCTCTGACTATCTGTATCTCCTGTCTGTGTGTCTCCTTCTCTGTGGCTCTTCATCTCTCCCTATCCATGCACCTCTTCTCCTTATCTCTCTGTCTCTGCGTGTCTCTGTGGCTCCTGGTGCCTCTCTCTGCCTTTGTTTCCCCATCTGCCGCTCTGCCCTCTCTCTCCCCGCAACCCCACTGTGCATGTGTGTGTGTGTGTGTGTGTGTGTGTATCTCTGGCCTCTCTCTGTCTCTGTTAGGCTCTGCCTGCCTCCATGTCCCCTGCACTCCGGCCCCTTCCCCGACCCCTTTCCTCCTTGTCTCTGTGTTTCTGGTGTCCCTGTGAGTCTCTGAGTCTTAAGGCCTCTCCCTGCCTTTGAGTCCCCTGCTGTCCCCCATCCCTCCCTCTCTGTCCCTGTGTCTCTATGTCTCTCGGTGTCTCTGTGCATCTCTGTGTGTCTCTGCCTCTGGGCATCTCTTTGTCTCTTCCCCAGCTTCTGTGTCCTCTGTGCTCCCTGCCCTCTCCCCCTTGTCTCTGTCTCTGTCTCTGGATGTCTCTGCATGTCTCTGGACCTCAGGGTCTCTCCCTGCCTTTGAGTCCGTCCCCCTCTGCTCCCCGCTCCGTTTCCCTCTGTCTCTCTCTGTGTCTCTGTGTGTCTCCGTGTGTCTCTGGCTCTCTGGGGCTCTCCTTGCCTGGGTGCCCTCCTCTAATCCCTGCCCCTCTCCACTGTCGGTCACTTGGTCGGTCGGTTGTGTCTCTGAGTATCTCTGCGTCTCTCTGTCTCTGTGTATCTCTGTGTCTCTGTGGGTCTCGGGCCTCTCCCTGCCTCCGTGTCCCCTGCGCTCCCCGCCCTCTCCCTCTCCCTCTCTCCCCCCCTCGCTCTCTCGCTCGCGCTCTCTCTCTCTCTCTCTCTCTCTCTCTGAGCATCCTTGGGCCCGGGGTTGCCATGGGGACAAGGTGGGAGCCGGGGATGGCGCGCGCCTGGGCTCGCGCGGGCAGCTCAGGCGAAGAGCAGCGGCCAGAGCAGCGCCAGCAGCAGGCAGCGAGCGGGCGCGGGAGCGGGAGCGGGAGCGGGAGCGGGGGTAGCGTTGGCGGCGGCGGCTCCTCCTCGGCCATCCCCTCGGAGCCGTGCAGCTGACGCGCATGGCGAAGACAGCGGCGCCTACCGATGGGAGCAGCGGTAAGGCAAGGCGGCGCGGCGCAGCCGGGCGGGCGGGCGGGCGGCGGGCAGCCTCCTCCTCTCCCCAGCTCGCCTGCGCGCCTGCCCGCCCGCCCTCCCTTCCTCCCTCTCCCCTCGCAGCCCCTGCCCGCCCGCCCGCGCCGCGCTCGCCCTTCCATTTAAAAATCTTTAAAACTTTGCATATTAATATATGCGCTTTGCATAATCTGACCCGCGCTTTATTGATTGCAAGAAGCTTAATGCAGCCGGCTCGGCCTATTGCAGAGAGCTCTCCGGGCGGGAGCCGGGCGGGCGCCGCTCGCTCCGCACCGCGCTCGGGCTGCCCGCCGCCGCTGCGGCCCCGGTCCTCTCGCTTCCCTCGCGGCTCCCGGCGTCGGGGCTTTGCCCCCTGGCTGGGTATTTTTATTATTTGGGGGCGAGGGGGGGAGTCGGCTGGCCGTCGGTGGCAGCAAGGGAACCAAAGGAGAGATGTGCGTGGCGGTGGTGGGGGAGGGATGGGAAGAAATAAGGACGGAGAGAAGGGGGAGAGAAAAAGGGGAGAAGGGGCAAGAAGGACGGGGAAAGAAGAGGCGTGGAGCGGAGGCAGTGGGGAGAGGACAGAGCGGTCGACCGAGGACGGAGCTGAGGGATGGAGGGGCGAGCGCGGACGGAAGAGAAAGAGCCGGCGGTCGGGAGCTGGCGGGGGAGACCAGGCGGTGGGCGTTCGTCGCTGCCGCTCCCAGGCCAGAAAAAGGAAAAAGAAAGAAAAAAGGAAAAAGGGCAAGAAAAAAAAATATCAATAAAAAGACGAAAACAAAACAACATATCGAAGCCCGGGCCACCGCTATACAAAAAGAGCGAGCGCAGGGAAGACAGGCGAGGTGGCATCGGCTCCGGCGTTTTGGAGAGGCTCCCGGGGCTGGGCGGGATCCCCATTTTGGACCCTACATTTGGAGAAGGGGAGACTGGAGGAAACGAGACGAGAAGGGGTCAAAGCTGGTGGTGGTGCCGCCTGTTTTTCCCCCTTTTCCTGGGGGGGTGTGGGGGCCGGTTTAGTGTGACGGTGACGATAATGGTCGGTGATGCTGTCTGAAGCTTCGAGGCAAGCAGGGTGCATGGGGGCGCGGGGGGGGGGGAGCCAGGTAAGAAGGTATAGGGAACTAGAACGGGCTGAGGGGGTCGGAATGAGGGTGCAGAGAAAGAAACGGGGTGTCTCGGACTGCCGGAGGGTCAAAGATGGGAAGAACCAGCAGCCGGGATGGGGCACAGAGAGGCCGTGGCGTTTCCGACAGGAGGAGAGGTGGGCAGCAGAGCTTCAGGGTCCGGAGTGATGTTGGGGAGCCAGGGCGCGCCCCTCGGCTCTCTGGGCAAAGTCTGTAACTTGGGGAACCCCTCAGCTGCCTCTTTACTCCGTTCTCTTTGCTTCCTCTCCGGTCTTTTCTCGGCTCTTTTTCTCTCTATCTCCTTTGCCGGTTTTTCCTTCTCCCTGTTTTCTAGTTTTTCTGTTTCTTCCTGCTCTTGGTAAAAGCTCCCCCTCCAGTTTTTCTTTTTTCCTATCTTCTTTCTCTCCACCCCTCCCTTTCTTTCTCTCTTTTTCCCTTCCCCCATTCTTTTATTCTCCTTCCCGGCCACCCATCCCTCTGTCTCCCTATCATTCCTCTCCCCTCCCTCAGTTTCATTTATTCATCACACGGGCCTTGCAAAGTGTGCCAGGGAGAGAGGCTCCATGCAAAGACAAGAGTCCCCCAAGTTCCCATGAGCCTAACCCCTACTCCACACCCCAGTGTATTTCACACTCTTTCCGCTGCTGGGGGCTTGGGCCTGCCCTGGGGGTTCTAGCACGACCCCCTATTCCCTCTGGCCTCCTAGGGAAGTCTGGCTGGATGCTCACTGGGGCTGTGTAAGGGGGAGGGGAAGACCTTAAGAGAGGGCTCATGGCTGTGGACTCAGCCCCACTGAGAAAGAAGGGTGTGGACACAGAAGAAAATGACATGGATGGCGAGCGGGAAGTGAAACGGGGAGGAAATTAGGGCTAGGGTCCACTTGAGGGGGCCCTCGGAGCTTTGGAGCCCCGGTAAAAGATCCTAAGAGAAAGCTTCTGGCCTGCTGACCACTCCCCGCTTTCTCCCTCCA
This sequence comes from Macrotus californicus, assembly GCA_007922815.1. Classification (NCBI taxonomy): domain Eukaryota; kingdom Metazoa; phylum Chordata; class Mammalia; order Chiroptera; family Phyllostomidae; genus Macrotus; species Macrotus californicus. The sequence continues at coordinate 192,025 of VMDR010000137.1, forward strand.
TCCCGGGGCCTTGTGAAGTTGGGGAGCCGGTCCTGGATTTAGAGAAAGACCCAATGAGCCACTTAACTTGGTAGCTTTTAGTCTCTTGCCACATTGTCAGGTAAATTTGTCGTCCTCCCTCAGGGTACAGGGGAGAGTGTAGCGGCCGTGCGCAGTAGGGGTCTGGTGTGCACAGAGTCCGACCGTAGCAGCAGCGTGTGTGTGTGCACAAGGCCCGTGTGCATTGCGAGTGGTGTTCAGGACGGACTGACTGTGTGCGGGGCTTGGGTGCCTCGGGAGAGTGAGGAGCCAAAGGCATAGTCATGACAAGTGTGCTCGGCGGGGAGCCAGGTACTGGGGTTCCCATTGTAGGCGATAGATGTGCAGGAGGGAGTTGGTGTGTGTATTTATACTGGTCCTTCCCTTGTCTTGACATTCATGGACCCCTCGCTACGTGTACGCTCGGAAGGCACTCCGGCTCTGTGTGTGGCAGGCATCCACACATGTGCAGGTCTGTGTGCCACATCTGGCATGTGTTGGGTGTGTGAATCTGGATGTGCCGTGTCATTAGAGTAGAGGCTCGGCGTGCGTGCACTAGGTCTGAATGTGGTGTGCGTAGGCGAGGGTACACGTTAAGTAAAGTCATGTGTGGACGTACTGTTTCTGCAAAGAGCTATTATTATTGTTGTTGTTGTTATTGTTCTCGTTAGGTGTCTCTGTGTGTCCTGGATCAGAGGGAGGGCGGGTTTGTGCGCAGGGTCTGGGTGCAGTGATGAGAGATGTGCACAGAGGTCGCAGGTGTATGGGTGGGCTTCAGAGCGTGCTTGCACAGCGACATTGAAGCTGGGTTCAAGAAACGATCTCCCCTCCCCGAAGTCAGCCAGCCCAGGGAAATCTTCCTTGGCTCTTCCGTAGTAACATAGCATCCTGCATCAGGGCCACAGGCGGGATCTCCAGTTGCTAGTAACACAAATCCACGTCCACTTCCTGATTTCTGGATAATGCTGGACAGAGGCCCATTGGTGCCCATTAGAGATGTCCAGGTCCCCATCACCCTTAGGCTGCTGGCCAGCCCTCTGGCTGGTTGCAATGCCATCTTTGGGGGCCTCGGTCTCCCTCTCTACTTTCTGCCAGTCTGTGCAGGGAAAATGGAGGGTGTCTGTGGAAGGGGCCATGGTAGGGAGAGAACTCAGTCACAGTGTATGTGTGTGTGTGTGTGTGTGTGTGTGTGTGTGTGTGTGTGTGTGAGAGAGAGAGAGAGAGAGAGAGAGAGATTAGCCTATACATCCTTAACGATATATTGGCCAGATTTTTCCAGTGGACCCATCGGTGGCCACCCGTAAGCTCCATCTGGTTCATACATGCTCACTCCTTGTGTGTAGGGGCCATAGGCCCGAACCCCCTCCCCACCAATGTGACAGCCAAGCTAAGGACCCCAACCTCAGTGCTCGACTGGACAGAGCTGCCAGAGTCCCAGTACATAATCCTAGTGTGTGGGGGATGCCCTGGGAAGGGGGACAGACGGCCACCAGGGGCTGCTTGGACCTCGGTGGGGCAAGGGAACATCTTCCCTGTCTGGCATGTGCTGGTTAATTTCCAGGGTTTTTGTTTTGTTTTGTTTTGTTTTTTTGGATTGAAATGGTTGAGAAACCAGGTGTGGAGAAATATTGTAGGAGCGAATAGGTGTGGGGTCTCCTCAGGTTGGGGTTTGCTTTTTTCTTCTAAATATATCTCACTCATCATTTTCCCCTTGAGTCGGGCACCTCCTGGTCTCATAATAATAATGAGGACGATGACACCCCTGCTTCTGCCTAGCTCTTACGGCAGCCCCGATGGTGCCCCTTTCACAGATGAGGCTGTGGGGTCCTCATGGTTCTCCCAGCCTGTAAGCCGCCGAGCAGCACTAGAGTCGAGGTCTTTGAACTCCTGGTACCGAGCGTGGTCTGTTCTCAGAGGTCCGTCCCCCTTCCCTTAGCTGTTCCAGCACCTTTTCTTTTCTGTGGCTCTGCTACATCTCCCCTTCCTCTCTGCCCTCTGAGATGTCCATCCACTGGCCTGTCTTCCAGGACCTGTCAGGTGGATGGATGCCTTACGTGGCTCAGCGAGGGCTTCGAGGGCCTGGGTCTCGCTTTGTATCCTGAACGGAAACCCACAAACGAGGGAGGTCAAGAGCTCACCCTGTTGGTGACAGTTTGGGGCTGGGCCTGTTTAAAGGCAGGGCTGTGGATGAGCTTGCATTTGGCTCCATGGCTGCTGCACAGCCCCTTCCCAGATGCAGATGGTGGCCTCAAGAGGCAGGTGTGCCTTCCCTCACTCACCCACAGCCCCATCTTGGAGCAGGCAGCTTTCTGAGCTCTGACATGCTCAGAAAGAGGCTGGAGGTGGTGGCCCCGCATTCTAGGTCCCGTACTCAATAGGTATTTATTGAGTGGTGTGAGTCACTGAGCTCATGAAGTACAGTTTGTTCCCTGAGGTAATCAGGCGAGAGTGGCATGAGCACTCCTTACCTGAAAACCATTGTTAGGCACCAATCCAGGGCTCGGAAGTGGATCCCATCCCAGCCTCAGAAGACAATCTGGGTGACTGAAGCACAAAGGGAGCTTCAGGGTCAGTGGGAATCTGGAGACAGAAGGAGGTGTGGGTTTAAACCGGGAAGTAGGTCTCTGAGGATGCTCAGGCCTTGAGGAAGGGGGTAAGGGGGGAGGGCAGAAAGATGGCCCAGGGCAGCTGGGAGGAAGGAGTCCTGGTTGGGGGTGTGGCCCTAAGAGCAGAGGTGCACATAGCGTCCGGGACCCCCCTGTGGAGGCTTGGAGAAGTTTGAACTTGATCTGGCCAGCTCCCGGGAGCTATCCCACACATGCATCACTCACACACATGTGCATCTCATGACAATGTTCTTTGGACAACACAGACTAGCATGTGAGCATGTGTGCATTCACGTGCAAGCACACACAGAGCCCCTCACCCTGGTGTCTTCTCAGACACAATCTCCCTCGCAAAAACCGACAAGGGGGCACTTTAGCCCGCACCCCCAGGACCCTATGCTGGGCAGGGCTGTGGCCCGCACACCAGAGAGTGCGAGTAGGCTGGGGACCCTCCCCCACCGGGGTGCAGACTCATGTGGCATTCACGGACTTAATCCGCCGCAGTGAGGCCAGGGAGGCAGCATCTGTCACTTTCACAAACACAGGCAACGGAGTCCGAGAGACACAGTCCACTGGCTCACAACCGCTTGAGAAGCGGATGCCTGTGCCGCACAGCCCCCCATGCCCGAGACAGAAACAGCCTTTCATGGCCCCCACACCAAGGCCAGACCTGTACACGGAGTCACTCCCTGCATGAAAGCACACACACAAGTACACACGCGTGCACACACAGGTGAAGAAGCACAGCCAGACACCCTCACTCCCCACATACACAACCTCACTCGCAGACACTCCTCGACTTTCAGCACAGCCGCTGATACCCTAACTCCTTCCTCACACACAGACACAGACACTCCTTTTGACTTAAAGCACAGCTGTCGCCGTCCCACACGCCGTACACACATGCCTACAAGAGGACTCACACATACACACTCCAACACACAGCCTGGCGATCCACCAGAACCACCGTGGCCAGCGGTCATTGAAAAATGACAGCCTGAGTAGTGTGCCGAGGGGGTGGTTGCCCTGAGGCATGGGCCGAAGGTCACACAACGGGGGACTTTGGACTCCCTTGAGGAAAGGGTCAGACAGACCCTGAAAGGGCTCCATTGGTCTGGACGGTTCTGCCAGGTAAGGGAGATTCAACAAATGCAGGCCACAGGCAGGAGCCAGCTAATGGCTGAGGCCGCTGATGGCTGAGATGGCTGGTCAGCGAGGAGGGGAGGCTGGACAATTGATGTGACTCCGGGCTGGACAGATGATGGTGGCTTTGACTGGAGCTGGCTGGGGGGCCGTGGACCAGAGGCCGGGCGGCCGTTCTCGCCTCCGTGGGGAAAGGGCCTGTGCGGCTGTGGTGCAGCGGGGTGGGTTTCCCAGCCCGGCTTTGCCAGGCGTCCTGCCTGGCCTGTATGTCTTGGAGCCTTTGTATGTGTGTGTGCACATGTGTGTGTGTGTGCACACGCACACACGTTTATCTGCAGTTGTCAATGTGCACCTACCTCCGCAGAACTTTCTGTCTTCCGGACTCTTGGGGTGTGCCTCTGTGTGCCTTTGTGTGTCTGTGGGGTACATGCTCACCCACAAAGTACTCAGGACCTTTCTCGTTGGACCCTGGCACCTTTGTGTCCAAGTGTGTGTGTGTGTGTATATTGAGCGTGTAGGGACCTTTCTTATTGTAAGCTGCTGTGCACTCCTGTGTGCATGAATTTTTTTTTTTTTGCATTGGGGTGAAGGTTGGGGTGAGGGAAAAGGGATGGGTCTGCCTTTGGACTCCCAGCTTTCCATGCATCTGGTGGACCACGAGGCTGTCTTTGTGCGTCCGCTTGAGCCTCTGTCTGGGTGTCGTCGGGCGTGGGCTTGTGTGCTCATCCCCTTCAGAGTTTGAATATCTGTGTGTCCACACTGGCATCTGTCTGAACATGGCTGTGGGAGGGGTGAGCCAGACCAGATGAGGGGGTCATCTGCCTGCATCTCGTCATCCCTCTGGAGAGGATCCTACAACCCGTGCTGGGCCTGGCTGGGACCCAGCGGCACGGCACAGTGTGACCACCCCTCCTCCTCTTTCTCCCCCCATGACCTTTGAGCACAGCAGCCCCAAATACATATTTATCAGAGGGGCTGTGGGGACCAGCCCCTCCCCCATCACTCCCCTCAGGGCCCAGCCTGCCTGGCTGCGGAGAAATTAACCTTGTGACACAGGAGCTCGCTGACACCCGGCCCCCTCCTCATCCACACAGCATATATGAGCATGGGTGGGTATGTGAGACAGAGACGGAGAATAGGTACTCGCCAGACTGGGGAGGAAGCAGCAGCCAGGGGAAGACAGACACACAGGTACACACGTGTCCATGTCGCCCATCACATACACACACTGTCTCTCTCTTTCTCCCCAAACTATAGAGGCTACACAAGTCTTGAGCAAATAAACAAATTTTGAAATAGATGTCCATGCAGACACATGCAGTCGTTCTGAAATAGACACACACGCAAGTTTTCCAACACACAATAGACATGCGCATCGTGGGTCCTGAGACCCAGACACACATATCCTTGGTCAAAGATTCCCTTAGAAAATGTGTAGGTACTAAGCCGGCAGACCCACACAGACGTCTGTGCGTGTGTCTCCAGACGTGCCGAAAGAGATACACCAGGTTTGGAAACAAGGAGAGGCACAACAGACTCACACACAGGTGTGAAGGTCAGACTGTGCAGGCACGTCGGTCCTGAGACTCACAGGGCAAGACAGGCACCAAAACACCAGGGTGCTCCTCGTGTGCAGGTGTTCTTCAACAAAAACGGTACAAAGACAGATACTAAAACATGGCAGCGCCCAGCCCACCTGCCCATGCATGTGCAGGCCACGTTCAGAGGTCCCACATGCAGTGACTGGAAGGGACACGTCCCGAGTTATAGCACACAGCACTCCCCACTTGGAGCAAACTGAAAATGGGTAGATGCTCAGCTTCGAAATTGTCCGTGCAACGAGTCCACTGATCACGCAGGGACCGAGCTCCGCGTGAGCCAGGCCCCATCTTAGAAGCTGGGAAACAGTGATTTACAGACGGACCTGGGCCTTGCCCTCCAAGAGATCCGAGCCAATAGGATGGGCGCTGATCGTACCTCGGTGTGCAGTTAGTTCTAAATGGTGATGGCATCTGGGAAGGAAAGGAACACGGGGCTGTGGGAGGGGGTCATGGGAGAACCCAGTTTAGATCGGTGGGTCAGGCGTAACACCTCTGAGGAAGTGACATGTTCGACACAACACGCAGCGTCTCAATGTGCAAACACAGCTCTCCTGGAACTCACCGAGGCCACACAGACACAAATAACGCAGAACTCAGGCCTCCCTGCCTCCACCCCGCTGTGCCTCAGCACTCCTCTGGGAAACTCCCCTGGCGGGCAGCAGGGTCCCCTTGGCTGGGGCCCACGGGTCTGGGTTCTGACAGAGGTGCACATGGCACGCCGGGGTCTCGCTGACGGGTGGGGTGGGGCGGTCAAGTTGCCTGGGAGAGTCCGAGGGGCTTCACCAAGGAGGTAACATGAGAAGGGTAGCGGGGTCCAGAAGAAGGGGGGGTGGGCAGAGGGCCTTCCAGACAAGCCTTCCGAGGTGCAGGCACAGAGGTGTGAGCCAGTGTGGGTGCTGCTGGACCGGCAGATGTGTGTAGGGAGGGGTGGGAGATGAGGCCGGCCTCCTTGGGAAGGGCCCTGAGGTGGAGGGGTTTGAGGAGGGACTCCCAGGGAATGAGCTGGGCACTGAGGCAGGGGTCCCTCAGAGTCTGGTGGGGAGTAGGGGACAGGAAGAGGATGGGGAGACCTGGAGGGAGGTGCCAACTGCCCTACCTGTCCACTCTGGTAACCTTGGACAAGGCCTAGCCAAGGGCAGGGGTGGACTGCCTCCCACCTGCTCCAATCCCCATCTCTTGGCGACTGAGCAGAATAGAACAGGCTACAACTTGCCCCCACGTGGAGATTTGCTGGGAGCTGGAGGTCAAGGGTTACAGTCCCCCTTAGTGACCATCAACGTTTTACTGTTTTCCCAGGTGTGTTGTCAGGCCTGAGCTGGGCGCCAAGGCACACGGATAAGCCAGCCCCTTCCCTGCCCTAGAGGAGCCCCCAGTCTGGGAGGCTGACCCTGACAGAGCCCTGTTGGGCACTGCAAGGCTTTGCTGAAGACTTCTTGGGCTTCTTAGAGAATTAATGGGTCGGAAGGTCTCACAGGGTGTGTGGGGAAGGAGTGAGGATGGAGCGTGGTTCTGGAAGACGAAACCCAGCATCCCTCTGCCACAGTGAGACAGGCTGTCGTTCCCCCGTCGCGCTTGGGGCGTCTTCCTCACTGACAAGCCCTGCGTGGGCGGGCACCCGCCTGCCTGTGCAGTTCCTCCTTTCCTCCTGCCTCTGGAAGCTCGGGCCACCCTGGCCTTCTTGCTCTTTCTCAAACACACCAACCTTGTTCCTGCCTCAGGGCCTTTGCGTCTATCTGGTGTTCCCTTTGCTGGGAGAACTCTTATCCTCGTTTGGGTTGTCACTCAAAACCCACCTTCCTGGACCGGCCTTTCCTAACCTCTCAGTCTCAAGTAACGTCATCTCATAACCCACCCCTTCACCTGGTCTATTTTCCTCCTTAGCTCTAAAGTGTATATTCTCGTCTGTTGCATCTCCTCCTCCACGAGAAGGTCAACACCGTGAGGGCAGGAACTTTGTTGTTCGTGGCTGTATCCCCTGGGCCCAGAACGGTGCTCAGCACACAGTAGGTGCTTATTGGACCTTGGTCAGCTGAACAAGAGCTGCCGGGTCCCCTGTCATCCTACTTGCCTAATATAAGGGTGGAGCTGGACGTCTGCCACACTGCACAAGGGTGGAGGGAGCTCACCTTCTGGGGACAAGCCGTAGGGGCATTGGCAAGTCAGGTTACCTCCTGCCTGAGCCTCGCAGCAGCCAGACTCCAAACCCATCATCCTGGGCCTGTGACTCGCTCACAAAGCTCCCTTCAACCCAGCCAGCTCATCCTGGCCCCCCACCAGCACGTCTGCCCACCCCCGGGGCTGCCTTTCCTCTCCTTCCCCCAGGGCTGTGCAGTCGCACCCACCTGCCTGGAGTCCTGGCCCGGCCACGTGGCAGTGGGCAGATCACATCGCTCCTTCTAAGCTTCAGCATTGCTCCCTGGCAAGATAAGGGTTCGTGGGGATGAACAGTGACCGCGAGTGTGGTGGTGATACTAATAATAACTGCTATTTACCAAGTGCCTGCCTGGTTAGGCATTGGGCTGGGTGCTTTGAACTTTTTTTTTTCATTAAAAAGAAATGGAGGGAAAAACCTGAGCATGGCGTGTCCCTAGAGTGTCAGGCCCGGGGCGCAGTGCTGAGTCACCAAGGGGACATAACCCGCCTGTGTTCGCACACTCGCAGACCTGCAGCACCACAGCGGTCAGGTGGTCGGGCTGTGCCCCCGTACTGTGCCTGTCAGCAGGAGCCCCCAGGGACAGTGTGGAGGCCACTGAGGCAGCAACTTTCTGGGGAGAGCCCAGCTCCAAGCCCCCAAATTGCCCTGTGCTGACCCAGCGGGAGCCTTCGTTCTTCGTATCTGGGTGGCACGGCATGCATGAGGTCTGGCCTAGAACTGGCCTCAGGACATACGTAACTTGCTTACTTACTTATTGAATGAGTGGACGAACAAACAAAGGAACAGATTTCACCAGATGTCTTCACTGCATTTGCTCACCCCAAGACAGAGTACCAGGACGCACCTTCTCCCTTCACCCCGCTCTGCGCTTCCTCCCAGCCCTGACATCCTGCTCACAACAACATTTGTGGTGATAAGCTTGCCCTCATTTCCGTCACTCACTTGCCCCTTTCTGCGCCAGGCCCCCTCTGCTGAGTTTGCTATGCCCATGGTCCTACTGATTCCTCACACCGGAATTGTGAGGCAGGTGCTCTTATTAACTCCACTTTGTGTTGGAGCCAACTGACGCTCAGAGAGGAGAAGCAACTTACCCAGGGTCACACAGCGAGGCAGCAGCAGAACCACTTTTTGACCACCACGCTCTCGTGTCCCACAGAAGGGAATTCTCCGACTGCCTGCACGCACACTTGCTCTTGCACTGTTTTCCCTCCACGCAGTGGGACGGTACAAGCCAGAGGCCCGGAGCCCCAGCTCGGGTCCCAGCTCTGTCACAACCAGCTGTGTGACTTTGAGAAAGTCCTTTCCCTCCAGCTGTCACTGCTGTCTGTGAGCCCTCAGCCAGTTTCCTGAAGAGGGGACAGGGCACAGAATTGGGCTTGGTCCTATCTGGTCCTTCCAAATAGCGGAGGACTCAGGGGAGCAAGCGTTTCTCCACTCAGACTTCAGATTCGCTCGCACTCCTGGGGCAGTGGGCTCTGCGGGCTTGGGCACAGGGGGACATAAGACAAGCCTGGCTGGGAAAGGGAAAGGGGACAGAGAGACACCGCTCGTGTGCCCGCCTCGCGCCTCGCCTCGGCCTTGCTGTTGCAGGGTCCATTCGCCCCGCTTTTTGTAATTACAAACGAATGGGAACTGATGTGCTACTTGCTCATTGCAAGAAAGAAATAGAAACTGCAGATGTTCAAAGAGATGTGAAGAAAGTCCCACCATGGTCATCCAGTTAAATGAAACAATAAACTAACTTCTTGATGTCTAGCTTTCTAAACAGCTTTTTCTCAACGAGCGTATGCCTGCGAATTTATCCAAAAAACGTATTAAAATTCAGATGCCTGGGGCCAAACTGAGAATTCTCACTTCTGCTTTAAATTTCTTTTCTTCCTTTGGGAAAAAAAATGTGTGTGTGTGTGTTTCATAAACATGGGATCACATGCTACATGCGAGTTTGTAACCTGTCTTTCTTCCTCCTAACGATGGATCATGAACATCGCTCTTCTCGTCAATGATTTTATTTTGAACATTTTTAAAAAAATTTTTATTTGTTGATTTTAAAGAGAGAGAAGAAGGGGGGTCAGAGAGAGAGAGAGATCAGTTTTGTTGTTCCACTTATTTCCGTGTTCATTGGTTGATTCTTGCACTCGCCCTGACCAGAGATTGAACCTAGAACCTCTGTGAAGCAGGATGACGCTCTAACCGGTGACCTACCCGGCCAGGGCTCGAGCGCGTTTTCTACCCCTCCACAGCCCTCCTTTATGTGGCTGCTGTACCACCACTTACGACGTCACCAGACCCTGGTCCTAGGACCCAGGTTGTTGCTTGGCTTCCCTGTTTTACTTACTCCCCGTTAACAGGTGAGGACACTGAGGCTTCTAGATGGCCCTCACATGTGTGAATAGCTAAGGCACCACCCAGGGGGCTCTGGGGGTGGTGAGGGTGCTGGGGGTGGTTCCCAGCCTCACTCAGGGAGGGGCTAAGGGGCCCTGAGTGGAGGGAGGGGCTTGGGTAAAAGCCCCCGGACAGAAAACACCCGGTGTGTCACCGGGGAAGGTGGCGTTTGAGGAGGAGACTACCCTCTTCCGGGCCCCCAGACCCAGGCGTGCCATGGGCCTGAACACAGCCCATCAGGCTCCCCAGCCCTCTTGCCGCCTCCCTCCCGGAGCCTGCTCGCCGCCTGCTCCATCCTTGCCAGCTTATCAATAGGTTAAGTGGTCAGGTCAGTGATATTGACCATCTGATTAGGACCTTGTCAGATCAATCCGTGGCTCATCTCATGGGCCTCCTCCCCCGCGCACACCCCTGCCCTGCTCTTCTGCGCCGGGGAGCAGGTGGCTGCGGAATCTCCCGCCCTCCCCACATGGCACCCCGGAACCAGGAGCCCTTCGGCAAGTTCAGAGAAGGTGAGCACCAGCCTTGGCCTCGTTATGTCCCATCCTGGTCCTGCCAGGTCAGGAGCCCAGGGTGCCATCTCCAGTTCTGCCTTGCTCACCCTGCCCTCAGCCCCCCAGCTCTGTGGGTGCCCCCCCCAGCCCGTCCCTCTGTCTAGGTGCCAGGTTCCCACACCCCCTCCTTGCATCCCTCTCTTGCTTGCAGTCATTAGATGCTGCTTGTTCTGCATCCCTGGCCCCTCAGAGTACAGTCAGGCGGATCTGCCTCTCTTGGCTGTGTGACTTTGGGCAAGTGACTTCACCTCTCTGAGCCTCCATTTCCTCATCTGTATCTTGGGGACGGTACTCACCATGTGGTAGCGAGGGTTCTGCGGGATCATACCTGCAGAGCAGTGAGCCGCACACCCGGAGCTCAGGAAACCGTTGGCCGTCTCAGGAAGGAATACTCTGCTGAGCCAACGCAAACCGGCGTGTTTGTGGGACAGTCATTCTGTCGTCTGCCCCACGGTGGAGGTGTACATGGGCAGCCTGTGTCTGTGGGGCCAAGGGGCACTGTCATCCTCAGGCCTGTCCCAGCCCCAGCCCCAGCCCCAGCACGGGGCCATGCCCCGTGCTGATTGAGGCTGGGGACCCCCAGAGGAGACAGACAGCCTCAACCTACCCTCCAGGAGCCCACAGTCTGTCAGGCAAGTCGCAGACAGACCCCAGGACACAGCAAACCATTGTCACAGCTGTGGGGAGAGAGTACACAGGCCAGGTCCAGATGCTGAGCTCTGTTTTCTTCTCCAGCGAGTGTTTCTGGTGGATCTCCCCCTTCTCTCTGGAACAGATGCAAAGAACATAGGTTTTGCCCTGGCTGCTGTGGGTCAGTGGATTGAGCGCTGACCTGAGAACCAAACTGTCGACGGTTCGCCTCCCAGTCAGGGCACAGGCCTAGGTTGAGGCCCAGGTCCCCAGTAGGGGGCGTGCGAGAGGCAACCACACATTGATGTTTTTCTCTCTCTCTCTCTCCCTTCCCCTCTTTGTAAAAATAAATAAATAAAGTCTTTAAAAAAATTAAAATAAAAAAAGAACATAGATTTTGGAATTAGAGGACTCAGGGTCCAAGTCTGGGCTCCTCCTCTTTCTGTGTTGGGTCACTGTGGGCCAACCACTGCCCCTGTCCGTCCCTCAGAGTCCCCATCTGTGAAATGGGGAGAAGGCATCTTCTGAATAGCGCCCACTTGCCACCTCCTCCGGTCTCGGCGATGGCTGGCAAGATGCTCCCGAGCCTTCCGCAGGGCTGTCTCTCCCCTGGAGACGTTCTCTACTCGGGTTCGGGTTCTGTGGGAGGGCATATGCGGACACAGGGCCCCGGGAGTGTGCCTGGGAAAACCGGAGGCAGGCGGGCGGGGTGGCGAGGCCCGTGGACATCACAGCCGAGGGGGCAGAGGGCAGAGACCAGTGCGGGGGCCCTGCGGGAGGAAGAAGCCCCAGCGCGGAGGGCGCTGCCCGGGGGCAGACCCCAGCCCTGCGGCGCTGTCTGACTCCCGGCCCCCAGAGGCCCGGGATTCCCCCGCCGCCCGCCATCACTTACACCAATATTGACGGTTAATGCCGTGTCGCCACCGTGTTCAACACTCCGCGCGGCTAATTGTTTTGACTGGGAATCGGCAAGGCGATTAAACGCCATCGATTTTGCCCTGCGCGCTGCATCGATTTTTAAATTTCCTATTGATCCCGGCCCTAAATCTCCTTAACCAAGACCTCACCGTGGAGATGACAGCCGCTGATTAGCTCCGGGGCGGGGTGGGGGGGCAGCCCCTGAGGGGGGAGAACCCCAGCTCCTCCCTCCCCCCCCCGGAACCAGGGGTCCTGGTCCCCTTCCACCCTTGAAGATGGAGGTCCATGGGGGTGGACTTGGGCGTCCCCTCGTTCCTGTTTGTGCTCTCACTTCTTTCCCACTTGGGCTTCTCTCTGGATGCCTCCGCGCCTCCTCTCTGTCGGCCTGTGTCTCCTCAACTCTTCTTCTGTGGGTCTGTCTTCCTGTCCATCCGTTCGCCCACCCGTTTGTCTGTCTCCCCACTGTCTCAGCTCGTCTTTTTCTCTTTCTCATTTCTCCTCCTGAACTCCAGCCCTGCCTCCACTAACTGTGCTGTTGGCTGGTCCTGGGCCTCATCTGTGCTGCCAGGTTTACCGCAAGACAGAAAAGCGGTCTGCCAAACTTCCAGGTCTGGGGGTTCCGCCCCCCCCACCTCAACTTCCCTCCCAGGAGTGTGCCCACAGGGACACGGAGACATCAGTGTCCTGGCCCGTGGCCTCGCCGACAGGGCTTCCCTCTCTGAGCCTCGGCTTCCGCTGTTGCTCACTGTCCACTTTAGTGCTCGCCTGGTGGGCCTGTCTCCCTGCCGTCCTGTCCCCACTGGGCAGTCTGTCCCTATCCTATAGTCCCGCGCCTTTCCTGAATGTCCAGAGCAAGAAGGGCAAGGGCAAGGTGTTTGCACAGCTTCAGGCAGCTTTTCCAAAAGCCTGCACCCCCAGAAGGCAAGACTCCAGGTTTCAGGGGGAGGCGCACAGGCCCGGGCTCTCTCACCAGCTCCACCCCTCCCCAGGCGTGCGGGACCCTCAGGAAATCAGGCCTCGTAGCCCTGCTTGCTGCGCCTGCAAAGTGGGGTTGATACCAGCGGTCAGCGTGCCTTCCTGCAGGGCTGTGGAGAGGTTTACAGCCGCTTCGTGGAGAGGATTCCCCATGTCCTGTCTACCCTTGTGTCCTCTTTATCTTCTACACAGAGTACAGGGAGGCCTTTCTACAGACGGACTGGGTGGTGTTTCTCCCTCCAGCTGCTTGCACTGGGCTCTGCCAGGTGCGGCCCCTGCTGTCTCTGCCGCCTCATGCTCCCACTTCTCTCGCTGAGCCCTGGTCAGGCAAGACCAGGCATTCTCTTCCTCCCACTCACCCCTCCACCTGCCTGAAGTTGATTTGTCTGCCAGGCTTGGCCTGGGGGTTTTGTCCTCGCCAGGTCTTCCCTGAGCCCCCCTGGGATTCCCGCAGCACCCTCTGCCTGCCCCCGAGTGTTGGCCCCTGGCTTTACTCCGTCTCCCCAGCTTGTCCACGATGCACCCCGGAGGACAGGGCAGAGACCTTATCGAACCCATCACCAAACCCTCTACCCGTGGTCCACAGCCCGTCTCGGACAAGCCTCAGCATTTGCTGATTAGCCAAATGAAAAACTGAACAAACAGGTCCACGAGTCGGAAATATCAGCGTGACGTTTATTCTCATCTCACAGCGTGTAGACACTTAACGATTTCTTTCTCATCTGACTCTCCCAGCATTCCTTGGAGACACATAGTTTGTTAATGAATTAATTCCCTTATCTATCCATCCGTCCACTTAGCACCCATCATGTACGTATTGCATATCCCACCTTTGCCGGTCCCTCTGCCAAAGGCTAAACCTGGAAGACCCGATCCCTGCCCTTTAAGGAGCTTCCAGTCAGAGGAGAAAACATGTTTCCCAAGGGCAGGAGGCAGCACACTCACTTATGAGATGGCAACACTGAGGCTCGGAGCCTAGCCATGGCCACTGAAGGCAGCAAGTGGCTGTCAGGACTTGACTCCACACTCACCAACTTGTGACTCCGGATGGTGTGACAGGAGCAGGTCCCTCCCCTTAAGGACCACCACACGCTGCATGCTGCATGCGGTGGAGATGCTTTACAAATTCCCCAGGATGCTGACCACCTCCTCCTTTCTCTCCAGGTTCTCGACTGGACCGGGTTGGTGGCCTGAATGTATTAGCTTCGCTGCGTCTACCCAAGAGGTAAGGGCCACGGCGCCAGAGCTCTGCTTGTTACTGTGCTCGGGCCCTCTCTCCCCTCAGAGACCCTGCTTTCCCATCCTTGCCCCTGCCCCGCCCCAGGGGGTGCTGCCCTTCCTTTCTGCCTCTGCCCTCCGTGAGGTTGGTCTGGCTAATCCGTGTTTTCATCCTCTGTGTATCTGGTGGCTTTCTGGCCGAGCCAGTGGTTCTGGGTACCAGGGACTGTGGGATTTTCTGTTGAGTGCTAGGGCTCAGTGGGTTAGAGGGAGGGCAACCTGGTGGCTCGGACCACAGCTTGGGGTAAGGCACACCTGTGTCTGAATCTCTTTTTTGTCCCTCCCTAACTGCAAGTGACTGGGGACCGTCAGAGCTTCTATCTCATCTGTGAAAGGGAAAAATGACAGAAGCCACCTTAAGTGCAGCCCTGAGGACAGAAGTCCAGTGAGGCCATTTTAATTCCAGCTTCAGAGCTGAGTGGCACCAGCCATGCCCCATGCCAGCTGTGTGATCCTCAGTCTCCCCCCCTACCCTGGACCCTTCAATAGGGTGGAGATGGTGCCCAGCCCCCAGGATGTGGGGATGAGAGAAGTCACTCCATGAAAGCATGGAGCCTCAGGAAGGGGGAGCTCAAGATACAGCTGGAAGCTCCCCAGACAGGTGAGGGTCAGTGAGGGTCAGTGAGGCCCCTTTCGGAGCCCACCAAGACACTCCCAAACAGAGGCAGGTGTTGTCCAACCATGCAGCCCCTCGGGATGCAGGGGCTCTGGGCAGCTCAGAGCTTGCTCCACTCAGCTTGGCGAGGCCCCGACAGCGAGCTTCATGTGTAGGCCAGGGCCTGTGGGGTGGGCCTTCAGTACTACTATATTCTAGCCGCAGTAGCATAACCCACAGGCCTCGGGATCCCCGGGGAGCCTCTAGTTGCCCTAGGCCTCTCACCCGATGTCCTTGCTGCACAAGGGGTCAAAAACTCACTCTAAGCAGATAAGACCATAGTCCAGGGTTTGCAACCTGACGTGGTAGGGACCGTGGTGGACTGGAAAATGCACGGGGCCAGGGTTGTTTTTCAGGTTTACTGACTGTCCCCTGCAGAGATGCAAGGGCACAAGGTCCCCCACTGGCCAGATTTTCTGGTTTTTCAAAAGAAGCCAGAAATTTTATGTTGCAATTAACACATTTCAAAAATCCACATATGGTCCAAACTGCATGTTTCAGGGAGCCTTGGCCCACAGCTTTGTAGTTTTAGTACGGGCTTTCTCCCAGGAAAACATCCCTACATCTAACGACTGTGCTCGCAAGCCCCTGAAACTCATCCGTGGACCCCGTTCTAGCTGGTACGGAACGTAGGGGCCTGGGACCAGGTTGCCTGCTTCCTCCAGGGAACCAGACTGTAGCTTTCCCAGGAACTCTCACGTCCTCTGATTGAAAGGAAGGTCAAGGATCTGCTTCCAGGTTGCGGAATTTGTTCCAGGGCTAGAGGCTGGTTTTGAAGAATGTCTGAAAGTTGGGCTAAACACAACTGCTTTTAAACTAGTTATGTTTCAGAGTTTGTGGAGGCAGCATTTGTGTCCGACAGATGTTTGTTGAGTATCCAAGTTTTCATAGACACATGCGTGACAGATTTGGTAACGTGTGCCTGAGAGCCGTTCATTCTAATGAGGAAACTGATAGTTGTTAGGGACCACCTGTGTCCCAGGGCCTGTTCTGGGCGCTTGGCATGTAAGCCTCACTGCAGCCCTGCAAAGTAGGTTTAGTCCCCTGTTACAGGAGAAGGAAACTGAGGCACAGAGAGGGGAGGCAACCGGCCTGAGGTCACCGAGCACGTCAGCGGTCCAGGTCGAGTTTGGACTAGGGCCTGCCTGGACTTCAGGCTCTCGTTCCTGTGCCTCCCCAAAACCCACCTGAGGTTTGGGGATCTCTTCAGACGCCCATCTTTGTGCTCTGGGAGCGAATTTGATTTGGGGAAACACTTGGAGTCTTGCTTGGCGCCAACTCTGGTACATTTAGCAATGAAAGGGCTGGATCAGGGGTTCCCAACATCCGGGCCTTGGGCCAGTACTGGTCCGGGCCTGTCAGGAACCTGGCCGCACAGCAGGAGGTGAGCTTGAATGTAATGCGCTTGAATCCTCCCAAAACCACCCGCCCCGTCTGTGGAAAAATTGTCTTCCACAAAGCCGGTGCCTGGTGCCAAAATGGTCGGGGACCGCTGGGTTGGATAATGCTGGGGTGGCCTGTTGCTCTTTTGATAGGAACTAGAGTCAAATCTGCAACAGAGATGTTTGGCTGATGGAGTCTGTAGACTCACCTTGAAGGCTACTGCCAAAATACCTGAGTGGCTCAAGGGGAAGTCACCCTCGCAGACAGATGTGTTTGAAGGAGGCCACTCTCTTTTAGGTCTATAATTTTGTTACAAACAGCAACTACCACAAACACTGCCCCACCCCCATCATCTCTCCTGTATAGTCACACTGGGAAGGTGATTCCCCAAAGGTAAATGGAGGCCTCCTCGGAGCCCTGGTGCAAGTGGAGCCTGGGACCCCAGAATGCGTGAGAACCCCCTCCAGCCCTGGAGATTGTGAGTCAGCCCCTGGTACTCACATACTCCCACCCTTCACTCATTCTGGCTTCTCTGCTTTCCTCCCCACCTGGCCAGGCCCTTCTCCCCCTTGTGGCTGAGTTCTTTCCTCCCCAGACCGGACTGTGCCCTGCGTGTTCTTCCTCCCTGAGCACTGTTACATATCTGGTCATGTGTTAGGCGTGTAGTGTCTCCCCATCACTCTATGGTGGGGGGGCGTCTCTCTTTGTCCAACCTGTCTACACCCAGCCCCTGGCACAGTATAAATGCTTAGTAGGTGTTTGTTGAGTGAATAAGTGAGCACACAGACACACAAACCATATCCACCCATTTATTCCTTCAGCCAGCATTTCCTGGGGTTCTTGGTGTGCCTCACTTTGTGACCCAGAGGGTCCCCTGGCTGGTGGGGAGACAGGCACAGACAGTACTGATCTGCACTGGCGGGTCTGCAAGGTGCCAAGTCAGGGAGGGGTAAGATGTGATCGACCCGCCTGAGGGGACTTGGTAGTCTTTGGGAGGAGGAAGTGGGAAGGGGGGTTTCTGAAGGGTTAGGAGAAGCTGAGGAGTGAGTGAGTGGGCCATTCTTGGGGACCAAGGATGCTGGTCGAGCCTTAGAGTCCTCATGGCCAGCATCTGAGGCCTTCCCAGGACTGGGCTCTGTCCCTATCTTATCTCATGATCTCTTCTGTCCTTTTATCCTTCCACAGAAAGACTTGTTGGACTTCAGTGTGGCCCAGGCCCTGGGGTCAGAGGTGACTCAGACACTAGCCCCAGGGGACCCTGGAATACCTTGGAAGCTCATCTGTGGGTGACAGACTCCCATGGGTGGGTCTGGGGAGGTGACTCGGAGGGAACTCAGGACTGTATAGGACAGAAGACATCTCAGGGACAGTGTAGGTGTTGCAGTGGAATGTTCCAGGATTGTCCTATGAGGCAGTACAGGTGTACAAGAGCCAAGAAGCCGGTAGGTGGGGTCAGCGATTTGCCGGGATCCCCCAGGCCCTTAGCCACACTTAGGATTGCGCTTGGGGCCTGGGTTTTGGCTATGTGAATAGGGTGTGTGCTGTGACAGACGTGGGCGGGCCACGCAGAAGCTCCAGTTGGGGGTGGCTCCTTGGATATGGTGGGCGCGCTGTGGCTGTGGGGCAGGCCCCACAGGGGTGGCCCACAGGGTGAGGCTGTATGCGGCTGCGGGCATGTTGGCAGGGCTGGGCAGTGGCACACCTCCCTGGGCGTGGAGTCGGGCTGCAAGGGGCTGTTGCCGTTGTCGGTGCTTGGAGGTGGCAAGCGATCACTGGACTCCTTTGGCTGCCTTTGCTGTCCGTGGGTGGGTGGAGACAGCTGACACCCACCCAGGACTGGGAGTGTCTCTCAACCACAGGGTGGGGTGCCGCAGATGTGGAGAAGGGAACAGTGGCTCACAGCTCTCAGCAGCTTCAGTGGGTCCTTGAGATCCATGACAGTCCCAAAGTAAATGAAGGCAGAAGGGCCTGCTGTGCTGGCTGGCAAGCATGGAGCCCCAGGGGCCCTGGGCAGGCACTTGGCTTGTGACTTCGCATAGAGAGCACCTCTGTCCCACATTGTCAGGCCGAGAGGCTCAAGACTCGAATTGCCTTGCGGGTCCCCTCTCCCCCTCCCCCTCCAATCTCTGCCCCTGGTTTCTCTCCTCTTCTTTTTCTCGCTCTGGAGCTCCACCCGGTCCCCTTCTATTGCCCTTTACTTGGTCTTCATTCCTGACTGGGCCTCTCCCTTCCGCCCCAGTTGCCTCCTTTTTCTCTGAGCTTGGATCTGTTTCCAGTCTTGCATGTAGGATATGTGTGGGTCCACGTCTAGCTTTCTGCCTCCAGAAAGAGCTGCACAGAGATGTGGACCTGGTGAGGGAGAGGGGGATGAGGAAGAGAGAAGGAAAAATGGTGCGTGAGGGAAAGGAGGAAAGGAAGTGCCCCCATTCCAGGTTGGCTCTTTAGGTTCCTGCACAGCCACCGGCCCTTGTTCTCATGGGGTGCATGTGGACATGTGGAGGACTGGAGGGTCATCTGAGAAAGGGGAGTCCAGAAACCCACCAGAAGGGAGTAGAGTGGGAGTGAGAGACTCAGGGAGATGCAGAGAATTCTCCACGGTAGAGAAATTCCTGGAGAGAAGGAGCAACCGAACTGAGCAGACAAAGAGACATGGGGACAGCAAAAAGTCATCCGGGAAACCAGGGTCGGGGACTCAGAGACAGTTAGAAAGAAGCAGAGAGCCCTGTGAGTGTGCCAGCATGGGGGTGAGCTGTTGAGAGATGACAGCCGCTAGGCTTGGGGGGGAGGGGCAACAAGAATGAGCAGGGCTGAGGAAGGTGGACCTGTGGGGCAGGAAGGGTGTCCTCGTGCCTGGTGTCTGGGGGCGCCACCCCTCACCAGGCTGCTGTGCTGGACAGAGTATAAGGAACTTGACCAAGGCCCCTAGTATATGTCTGTGTGTGTGTGGAGGGCGACGGGGCAGGAGTGAGGGAGGAGGCGGTACGGCTCCATCGGCCCTTGTGATCCTGGCCAGTCTGCTCTGGTCCTCTCTGCTGCGGCCCTGTCAGTCTATCCCGTCCCCTGCCCACCTCAGCTCACGGGGCCCAGAGGACTGTGGGAAGGGCTTGGCACCCCTGACTTTTGGCCTGGGGGTAGGTGAGAGAAAGCCTGTGTGTGTGTGTGTGTGTGTGTGTGAGAGAGAGAGAGAGAGACAGAGAGAGAGCAAGCAATCACTGTGGACTGGGTCTCCCCTCAGTCCCTCTCTAGCTTTGCTGTCGTAGGCTCTCCTGCATTGTCAACTTCCCTCCACCTCCAGCTGCATGTCCTTCAAGGTTCCTCTCCCCGGCTGTCTCTCACTTTCCTTGTCTCCTCTCCCCGTCTCTCCACCCATCTCATTCTCTCTCGGTCTTTCGGTTCCTCTGTGTCTCCTGCTTTTTCCCTACCTGCTCCCTCTGCACCTCTCTCCCTCTTGCTATTTTCCAGGTCTCCGTGTCTCTGGCCCCCATTCTCTCTTTATCTGTGTCTTCTCTGCACGGCTCCATCACTAGGTTTTGCTCTGTTGTATTCTCGCCCTCCCTGTATCTCTTTCTGTCTCTCCTGTCTCTGCTTCTCTGTTTCTCCATCTGGTCTTCTCGTTTGCCCTTCCTCTGCTTTTTTCTTTGCCTTTGCCTCCTGCATCTGTCTCTTCTGGTCTCTTTCATCTTCTGTCTCTCCCTTCTGTCTCTCACACTCTCTGCGGGTCTCTACCTCACCCCTGTCTCTCTGTGTCTCTGGCGTCCATCCCTGCCTCTGTGTGTGCCTCTCTTGCTCCCCCTCCCTTCCCCCCTTTTTTCTGTTTCTAACACCCACACTCACATCCTACCTCAGGAGTAATTGCTTTTGTCTGGGTTGGACTGGACTTGTGGTGGGGGGAGGGCGGGGGGAGCGGGTGGTGCTGGGGGGGTTGGGAGGGACGGAGGTCGCTTAGTGGAGTTGAGGTGGCATCTGCCAAAGCAGGGGATGCTAAGGAGCAGAGGTCCACTGTCCATGGGGGAGGGGGGCCCTAGGCTCATCCTGGTAGGGGTCTGAGCCTCTGGCAGGGGATGGGAGAGGCAAGCAGGCCCTCACATGAGGATCTGCAGGCGATGTAGACTAAAGCGGGTTAGCCAGCATCACAGTAGCAGCCTGCCTACGCTGCCTCAAACCGTCCCCCACTCAGAGATCCCCCAGCACCATCATGTCCACCGAGTCACCATGACACAAACGGAAACACTCCCAAAGCCTGCGATCCACTCGGCCATCGGCACACAGGGACCCGTGGAGTCACGTAGACACACAGAAGGCACACGGGGTCTCTGGCACTCATATGAGACAGGGCCTCTGATTGCACAGAAGTGGCCACACCTGCAGCCACCCGACACAAGCAGAGTCTACTCGCACGGGACACACGGGGCTCTCGCCACAGCCCCCGGACACTCACAGAAACATCCGTGCTCAGACACACGCAGGCAGGCAGGGGCTTGAACACACCAACACACAAATTTCCTGGAACACGGGACACGCAGCCACCACATTACCTGGGGACAGGGGGTCACTGAGAGGCTCCTGGGAATACTTCTACACTTCCCTGAGGGACAAACAGATCTTTATACACATCCAGACATTTGGGGAATCCACTCATGGAAGCACACACAGAGCCACCAAGCACTCTGGGACACACCCACAGGCTGGTGGTCACAGAGACAGGACTCATTAGCTGAGACACGCGGGACACATGGCCTCG
This sequence comes from Macrotus californicus, assembly GCA_007922815.1. Taxonomy (NCBI): domain Eukaryota; kingdom Metazoa; phylum Chordata; class Mammalia; order Chiroptera; family Phyllostomidae; genus Macrotus; species Macrotus californicus. The sequence goes on from VMDR010000137.1 coordinate 213,064, forward strand.
GAGACCCACAGCCGAGCTTAGGGACTCAACGGCACACAGCCACCCAGGCACACAGGGGACACACGCGCACCCTGCACTCATGGCACAGCACAGCCTGTTCCCTGGAACCCCCTGCCCTAAGCCTCACTCCCCACATACAGAGCAGGCTGGGCTCTGGGGTGAGGCCAAGGCGGCTCTGCCCACCGGCCCCAAGCATGGGGCAGCCAGGGGCTCTGTGGGTGGGCAACGGGCTGCCTGCCGGCTGCCCTACTGTTCCGGCGTTCACGCATTCTAGTTTGCTCCAATGGCCCCACCAGGCCTTCCCCTGCCTGTGGGCTCAGGACAATGTCTCTGTAGTCCCCTAGGTGCTCCTGCCCACCTCCCGGAGGCTCATCCCTCTCATGCCTTCAAAGGGCCCTATCTCCCTGAGCTGCCCCCAACTGAGGGGCTCCCTGCTTTCGCAGGGGACCGTCCCTCCATGTCTCCCAGCCCCTTTCCCTGCCAGTGTGACCCCCATCCCCATCTCTTCCCTGCCCACTCCCATACTCACCCCCTTCCTGGCTGTCCAGGCTCTCAGCTTCCCTAAGCTCTCCTGCTGTAGGGGTTGGTGATGGGGGGCCCTGGCCCCACAGAGGCATGGGTAAGGGGTGCCTAGGGGTGGGGGGCCTGGGTGCGGCTCCGGGAAAGGGAAGCAAGGCAAGTGGAGAGAGACGCAGAGGCAGGCAGGCAGCCAGCCGGCTTTATATCCCTGCCGTATTGATCCACCATGTCACAGCCCCGGTCGATAGCCAGCCGAGAAAGAGAGGGAGTGCGGGGAGGGGAGGTTTGGGGGAGGACAGCGGGACCCCTATAGTCCTGGGCCCATCTGGGGCCTCCTTGGCAAGCTGTGGGGGCAAGCACCAGCAGGCCTACACCCCCAAAAGAGGCCCATTGCTGGGTCCTCCCCCTCTTCCTCTTGGCTGCGGCCCGCTCCCTGAGAGCCGCTTTTGTGAAATAATTTAAACACAGATTGGCCCATTTCTTTTTGTTTCTGGTGGTTCCTCACCTCTCGTGGGCATGGGGTGGGGGGTGCTGCTCACAGCTGTTTGCTGTCTCAGCTCCTCCCTGCCCACCCCCTGTGGGGCTGGGCAGCTGCGAGGCCTTGAGGCTGGTGTAGCAGGGCTGGGCTGGGGTGGAACCACAGGCAGGTGAGGGAACCTCTCTGCCTGCAGCTTCCCTAGCCATGGCCAGCCAGGTGCTCAGGCGGGAGAGCGCATCCCCACATCCGTCTCCTGCCCTCTCCTTTCCAGCCAGAAGCCCCACCTCGGAGCTGTGCTGGGCCATACTAGACAGACCACATTTAAAATCTCTTCCTCCAGGTCCCCTGACCTCAATGGTCTGAGGCAGAAAACTCCGCTTCTGTTCTCCTCAGCCTCCTCTTCTCTGTCTGTAGAACCTCCTGCTACCTGCCCCCCCATCTCAGCCTCCCCTGACCTCAGTGGGGAAAGGAGGGACGTCTCCGTCTCCCTAAGTGAAAAGGGGGGAAAGGGAGAAGATTCTGGACCCTGCTCTGGGGTTGTGCTTCCATCCTGGATCCCAGCCCTGGCTCTGTCTCCCTTCTCCAGGCCTCAGTTTCCCTCCTACCTCGTCAGACCCTGGCCAAGCTCAAAGGTTCCGTGCTGCTCTGGGATCTGCCAGGATTGGTGCAGATTGGGGGGGGGGGGAGGGCAGGGCCATCAGAGGGTGAGGCCAGGGCCAGAGGGGTGCCTGCTGCCCCTCCCTCAGCGGGATTGCCTGGGTCCCAGGTGTTCCCCCAGCCCCCAACTCCCCGGGGCTCGGGTTCTTTGTCTGTCCAGATCCTCTTCCCCTCCCAGCCCAGCCTCCCAGAGGTTGAGGAATCACCTTAGCCTTGACCCGAGGGGGAGGGCAGAGGAGGGGCAGGCGGGCCCCGCCCCCACCTCCTGCCCTTGGCCATCCCTGCAGCCCCTCTCCTCCCGGCTTCCCGGAGTACCAGGCTGCCCCCCCACCCCCTTCGTAGGGGCTGCTGTTCCCTTTGTTAGGAAGGGGGAGGGGAAAGAGCCGAGCTGAGGGAACGTGCCTTGACCCTCGACCTCTCCCCTTCCCTCCTCCCATCTGGGTCCCCAGGGGCTCAGAGCCCCCTTGACGGACAGTTCTGACCATCAGCCAAATGGCTCTGGGAGTGAGCAGGGGGCTAGGTAGGGGGAGGGGAGGAAGGCCTGGCCGAAGCCCTGAGCCCATCCGGGAGTGGGGGTGTTTCCTGGGTGTTGCTTGAGCAGCAGGGGAGATAGGTGCCCAGTGGGGCAGGTCCTTGGGGAAGCCTGGCTGCCCTGGGGGAGGTGGAGGCAAAACGGGGCTCAGCTCAGAGCCAGCAGCTCTGGAAGCCCTGTGGGTAGGGGCCTGGCCTGAGCAGACGCCGCCCCCCCTCCAACACACCCGGCCTGCGGCATTGGGAGTGCAGTGAGTTTTAAAAAAAAATTAAAAGAAAAAAATAACAGGAGCAGGAGAAGCTGGGGGAAAAATATATAAGAAAAAATATAATAAGAACTAAGCGGTGGCTGCAGGAGAGAGAAAGGGCAGGAGGCGGGGAGGGGGGCGCAGGGGGGAGGGCGGCTGGGCCCTGGTCGCTGCGGAGGCCCGGCCGCCGGCCTCTGCGCTGAGCCCTCCGCGTCCCCCCTGCCGGCCCCCTCCAGCCCCGATCGATCCAGTTTCTTGGCAATAAAGCATTTTTATTGTCAGCTGCCCTGAATGCCAAATGTGAGCCTGGTCCTGCTCCCCCCTCAAACCACTTCCTCACCACCCCTCCCCCAGCCCTCCTCTACCCCCTCCCCGCCCCCCCACCGCAGAGTCAGCATCGTTCATCACCGAGACCCCCTCCTCTTCCTCCTCATCCATGTCAGCTGCAGTCCCTTGCACCCTCCATGATCTACCTACCCCCACCCCGGCTGGGCCGCTGGGTACGCTCCCTAGCCCCAGATCGGTAGGGAGCTGAAAGGTGGGCTCTGGGGGAGTGGCCTGGGGGAGGGAGCACAGGGATGCCCAGGAGGGTGCTGGGTGGACAGGCAGGGAGATGATGGCCACAGGTTGAGGGAGGCGTGGGCAGAAGTCAGGAGAGCACAAGCTGTCCACAGTGGCAGCCGGCTGGGGACAAGAACAGGTGGGGGAAGGCAGGCCAGCTGCTCTGGCCCCTGCCCTGTGATCAGCTGAAGTCCCCCAGGGCCTGCCCTACCCCTTCCATACTGAACTTGGGTCCCTGTCTCAGGGAGACGGCTGGGAGCCCTGGGGGAAGAATAGGCTGGAATTGGGCATCTCTCCCACTTATCTACCCATTTCAACCTGGCCCGAAACAGCCCTGACCTTCAGGGCTGGGGGCACCCCACACTACCCACAGGGCACCCTCACACCTGTACTGAGGCCCGAGGCCAGGCTGCCCCAGAAGCAGTTCACAGAGACCCTGGTGGCCGCACCTGGTTTCCTCTTTCTCCCTCCTTCTCTCTCTCTTTGTCTCTCTTTCCAGTTTTCTCATCTCCTTCTCTTTTTCCATCTTTCTGTCTGTCTCTTTCTTCCAACTCTCTCCTTTATGGCTGCCTCCCCCTTTGGGTACTGAAGAACCTGCACCCTTTTCTGCTGTCCCTGGTAGTCCCCAACTGTTCTTTCCCTACACCCCTCTTTCTCTGCCCGGCTACATGTTTTCCCCTGGGACCTCTCCCACCCTGCTCGCCCCCCACATCCCTGTCTCATTCCTCGGCTCTCTTGGTTTAGCCACCCCCCCGCCCCCCGCAGCTGTGAAAATAAGCAGAGGCCCACGTCCTGGACGCGTCAGCAGAAAGTACAGACAGAAGGTCTAAAGCCCCTCTTCTTGCTTCTCTTGGGGACATCAGTGTTTAGGGGAGTTAGAACTCGCCTACACCTGCAGAGATAGAGCTGGAGAATTGGAGGTTGGGGCCTGCCTATCTGTCACAGGTGGGCTGTGTGGCTTTGCTCAAGTCACTAGCCTGCCCTGAACCTCGGGTTTTCCCTGAAGCTGTTCAGATGGCCTGTAGGGCCTCTCCTGTGGCAAACCTGGGCCTTGAAGGGGCCAGAGCTCTCCCAGCCTGCAGGAGAAGGAGCAGGTGGCAGAATCCTCCTGCCAGGGAAGCCGGTCACCCCTCTTATCACCTGCCTCTATGTCAGTGACAGCTCAAGGCTGCAGGCCTGCCCTCAGCTTCTAGCGGTTTGGGACAGCGGTGCTGGGGAAGCCCGGGATGCTGAGACTTTCCATCTTGGGCTGGACAGGAGAGCCACCCGACCAGTGTCACGCTTTACGGAGTAGGGAGGTTCCGCCTCCATTGTCAGTTCTGGAGGGCAGGGGCTGTGTCACCTGTCCTTAGTGTCCAATACAAGGATGGGGTTGAAGAGATGTCTGTGAAGGAAGAACCTGCACACTGGTTACCCTGGAGGAATGAGACGGAGAGATGGCTGGAGATGGAGCAGGGCTGGGGGAAGGCTGGAGGGCAGGGGAAGGAGCAGAGGGGTTCAGGCATCTCTAGGTTGAATCAATGTGAAATTGGGGGCACTCGGGAAGAGAAGGATTCAGGGATGAGCCCAGGTCTCCCTGGGCTCCTTTCCAGGCAGCCACCCTTTGCCTAGGACTCAGAGACCAACCAACAACCCCCCACTAGTACCTGGCTTTGGGAGGGGAGCAAGGAGCTCTGTTAGCCCCCTCTGGCATGTGGGAAGAAGCACTTGTGTTAAAAAGGTGGTTTATATACATGCACACCTACCCACGTCACGTGCTTGCTTGTGCCTAAAACAGTTCTCACCTTTCACTGTTAGGGATTTTTACGCACTACTTGCCAGTCGTTTTGCAATTAGTAAAGGGCCTTCCTAACAGGAGAGAGAAAAATCCCTTTGGGCCATGTAAGGGGTGGGGGGCAGGGCTTGAGCAAAAGGTCTCAACTGAGTGGGGCCTGTGGTGCCCTGGGTTGGGGATGAGGCTGACAGGTGGTTGAGGCGTATGGGATTCTGGCTGAGCCCCGGGAGACCTGGGAGGAGGTGAGGGGTCTGAGGGCAGAGGGTGGAGAGAGGGGGCGGGAGATCAGCTGCCCACTGCCCCACTGGACAGCTGGACACAGACCTGGGAGTCCCTCTCCAGATGCCTCTCCTCTGAGAGGTCCTCTCTGATTGACCCTCTCTCCACTGGCCTCTTACCACCCCCCAAAACTGCCCCTTTGCTCATGCTGTTCCCTTGCTGGAAAGGTAACAGTCGTAACAGCTACTCATGGGCGGGTACTACCGGCTAAGCACTCAAACCAGCAGGCTCTTGCTGAATCCCCCAACCACCCTAGGAGGCAGGCATGATCATCATTCCCTTTGCAGATGGGGACACTAAGGCTCAGGGAAGGGAATGGTCTTGCCCAAGGTCACCAGCCAGTGAGTGGCAGAGCCATGACTGCCGTTCAGGCCCAAGTGACTCTGGCTGGCTGTCTTCATTGGTCCAACCCAGAAGTGTTTGTCAAGAGCTCACTACTAGGGGTCAAGTTTTGCTTGGAGGTGCACAGGAAACGTAACCGCCAGGGTGAGAGGGTTCAATCCCAGCTCCGCCGCAGACTTGCTGTGATTCCTTGGGCAGGCGGTTTCTCCTCTTTGAGCCTCAGTTTCCTTCTCTGGGTCTTAGCCACCACCTCGTGGGAGTCAGTGAACAAGAAAATGTAGAATATCCTGCAGATAAGGTCCCGTGGCAAATGGCCATGGCCTTCTCTCCTGTTGTTCTTTCTCTGAATCTGCCCAACCTCTAAGTTCCAGCTCTTTTGAGCTTCTCCATTGGAAGAGCGTTTTTCCAAACCATTGTCAACATTCACTGTCTGCTTGGATCCTCACCACTACGTATCAGCAAGGAATCACTATCCTGATTTTGCAGAAGTGGAAACTGAAGCTCAGAAGACCCAAGTCGTCTGCCTCGGGTGCTTGTCTCCATAAAGGGTTCATTTAACTGACACATCCCGCATGTCTGCTGAACCCCTGCTGTGTATCGGGCCCTGTGCCAGGCACTGGAGATAAAGCAGTGGGCAAAACTGGCACAGCACAGTTTCATGGAGTCAAAAACCTGGAAGGGATGCCTATCTTTAAGTGTAGATATCAATTAAATGCAAAGTCAGAAATTGTGATGAATTTCCCTAATGTAGAGACAAAAATAGGGAACAGAGAGAGGGCAAGACATTTAAACTGAACTTTGAAAGATGAGTAGGAATTAGCCAGGTAAAGCATATTCTGGGCAGAGGGCAAGGCATATGCAAAGGGCCTGAGGTTGGAAAGAGCTTGGTTTGAAGGCTTTTTCTGGAGTAGGCCAGGGAAGCCTCTGGGAGGCAGAGACCTGGGTTGTTTGTATCCGTTTGGTGTCCTCCCTGCAAACTCAAGGTGCCCAGTGTTGTTGGCACTGGGGAGAAGCTCACTGACTGACAGAGGTCCTGCATGGCGGAGAATGAGAGGCCTTCCCCTAGGAGATTCCTGGAGGACATGAGCTCCGAGCAAGGTGGTGCAGAGGGCGAGTGGGTCCCCTCACAGCGGCCCTTGCTCTGTGAGTATAGAGACTGTCCCAGGGTCCCAGGGACAGTGTTCAGTGTGCATGGCAGCGCTGCTGTGACTCAAGACAGCGTGAAAGCTCATACTGAATGGTTCATATTGGCAGGGGGCCACAACTGGGACAGGGACGGGAGACATGTGGATGTCTCAGAAGGCAAGCCCAGCTCTGGCTGGTGTGGCTCAGGGGATTGAATGCCGGCCTGCAAAGCAAAGGGTCACTGGTTCGATTCCCAGTCAGGGCACATGCCTGGGTTGCAGGCCAGGTCCCCAGTTGGGGGCGTGCGAGAGGCAACCACACATTAATGTTTCTCTCCCTCTCTTCCTCCCTTCCCCTCTTTCTGAAGATAAATAAATAAAATCTTTAAAAAAAATAAAAAAGAAGGTAAGCCTAGGTCCAAGTCCAGTATTTCCTGCTGACCAAAGGGACGAGGTGGCAAGGTTCTGGGGCAGAGTGTGGTGGATGGCAACATGGACTTTGGAGTCCAGCTGCCTGGGTGCTAATCCTGGTTCCATCTGTGTGACCCCAGGCAAGTGATTCAACCTTGCTGAGCATCAGTTTCTTCACCCGGAAGACGGGCATGCTGACTATGGTTCTCTTACGGAGTGTGGAGATTATTCAATGAGGAAAGGCAAGGAAAGTGTTTCTAAGCAGTAAGTTCAGGGTTCTTCCTTTAATTGTCTAAAGCAGAACTCTTGATTCTTTGTCCCTGAGCTCCTCCAGGAACTTGTCCCCATCTATCTCAGTAAGTGGTTGTCACATGAAAAACCTACCCATTTCCCTTGGTCCTTCACTTTCTTTCATGTGTCCGGAGCTCGGAGTTTGCTTCCATGGTGGCAGGAACTATGTCTCATACAATCTGGGCCACCCTGATTCCATCAAGTTAAACTCCTCTGAATAAATGTTTGTGGAGTATTTCCTGAAAGCAGGGCCCTCTGCGGATGCTGCTCAGAGACCATGCAGTTCAAGATGGAGCACAGAGAGGCCCAGTGGCTTGCTTAAAGTCACACAGCAAAGACTGGCAGGCTCGACAGAGGCTGTGAGAAACCCAGGCCACTTCTAATGTTTGAGCCTCCCACTATGCTAAGAATGAAGGAACACTAAATGGAATCACAGACTTGTGTTCTTAGCCACAACAAAAAAATGTTTCACTAACTGAAGTTTATGAGGTCATTTCAAGATAATTTAAAATAACACATGTAGTGTACTACAGGTAGTGTGATCTGGCAGTGGCACCAACTGTAGTCAAAGTGCACATCTCATTTAATGAAGCTCTTCATGAATGTGATACCTGGGCCAGGTGACACCCTGCTATATACCTTGAGCCCTACAGGTGGGACCTAAGAACCTATTAGATGACTCCAAAGTTGATATCTCTTCCACCATCCTCAGTTGCTTTTGCAGAAATGTAGAAGGCCCAGGACCTGGCGAACTTTTTTTTCAAAAGATTTTAAATTTACTTTTTTATTTTTAGAGAGAGAGGAAGGGAGCGAGAAAGAGAGGGAGAGAAACATCAGTGTGTGGTTGCCTCTCGCGCACCCCCTACTGGGGGCCTGGCCTGTGTGCCTGTGTCCTGACTGGGAATTGAACTGGCAACCCTTTGATTCGCAGGCTGGCACTCAATCCACTGAGCCACACCAGCCAGGGTGACCTAATGAACTTTTGAGGGGAGAAACATGCATTAGTGTAACTCAGGCAGCATGCCTGGTGGGAAGGAGAGTCTGGAATTGACCTGCCTCATTTATGTAAATACTACCTGTGTTCTCTGGGCCCACCTCAGGGTGCTCCTCTGAAAGGGCGGGGAGGATAATAGTAGCACCTGCTTTACTGGATCATCGGGAAGATGCAGAGAGACAATGCAAGGAAAGCACAGAGCAGGTGCGGGAGTTGCTCTCACCATTTAGCATGACAGTGGATGGTCAAGGGGCAGGGGGCACAGAGGTTTGGGAACTCCTCAAGGGTGTGGCCATGGCCAGTGTACCCTGTGTCCTTGGATCTTGGCACAGGGTCTGTCACAGTGGGCCTTCGGGAAGGTGTAGAACTGAATCCTATTGAAGAGGCTTTAGCCAGGCTGAGCAGGGGGCTGAGAGCCCCAGGAAGCATTAGGGAAACTGAGCAGAGGGCCTGGCCTTTGATTTCTTCCCCACCCCCATCCACCTCTCCTGAGGCCAGGTGGTCACTCCCAAATGCTCCTTTTGCATGGTGTGGAGGTCACTGTCCCTTAAGCTTCTTCTTTAGCAAATAGATACTGAGGGCCTCCTCTGTGCAGGTGCTGGGGACACAGCGGTGGACAAGTCAGACATGAGTCAGCGTGACTGTTGTCGCATTTCTAACCTGCATGTCAAGTGGGTTCACGTGAACACATTATTAAAAGTAAATGAAATAAATAAGCGGAACAAGGTTCTGCCCAGCCCAGTGACGGGAGTGTGCCATGAACCATGCTCATGATCGTTGCGATTTTGTGCACTCGAGGCCCTTTTAAAGAGGAGGGTATAAGCCATACAGGACAGACATGTTCCTTGTCCTCCCGGCATGAACACCAAGTAGGGGAAGAGAGGTGACCGGCACCTGACAGGGTAAACTTGGATGTGAGATGGTGAGCGGTGCTGGAGGAAAATGCAGTGTGGTGAGGGGTAGAGAGTGGAGAGCAGACGTAGGACGAGCAAAAAGACTTCTTTGTGGAGAGGACGTGGAAGTGGAATCCTGGAATAAGTGAGGGGACACATCCCGGGACATCTGGGGAAGATGGGAGGGGGAGAGGGCAAGAGCAAAGGTCCTGAGGCATATCAGAGCTTGGGTGTGGGTTGCAGGAACAAAAGCCAGCCTGGAGGAAGGGAGTGAGGGGTGGGGAGCCATAGGAGGTGATGTATTAGAGGCAGGCAGAGGCCAAGCCACACGGCGGGGTCGAGGGGCGATCGGTTAGGATGAGTCTTGAAGTTAGCGGTAAGTACCCTGGACAGCGGCGCCCGCCCCTCTAAGCGCCGGCAGCCACGGGGCGCACCCTACCGAACGTGGACTTGTACTAAGGACTGCTTCTTGGTAGTGAATTGGGGGTGGGTGGGGAGCACATGATATTGCAACACGTTGGAATTGACCCTTGCCCAGAGGAAGCACAATCATGTGGATGAGTCATAAATGTGCAGTTTAATCAATCTTTATCGCGCGAACCTCTGTGCAATCACTGCTTAGGTCGGGATAAAGGAGGCGGCCGGCGCCCAGGAGGCCCCGCCCCGTGTGTCCTTCCCGAGCACACTCCTTCCCCCTCCTGCTGGAAGTACCGCTGTCCTCACTTCTTTGCTTTTCTTTGTGTTAGCCACTTGTGCATCATTTAATATATTTTAACTTTAATTCAGAAAGTCAATAAATCTCATTATAAACCCCAAAACGGTAACGGAGAAGGCTAACCGTCTTCAAGTCCCCTGTACTTTCCCAGTCCTGGCCCCTCACCAGAGGTAGCCGCCTTTAGTTCATTAGTTACCTTCCAGGCCCTTTTCTCTGTGTCCGTTGCTACTTATGCACCCACAGAAAATGTGGACTGTCCTTGTGTATGGTTTACATAAATGCTATTAAGTCGTGTAGCTCACAGCTTGCCTTTTCAGTCAGCAGTGTCTTAGAAAACTCTCCATGTCTGTATCCCTAGGCCTGTCTCATTTTCTTTCGTGACCACACCGACTGGGAACAGGTTACTTAGCTGTTGTCCTGATGTGGCCTCCAGGTTGTTTGCTGTTTCTCTATCACAAACCTCGATGTGAGGAACACTTTGTGAACTTTTTGAATTCCTTGTGCATGGTGGCAAGTATTATTTTTAATATTAATGAAGTTCTTGTCAGCCCATGTTAGTACTCCAATTTCACAGATCAGGTACCTGAGGAGGCTCAGAGAGGTGAAGTCGCTTGCCCAGGGTCACACAGCAAGTGAATGAAGGAACCAGTTCCCCAATTTTCATATGTCTGGCTCCCAAAGCAGTGTTTATATATACCTGTACAGTAATTACAGTCTGTGGGACAGCTGTTCTCCTTCACCAAACATTCCCAGGGCCCATCAAGACCTCCTTGCCCTCAAGCCTTGCCCCGTGGGGACAGACTCACTGAGAAGTCATTAATGCTAAGGCCAGGATGCTGCTGGAGCCATGGTATACTGGGCTCGCTACTATTAACTGGGCCTCCGGTGGAGTCTGAGAAAGCTTCCAGAGAGGGAGGTTTGAGTGGAGTCTGTAGGGGTGGGTGGAATTTGGGTCACAAGTCGCTGAACAGAGAAAGAAGGTGAGCTCTGGGCACAACGCGGGGACAGGCTAGCAGGGGCCCATATCCACTTGAGCTTGGAGAGCTAGGCTTGGACTTCTGTCTGTGGGCTGTGGGAGCCTAGAGGGAGTCACTCATTCGGCCAATACCAGCTATGTGCCAGGCAGTGTTTTTAGGTGTTGGGGTTACCACAGTGAACAAGACAAAAGAGGCCCCTGTCTTCAGAGCACTTACACTTTAGAGGGGAAAAGGCAGCCAACCAGGCCGGCAGTCATTGAAAAAAGTGAAACTGGGTGGTGAAGTGGAGGGTGACCAAGGGAGGCCTCTCTGAGGAGGGGGCTTGTGAACTGAGGCCAGAAGGATCAAAAGAGTGGGAAGAGAGGTCAACAACATCAGAGGCCCCAAGGTGGGGACAAACTTGGCTTCCTCCAGAGTGGCTGACGTGGGTTGATCTTACAGGGAGAAGTGAGGGTCTTCAGGGTGCTGGAGGCCATGGCAAGGGGATTGGGCTTGTCCGAGAGGCAGCGGGGAATTACTGGAGGGCTTCTGGACCAAGGACAAGGGACTGTGCATTTCAGCCTTTGGACAGCTCCCTGTGCTGTGGACACAGCGGTGACCTTGAGCCTGCAGTCAGTGCTGGGTGAGTGGGAATTCTGGGCTGAAGGGGAGCATGCAGCCTGGAGGCATGTGGAGGCTTCTGGGCTGAGGGTGGAGCCATGTCAGGGGAGGGTCTAGGGTCCCAGTGGGCATGTGGTGAGAGATGCCAAAGACTCTGTTCTTGGAGGACCTACAGTCTGAGAGAGATATACGAGTCAAGATGAGGAGCGGGGAAACTCAGCCCAGCAGTTAGCCAGTGCCTAACAGGCTTTGATGTGAGAGACTCTGGGTCCATGCCAGCCTAGCTATGTGACCATGGGCCTCAGTTTTCTCATCTTTAAACTGGGCATAATAGCTCTGGCCAGTGTGGCTCGGTCGGTTGGAGTGTCATCCTGTACACAAAAGGTCGGGGGTTCGATTCCCAGTCAGGGCACACACCTAGGTTGCCAGTCCAATCCCTGGTTGGGGTGTGTATAGGAGGCAACCAACCAATGTTTCTCTCTCTTTCTCCCTTCCTCTCTAAAATCAGTAAACATTTAAAAAAAATTAAAAAGTAAAATTGGGATAATTCAAGTCCCAATAAAAGGTGAGGAGTCAGTGGACCCTGAGCATACTCAGCCAGGCCCTCTGTAGACTCAGCCCACAATACATTTTCTCTGTTGTTTGTCCTACAGTTAGTTGATCCATTCATCCATCTTGCCTGTTCTTTCTTTCAAGCTCTAGAATGTTAGAGCTGGAAGTCTTGAAGTGCTCCCTCAACCCCACCTCCCACTTACGGATGGGAAAACTGAGGCCCAGAGAGCACAGGTAGCTGGCCCTAGGCCGCAAAATGGCCACTTTCAGAATGGGGTCCTGGTTGGTCTTCTGACTTTTATCATCTTTGAACCACATCACAATGCTTCTCAATTTCTTCTTCTTCTTTTAAAATATTTTATTTATTTATTTTCAGAGAGAGGGTAAGGGAGGGAGAAAGAATGGGAGAGAAACACTGAATGTTTGCTTCTCACATGCCCCCAACTGGGGACCCGGCCTGCCACCCGGGCACGTGCCACAACAGGGAATCGAACCGGCGACCTTTCGGTTCACAGGCCAGCGCTCAATCTGCCAAGCCACACCAGCTAGGGCTCAATTTCTTCTTACTTGAAGAGAACTCCTGGAAATTCTGGTGGGTTTGGGAAATGGGAGGGGCCGTGCAATAAGGAAGGCTTGTGTCAATGTATTTATTAAGCATCTACTGGCTTCCTGGTGTGTAGGCCTTACAGCTTCTGAGATGCATCTTCCTGATCTTCCCCTTCATCCAGACCCAAGCCTCTTCCCCAACCGCTCTTCTTTCTGCTGTTCATTGGTGACGGCCTCAGGGTCCACCCAGCCCCCTGCCCAGCCGCCCACTTACAGGTCCACAACAGTCCTGCAGACTCTCGCTGGAATTTGTAGCCATACCTGCATCCTCACGGCCCCTGCCTCCCCTGATGTCTGAGCTATTGTCCCAGGCTCCGCTCTGGTCATCCTGCCTGCAGATCCCCCCACCAGCCTGTCCTCATGCCAGTCCCCCATGGATCTCCCTTATGCAGACTCTCCCTCCTCAGAAGCCTTCCACCTACAGTATCAGGTCCAACCTCAGGGCACCTGTGGTGTCCTGCTGGGATCTTTCTCTTCTGAGCCTGATCCTTCCTCCCCCACCATCTTTCTGTGGCAGGAAAGGCACTTCTGCGTACCTGACCCTCATTCTTTACTTGTCCCTCTCCCTCACACTCCACCTTCAGCCAGTTGCCAGTCCTGTTGCGTCTACTCTCAAAATTGCTTCTGGACACACTTGCTCCTTCTCCACCCCTGCTGCCACCACCCTGGTCCCACCATCACCAGCTCTCCTGTGGACACCCCTGTTTCTTCACAGCTGACCTCCCTCATGCTCTGGCCCCTCCAGACTAGCCTCCCACAGCAGCCAGAATCGTCCACAAAAATGTTCACAGAACTATGTCACTATCCGGCTTAAATACTTCTCTGTGGTATCCCACTGAACTTGCAGTAAAGTCCAAAAGGCTCACCCTAGCCTGTGAGGCCCTGTAGTTTGCCTGCCTTCCTCTCCACCTCGTTTCCCACATCCCTGTTCACTCTGCTCCAGCCAGGCGCGCTTCCTTTTTGCTGCTGGAATTGCCATGTTGCTTGCTGCCTCAGGGCCATCGCCTCCTCTGTTCCTGTGGCCTACCTGCTTTCCCCCACACTCTTTGCCTTATGAATGGTCTAATTGCTGAGTAAGCGCTACCCTCCAGCTCACATCAGGTATCCTGTTCTGGAAAGCACTTTTCCCAACTTGGAATTACATATTTATTTGATGGCTTTAAAATTGTTGCCCCCAAAAGACTGTAAGCCAAATCGGGGGTGGGGGAGAGAGAAAGAACATCTTTGTTTTTTTTTTTTTAATCAGCTTTACTGAGGTATTCCTGATTGTTTTGACTTATAACCCCTGCATTCTCTGAGCTTAGCAATGGTCCAGCACATAACAGTGTTTACTAGATACTCACTCACTCAGTGAGGGAATATCAGGGTATTTCATCAACTTCAGTCTTCACCTTGGACCATGAGCTCCTGAGGCAGGTTCAAGCTCGTCTCTGGGTCCTCAGCCCCAGCCCAGGGCTTGTCACTAAGGGACATGCAGGAAATGTTCGAATGGAAGGAAATGGGGAACTGATGGGTTCCTTCAATAGAAGAGTCCAATGCATTACTGAGCATCAAAAATAGACTCTAAGGGCTGTGGGGAGGGAGGGATTGGGCTGTGGGCTGTGAGGAGATTCCAGCATTCCTGAGTGGGCAGGGAATGGCTTTCTGCTGTCCACTGGAGGACGGGGAGCATTTCAGAACTCAGAGGAGGCCCATGACGGAGTAGAACAAGAGCAAGCTGTGAGGACAGGTCTGGTTTGAATCCTGCTCCTCTGCTCATATGCTGTGTGACACGTGGCAGTTGACTTCACCTCTCTGAGCTCCAGTTCATCAGTGAAAAGGGGATGATAACAGACCTTACCTCCTGAGACTGTCGTGAAGATTAGAAATAATGTATTGGCTCAATTAGCACAGAATAGACAGTGATGCCGTTACTGCTGCTGCTGAAATATTTTAAGTCTCTGGATGCTGGCTGCTCTTAAGCAGAACACGGGGTGGCTATAGCCTGACCTTGGCTTAGGGCCCTGGAGAAGCAGTTCTGAGGGCAGGACCGAGGGTGAAGCAGGTGTGTAAACAGAAAATGAAGGTGCAAGCCCATTTGGGGAAGAGGTGGACAAGTACTGTCCAGGGCAGGCCAGGCGGGGTTTGATTTGAGAGAATGGGAGGCCCGTTGGAGGACTGCGTGGCCATGTAGCAGGACCAGCTAGACATTCCTTTGTCTGTGTGTCTGTCTGCCACCCCCAAACTGTTTTCCCATGTGTTTGGGACCGTGCCCCCACTTCCCCTGTCTCCCCCTCCCCAGGGGCTGCCCTGGCCTGGGCCGATGTGCTGAGATGCAAAGGGAAGTTGGTGTCAATGAACCTTAGGCCCGAGTTCACCTTCTGGCTTAGGTGTCAACCCACAGCGTGGCAGGCAACCCAGTCTCACCATCTTCTGCCAGGCTGGGGGGTCTGAGAGGCCCCTGAGCTCCCACGTTCCACCACCCTACAGATGAGGCAGCACTTACTGGGAAAGACCCCTTGGGTCCCACACAACATGGGGACACGGCCAGGGGCTCAGTGGAGATGTCACCAGACACAGCAGGATCCAGAAAGAGGCTGGAGAACCAAGCCGCAGACAGGGTCCCCGGGGGCGGCGGCCAAGAGGAAGAGGCCGTGGCTGGGGGCCCTGAGGGGTGAAGAATCCTGCTCTGCTGTCCCCGGTGGGCTGGCTGCTCCCCCCAGCACTCCCCGCCGGGCCCCCAGGGGACCTCGCTCTAATAATGTATTTGATCGACTCGCCGGCCGCGTACAAGCGATTATTGTCTTGTCGGGAGTCAAACGTATCGATCCGGTGAGAAATATGAGCGGAGCAATGGGGCCCGCGTGTCAGTTACCAGCCCCGCTGGCCCTGGGGAGCCCCCTGCGTCTCCTTTAATTACCGCTCAGCCCTGAGCCCAGCCTGGCCTCCCCGCGCAGCTTCCCGCCCAGGCTCCCTGCACCCCCAGGGCCCCCACTGCTCCCCCACTCCCATGCCCTACCTGTCTTGCTCTACACAGCTTGAGCTCTCTTCTCTAGCTGAGAGGCCACCATCTCCCCTGCCTCGGCCACCTCATTCCTGGCTGCCAGGCCTCACCCACCCAGTGTGCCCCGAGCTCTGCTCCTCTTTCAGGCAGGGTGACATCTCATACCCATTCTCCTTCAAGATTCCCTGACTCAGGCTCAGGGACTCAGTCCTGGTCCACCTGAGGCCATAATAGTGGAGCCAACATGGGAGGCAAGAGGAGCGGGGCGACTTCATCCCATGCGGGAGTATGGAAGGCTTTCCTCTGCTCCCCTGCTCAGCTGCAGGCCTGGGAGGGCAGCTCAAAAGAGTGGTGCCTCTTCTCGGTCACCAGCGGGGATTGACACCCGGTCATATCCAAAAGCACTTGCCACACATGGGCGATGGTGACTATGTCCAGGGTGGAGCATGAGGGTGGCTTGGAGGGTTTTGGCACCCCCCCCATATTGTCCTTATGACCTTCATTTCCAAATCCCCCAAAACATAAATCCTGAATCAAAGGAGTGTACTGGTCAGATGAAGCTTTTTGACAGGGCCCCTGTACCCCATTGCCACCAGACAGCTGTCTGGGAGGCCCTCATGTATAGAAATCCTTCATGAGAGATAGAGACAGAGATAGTATTTAAAGATAGGTATAGGGATAGGGATAGGGATAGGGATAGGGATAGAGATAGAGATGGAGAGAGAGGGAGAGACCAGGAGGCAAGAGGTCTGGGTTGCAGCCAGGTGAATGCTGGGTGGCATTTACAATATGGGATGTTGTGGAGTGTAGACAGCTGGGAACTGTCTCCTCTGTGTGCAGATGTAAGGACTGCTGGTCATTCCCATGGAGTGGGCCTGCCAGCCAGCTGGCCTGCTGGGGCGTGTCTGGGTACACTGGGCCCACGCAGAAGAACGGCACTCGTGAAGGTCTGCTTGTGTTATATCCTGTGTGAGTGTGCATGGGTGTGAGTGTGGGCACACATGGCAGGAGGCCTGCCTGGGCACACGTGTGTAGGTGTGCCCTTGTGCCCCTGTGTCCACGTGAGGCAGCAGAGGGGGTGCCTGAAAGGCGAGTGGTCAGGGAAGGTTGGTGTTGGGGCCTGTGCACAGAGGAGTGTTCCCGTGTGTCTGCACACGTGTGTGTGTGTGTGTGTGTGTGTGTGAAGTATTTCTGTGTATGTGTGCGCGGGGGGAGGGTGAGTCCGGGCGTCAGTATGCGCGCGTGTGGTTTGGGGGTCCCCCAGCGTGAGACGCAGTGAGAACTGCAGGGCCCGGAGAGGGCAGGTGAGCTGTTTGGAGGAGCCAGGCAGCCCGGCCGCCTCGGACCTGGCACCGGGAGCAGGAAGAGGGCAGCGGCCCGGCCGCGCCTTTGTCTGCGCCGCGGTGCGCCGAGAGTCCTGCGCCTTTGTGTGACCCTCGCAGGTGTGCGCGCGGGGGGGCGGAAGAGGGGTAGGCGGGGAGGGGAGCGGAGGAAGGAGCTCCGTTCCCCGCAGCCAGCCCCGCCCTCCCGCCCATTGGCTGGGCGCTGCCGCCCTCTGGCGGGCGCGGAGGGAAACGCCGGGCCGGGAGTGTAGCGGCGCAAAGGGCCCGCGGGCGACCAGGGGACCCGGTGCTGGCCTCCCCCGGAGCCACCTCAGGCGCCTGTATTTGCCCCCGGGCAGACTTCTTGCTGCTCCAGGGCCAGGCCCCGACCTGCCGCCTGCACTGCCACTGCCCACAGGCGCCGCTTCTGCTCAGTGGCCGCCCCGGACGCCTCACCTGCGGACAGGTGCACGGCAGGGCACCCCCCTTCCCTTAGAGCCGTATAGAAACCCTCAGCGGACGCGGCCTCCTGCTGTGCTTTCTGACTCTGGGCTCCTGTGAAGGCCACCCCCCCTCCCTGGTCCTCAGTCTCTTCTTTTGTAAAATGGAGCAAATAATGATTACCTCAGGAGATGACGCTCGTCAAGTGCGAGGTGCAGGGCCTGGCACTGGGAAAGCCTCCCGCTCCCCTCAAACACGTCTAGCTAATGTTTTAGTGTCGTTGTTGTGGGTCCACATTCTCTCCCGGCCCACAGGTCCGGTTCCAGATTTGCCCTGGAGGCAGCAGGGGGCTGGGGCAACTGCGGGAGGCACCTCCGCAGGAGTCAGCTCTTCCAGCCTGCTCGCGCCCTGCCCCACTCACTACTCCCACTTCCCCAGCACGCACGATTCGGGGTCGCTGCCCGCTGGGGTGGGCCTTCCAGCCAGGGTATTTTCCCTTCCGAAGGGGGCGGACCTGTGGTTTCCTCTCAGGGTGACTTCCGGCAGAGAGGGCTTGGCCCCCAGAGAGGGCGGGGAGATGACACAGTTGTTCCCCCAGCCCTGCGGGGCGGGCAGCACGGTTCACTCCAGCATGGGGGCTCCAGGTAAGGGGCCGGCGCCGCGGCCCAGGGATAGGGGCCGCTTCTCGGCGTTGGCCCTGCTGGGCGCATCCCTGGCCTGGCCTGCCCTTCCTCCTTAGCTGTCTCCTCTGTCCTTTCACTCTGTACCTCAGCAGCTTCCCCCTTCCCATCCTGGGTCCCCACTCCCAGCCCCTTTTTCTTCTCTCTTTTCACATCAGACACCTGGGGGGCTCCCAACGTCTTCTCCCCATGTCCGCCGCCCTGTTCTGAAGGCTCTGCGGGAGGGACGCAACCTGGGGTCGGTGGCAGGCTCCTCCATGGAGGACAGGTGGCGGGGCGACCTGAGTAGGGGCTGCACATCGGTGGGCAGGCTGAGCGGGTTGCTGGACTTCGGGTGTGTACTCGGCCCTGTGCCCTGCGGCCGGCCGTGGCCAGTCTGACCGCGAGTCTGAGTGTGACTGTCCTGCGGCTGTGTGTGAGGGAGACTAGGGGGCTGCTGCGTGTGGCACTGTGGGGGTAGCCTGGGCAGTGATCTGGGAGCTCATTTCCTCACTTCATTCACCTCAGATGTCACCTCCTCAGGGAGGCCTTCCCTGACCTTTCTGTCTCAACCGGCACTAACCCCACCATTCGCAGTCCCCTTGCCCCCCGTTCGCCTTTTCTTCATGGCACTTACCGCCGCCGCCTGAAAGTGTATTAGACGTCAGCTGACTGAGTGAACATTGCGGGCAGGCACCGCACAAGGCAGTTTGGGTTTGTTGTCGCGTTTGGTATAATGTGTCTGTCCCTGCGCAGTGGCAGTTACCTCTCGGGGGTGCTGAAGGGAGAGGTAAATGAGGTAATGTATGTCAGCGCCTGGCACTGCCTGGAGCATGGCTAGCGTCAGTACTTCATGATTGTTTTATTTGCGGCCATATGGGCATGGCTGTGGGTATGTGTCACATTTGTGGTTTTCTGTGGGGACGAGTCCTGCTTTGGTGTGTGCCGTCCTGTGTGATCAGTGTATGTGATCCTTTACCAACGTGTATTTATTCAGCAGTTCTCTGTTGGGTGTTGGAAATACAGCTGAAAGACAGCTCTAGGTCTGTATTCTTGGAGTCCAGTGGGGGAGACAGATCCGTCACCAGAGAGTGGAGGAGGCACAGGCAGGGGGTCAGGGCTGGGATGCCAAGGACGGGGGGGGCTGCGGGAGCTCAGAAGACTTGTCCAATTCAGCCTGTGGGCTGTCAGGGAGGGCTTCCTGGAGGAGGGGATGTCCAGGCTGATATGTGAAGGACAAGTGGGTGTGAGCAAGGCAAAAAGGTGAGGAGGGGCTTGAGATGGAAAGAAGATGCCTTTCAGGATGGCATGGGATTGTTTATTGAAGGGACCGTGTGTGCCACCATATATGTGTGTGTGCACATTGTGGACACAGGGGCCCAGAGTGTCTACACGCACATGCTGTTTGTTCCACTGCTGGCTCACCCCTGCCTGGGGCTGAATGGGGGTCTCATACGTGCCAGGCACTGGGTTAGCCCCTTTACTTTGGCATTTCTCACTGAATTGCCCTGCCTGGGAGGCCTGGCCGGGGTCTGCCTGCCTGGACATGAATGAATACATTGTGTTTCCTTGAGCAGATCACTCATTCTGCCTGGTCCTGGGCTGCATGTCCATGAACCAGGTTCAGGGCTCTGCCCTGGCCATCTCCCGGGATGAGGGGGCTCTGGGCATGTGAGTGTGTGTGTCGAGGCGAGTGACCTGGGTGTATCTGTGGATGCACATCTGTCAGTGAGTATATCCATCTGTGAGTGACTCTGGATGTGTGAGTGTGTGCATGTCTGTATGTCTGTTTGAGAGTGATTCTGGGGTGTGAGTGTGCACATCTGTGTATGCGTCTGAGTTACCTGAGTGTGTAGGTACACGTCGGTATCTATCTGTATTTCCATCTGTGAGTGACTCTGGATGTGTGAGTGTGCATCTCTCAGTGTGACTGGGTCTGTGAGTGTGCGCAGGTGTATGTTGCACATCTGGGTGTGTTTTGCACATCTGCCGTGTCACTGTGTCTGGGACTGTGTCTTCATCTGCACGTATCCCGACTGGGCCTGTGCACACCCCCCTGTGTGTGTTTGCAGGTCTCTGTCTGTGTCGGGTCCGTGCCTGCCTGTGGCTCTTATGTGCGTGCTGTGGCAGCTCTTGCCTGTTGTCAGCCCGGCTGTGGGGCCACATCTCTCCTGTTGTGTCTGCCCCGTATCTCCATCCCTCCCTCCTGACAGCTCAGAAGTGTTCACTCCCTTGAGGCGGCCCAGGGACAGCTGTGGGGTTGTGGGGGTGTGAGGTGCGGTTCCTCAGGAGGCCAGGACTAGGCCAGCTGGGCCCACAGAGGTTCCCGGCAGTGCAGACCCAGCCCAAAGGGGCTCCCAGGCCTAGCTCTGATTGAAGCAGGCTGTGGAGCAGGGGACCCAGGGGACAGGCCAAGTGGGGCCAGGAGGGGTGAGGGGCAGCCCTCGGGCCCTCTATATTTAGCCCCATTTTCGGTAAGTGCTAACGAGAAGCTGACCCAAGTCTGCTAAAACCGGCTGGGGGAAATGCAGAGGAGAAGTGAAAGTCCGGGAGGGAGGGGCGAGGGAGGGGTGAGGAGGGGAGGGCAGCCAGAGTCCCTGGCCTGGGGCAATCGGGCAAGCGGGTGTGAGGCCAGGGGTGTGGACGGCCCTGGGTGGGTCTGACTCTAGGATGGTGGGAACCAAGGGGCCCACAGGGTTCTGCATCACTTTTCCCTGCCTGTTCCGCTAAAAAGTTACACACTGCCTGGGATGGGAGACGGGCAGGCTGGCTAGAAATAACCAATGAACCTTTCTGTCTGAATGAGGATTTGAGGGGGGCTTTGGAAATTTCCAGGGGGCAGGAGCACGTTAGAGTCCTGGGGTGGGGGCGGGGGCCGGGGGAGCTTTTAAAAATCTCATGCCAGGTCAGACCCTGTCCCAGGGAAATCGTGAAGTCATGTCTGGGTGGGAATAGCGTTCGTGCCTCTGCAGTCCTGAGACGGTGGTGCGAGGCAGCCCTGCAGGGACCCAGGTGCACACGGCCTGCCTGCCGGTGGGCGGCTCGGGGTCTCCGGTCTCCAGCCTCCACGAAGTCATCATTTGGCTTTGGGTTCATGGGGGACATGGAGTCCCCTATTCTTCCCAGGTGAGGATGGTTAGATGAGAGCTTTGATGGAGGAGGAGAAGGGTCACAGGGGCCTGGGCGAAGGGCCGCTCTGGCCATTTTGCCGTCGGCCCGGCCTGCGGTGCAGGGTGCACGGCTGTGTGAGTGTGCAGGGTTAGGGAGAACAGCGGAAACAGTGGTGGAAATGTTCCCTCAAACCTCTTCGCTCCTCAGCCACTATCCTTGCAGAGGGATGTTACCTTGAAGGTGTAGGTCGAAGCTGCCTGGGGGTTGGGCTGAGGGTCGGGGAGTCAGGTGAGAGCAGAGAGAGGGGCTTGTTGGGACAGGACTGGGTCTTGGTCCCTCGGAGGTTCTTTCGTGCATTTGTTCATTCCAAAGACATAGCCCCAGCCTGTGCAGCAGTGACTCCAGCCTGGGCCCACAGTCTGGGGCTGGGGTCACTGCCCGGGTGATCAGGGTTTGTTAGGGGGACAGGCAGGGGAGACACTGACCACCTAGGGAGTTGGGGAGGACCTCACAGAGAAGGTGACATGTGAGCCAGGGACTTAAAAAGGAGCAGGAGTTTGCTGCTGGAGAAGGAAAGGTTGGCCCCAGGTGGGGGAAGGGCAGAAGCAAAGGCCTGGAGGAGGGACATCAGGGCTCAGGGCCACCCTTTTTCATTGGACCCACCCCTCCTGTGCTGGGCAGTGTCAGGCACCCCAAGGTGAGTCAGACCTGCCCTTGAGGGGGTCCTAGTCCGATGAGGGAGACATACTGGGGCCCAGATGACCTCTAGCACAATGACAAGGGGAGACGTGGGTCAGGGTAGAGGGAGCAGGGAAGAGACACCTGGAGGCATCGGGGCAGGGCTGGCTTCACGGAGGATGGAGACTGTGCTGGGCCCTGAAGGATGAGCAGGGGGTTGCCCGGTGGACAGCATGGAGAGCAGTGTTCCAAGAAGAGGGACTAGCTCCTGACAAGGTCTCAGGAAACATTTGTTAAATGGCGGAGAGACAGCAGCAGGGACCAGTAAGAGACAGAGCTTCAGGGAGGGACAGTCATTGGTAACCTATTCTTCTGAACTGTGTGATGCCAGGGACCCAGTGATGAGTCAGACCCAACTTTGCATCCTGGTCTGGTGGGAAAGGACCAGGACACCGACAGCCCAGCGAGCTCGGGGCTGGGATAGCGGGAGGGCACCACGGTGGGAGGCTGGCTGCATCAGTCTGCTAGGGCTGCTGTAATAAGTAGCACAGTGGGGGTGGCTTAACCAACAGAAATTAATTTTCTCAAAATTCTGGAAGCTAGAAGTCCAAGGTCAAGGTGTTAGCAAAGCCAGTTTCTTCTGAGGCCCCTTTCCTTGGCTTGAGATGGTCATCTTTTCCCTGTGTCTTCACTTTGTGTGTGTCTGCATCCCAATCATCTCCTCTTCTTATAAGGACACCAGTCATATTGGATCAAGGCCCACCCTGGTGACCTTGTTTCAGCTCAATCACCTCTTTCAAGGCTCTGTCTCCACATGCAGTTGCATTCTGAGGTGCTGGGGCTTAAGGCTTCCACATGAATCCTGGGGACACAACAGCCCGTAACAGAGGCCAGGGATGAGCACAAACTCTCTAGGGTGAGGCTGCGGTCGAAGCTGCCCTGGTCTGTGGCAGGAGAGGAATTCCCTAGCTAGGTGGGGGGTAGAGGGTCTGTGATGCAGGAGTTTGTTCTTTCCTTTGCCATGGAGTACTTCACTATGTGGGTATACCACGTTTTGTCGATCCATTCCCCAGTGATGGGCCTTTGAGTTATTTCCAGAGCCTTTATCCTGAGACATTTCAGAGCCTTTACTAAAGGGCTGCTGGGAACACGTGCCCCTGTGGGCACTGGTGGGCAGGACGCCCAGGAGTGGCCGTGCGGTGTCATAGGAGGGGGCACCTCTCCGCTTCCCTGACTTGTGCCTGTGTGGAACCCCCACCAGCACTGTGTGACCTGGCTTTTTAATCAGGAATTTCAATTCCCCCGAGCAGTGTTTCATGTCAAGCAATCCTCAGTTGCAAAATTCCTGGACTTTTTGGTTTTCAATTGCTGAGGACGTCCAGCTCTCTCTTTGGCTGGCCTTCTTGAAATACCGGGTGCAGAGCACACCAGAGTTGGACAGCTCCTTTGATAGGGTGGGATCGGGGTGTGGGTGGGGATTTGTAGTGACTTGTGGGAGACACATTTGGGTCTGAGTCAAGGTCACAAGTGAGGTCGATCTGAGGCCAAGTTGGGAATCGAGCCCAGAAGAAGGTCTTAGACTACCTGGTTGGGATTTAAGATCCAGGGTGAGTAGGGGGATGGAAAATGGGTCAGGTGGAAGCCCAGGTTTGCGTGGGGGTCTAGGAACAGGAGGGACTGGGCTCGAGTAGATGTCGGGGTGACTGTTGGCGATGAGGTGGGTGGAAGTCATGGCTGGGGCTCATTAGTGCAGAGCAGTCCTGCTTAAACGCAGGGACCCCGGGCTCACGGAGACAGGGGTCCCATCAGGGCGACGCTGCTGTTTCGTGGTGTCCTCAGGGGAGTGACACCTCCTCGGAGCCTCAGTTTCCTTCCCTGTGAAATGGGGGTAATATGAGCACCAACTGCTAACGCGACTTTGGAGTCATTTAGCGCCAGTGCTTGGCTCTGGGAAGCACTCGGCTTCCGGCTGTCAGCGTCAGAGGGCTAGGAAGACGGAGCACTCTCCACTGCTTTGTGTGCCCTGGTGCCAGCCAGCTGCTCACCACCTGCCCCTGCCACCTCCCTTTTGTTTCTGGTGTCTGCAGAACCATAGAAAGGGATTGCATTTTAGGGGCCAGATATCTTGCTGGGATTTGGGAATGCAGTTAGAATTCAGGGCTGAAGTCCCAGGTAACGTCAGGAGCAGAGCCGGAAGGGGTTGCCGCTGCTAGGCACCGAATATAAGAAGGGAGGCCAGTGGGAGTGAGGTGTGGACGGGAAAGTGGTGGGCCGGGGGGAGGGCCAGCGGGCGGCTGAATCACACCGTGAGAGCTGAAGACTTGCTCCTGTGGGGATGCTGCAGTCCTGTCACATCCCCCCCAGCCCCGCTCAGAGTGGAAAACATGCCTCAGCTGAAACCTGGTGAGGCAGGACGGGCGCCTGGGCGGCACGCCTCAGCAGGAGGCCCACGGCCGACTCTCCTCTGGAACCTCACCAGCCTCCTCCCAGACAGCCGGACAGCTGAGGCCTTCTCACGACCACCGCCCACTGTCTGCCTCCTACCCTGCCCCAGGGCCTCCTGGGGCCGAGCCTCCCTGGGCACCTTCTAGAGGGTGAAAAGGATCAGGCAGGAGCTCCAAGGCCTGAAAGCCCCTCTCTTGTTTTCCCTGAGAAGGGCAGAGGCCCAGAACCAAGGGCATGTCTCCTGGAAAGAGACACTTACAAGGAGGCAGGGGGTGAGGGGGAGCTGGGGTGCTGCTGGAGTAAGGGCCGGGAGCCCTCCTGGGTTCCTCTCACTGCACTTCCACCCCTCCTGTGTCCCCAGAAATAAGAATGTCTAAGCCCCTGGAGGCCGAGAAGCAAGGTCTGGACTCCCCGTCAGAGCACACAGGTGTGTGAGAAGGCAGGGGGTGGGCAGGGGGTGGGTGTGGGGGGAGCTGCGGGGGCAGCTGGTGACAACTCGCCTTTTCCCTCCCATTGCAGACTCGGAAAGAAATGGACCAGACACTAACCACCAGGTCAGGAGGGAGTGGATGTGCAGGAGGGGTGGGGGTGGAGAGAAGGGAGCAGAATGGGGCTCTGTGGGGGCAGCTGTGAGGTGTTAGCAGCTGCCCGGTCTCACTAGTCCCATCCCTGCCCCAACTTCTCTTCACAGAACCCCCAGAGTAAGACCTCCCCGTTCTCCGTGTCCCCAACTGGCCCCAGCACCAAGGTAAGCACCCATCAGACCAGCCAGGGCAAGGGAGGGAGTGGGGTGTCCTGTGATGGGTGACAGTTGGTTTTGGGAGAGGGTCCCATAAACTTGTCACCGACCCAGAGCCTGAGGGGGCACCTAGCCCTGGCACCTTAGTGACAAGGCTCCTCCCACCCCTTCTCACCCTCAGGCTCCCGCCCCAGGCCTGTGACTCACCCAGGCTCCTTCCCCTTCCCTGGGGGGTGGGGGTGGCCAGGGAAATCCCCCCCGGAGCCCCAGGGCGATGAACAACAGGAAGCTGAGGGCCCGCCCCCATCCCAACTTCCCTGACCGAAGAGGAGCCTGCCCCACCCCACCTTCTGCTCCTCAACACACTCTCAGGAGGGACAGGGGGGTACGGGGGGACAGGGGGAGGCAGACCCAGTGAGGGTGGCTGGGGGACTGAGGGGATGTGTAGGAGAGGACGATGGGGAGGCCAGAAGTGGCCAAACAGAGCAAATCCCAGATCCAGGTGGGGCCCTACTGCTGGGCAGTGATGGGCTTCCTGGGATGCCTGGGGCCCAGGTCTGCATCCTCCAGCCTGGTGGGCAGCCTGAAATGGAGAGGCCTGTAGGCAGCCCTGGGGCAGGGCAGATGGGTCATGGGCGGGACTCCTGATCCTGACCAGAGGTGGCAAGGGATGGGGTGAGGGGGCTGGGAACTGCTCTGTGACCGTGGGAAAATCACTCCCCCCTCTGTGCTTCTCAGTTTCCTCTTCACTAACATTAGGGGGGCAGTCAGATTAGATGACCTCTGGGGACCCCTCCACAGCTAGTGTGCCCTGATGCCTCTTGGGAGGCAGCTGTCTTGTCTTGAGCGAATTGTCCAGGGCCCCAGGGGAGAAGCTCCCCAGCTTGGACCTCCCTCCCTCTGACCTCAGTTCTGGCCCTGACCTTAGTCCTCAGAGTGACTGTCTGCCTCCTCCACGCCACCTTCCTCAGCTGGATCTTTGCAGCCTTTCCTGACCTCACAGCTGCCCCATTTCTCCGTGGAGAAACCAGGGGGGCCCTGGAAGGAAGGGTCCTCATTTCCATTCCCAGATCAGGACCTGGTTCCCAGAGAAGGGTCAAGGCCACTGTCAGCCTTGGCCTCTCCACCCCTCCGCCTCTCCCAAGTCTGTCTTTCCCTTACTGCGGGCGGGCTTCACGTGCTCCCAGAACGACTTCACACAAATCCACACACCACTGCACACAATTATGTACGTAATAACTTTGTTAATTGCCCCAATTTTTTAAGAAGCATTTTATTTTGGAGAAGATACTAAAGTAGAAAGAAGAGCATAATGAAAATAACCCCCAGGTACCCGTCAGTCAGCTTCAACAATTACCGACTCATGAACCGGCTTGCTCTTTCAACAGCTGAAATAAATGGGTTTTTTTTTTCTTCAAATGGAAATTTCATGAATGGAAAACCAAAATCACTTGCCATGGAAATAAATACAACGATTATTAAAATGTACCTAGAGACGCTTGCTTGCCGCCGGGTTTCGCCTGAGGCCCCCTCTCTGTTAACAGGGGAATTGGCCAGTTGGGAGGCGTAGAGACACCTGACAGAGACGTTCTGAAGAGAGCCAGGAAGAGCAAAGGCCCTCTGAAGGAGGAATAGTGTCCTCGCCATGGCTGCCAGTGTTGTTTATTTTTAAAAAGACTTTTAATTAAAATATGACACACACACAGATTCTCAGCGAACAGTTCTGTGGGTTTTCACAGGCTGAGCAGCCGTGTCTGCAGCACCAAATCGAGAAGCAGAACACAACTAGTCTTCCAGAAGGTCCTTAATCCCCCGCCAGGCGTTCAGCCACTGCCCCTGGCTTCTCATACTGTTGTTTCATGCTGCGCCCTGTACCCCTAAAACTTTCTGACATTCGTATCCCACACTTAGGAGTACGCCACTCGCCTTCTGTTATCCGACCTTTTCCAGGCCTCTGCCTCCCTGTCCTTCACAGTCTGCGTTCCAGATGCCCTGCTCTTGCCAAGCTGCTGTGTCACCTTGCTCAACTGCTTTTTCTACGGACCTTTTTTTTAATAGCAAAATGATGCTGGGACATTGGGCTGCAGGATGATCCCAGATGTCCCCTCTGGGCCTCCTCCCATTCCCGTGTGTCCTTTACTGACAGGCCCGCCCCCGCCCAGGCGAGCCCACCATTGTCTGGCTTTTTGTGTAGGAGAGGAAGGAGGCCAGGGCCGCTGTGTGCTGGTCTGTCCCACGTTTTTGAGGCAAGATGCCTTTGCATCCTACGAAGAGATGAGGAGGAGCTCAGGAGACCACAGGGGTGCAGGCTGACAGCTGGCGGCACTTGGGCCACATCGGGCCTGCAGATGTGCTTTCCTTGTCCCGCAGCGTTTTTGCTTTAGATTTTAAACTCTGTAGCTGGCGGGAGCAGTAGGAGCTGGGCAGGCCTCTCCTGCCGGCGGGCGGGTGGTGGGCAGCCTCTTCAGCCCGCCCGTTGCCCTCTGCCCAGGTCTACCATTCGTGCTGTCTGCCTGTTTCTGCCTGCATTTGTATTCGTGGCCCATGCGCTAAAGCAGTATGTGTCTGTGTGTGTGTTTAAGACCCTAAGACCCTTTCTTCCAACGAAATTTTACTACATTGGACAAATAAGAGATACGCCTCTGGCTGAAGCAGATGAGGGCTCTGGGGCCCAGACCCCCTTATTTGAGGTCCCAGGGCCCCGTGGCATCATTTCCCATCTTACACATGGGGAACCTGACTCCCAAGAGGGGAGAGGTGCCCTCCAAAGGTGGCCCAGTCCTGTAGGGAGTTCGAGTGCAGGGGACAAGGTAGCCCACCTGCCTGATGAGGAAACAGGCGAGGGCGTGGCCTGAAGCCCCAGCTGGTCAGGGCAGGGTCTGGCCTCCACACCCCTGTCCGCTTTTCCTGTGCCGGCCGGAGGCTGCTGTTACCACACAAGTGCCCTCTCTTTGGTTCGCAGGTGGGCATTCTCTCTGGCCTCCACTTAACATTCTGGGGTCCCGGACCCTGCCTCTCTCCTCCCCAGATCAAGGCTGAAGACCCCAGTGGCGACTCAGCCCCAGCAGCACCCCCGCCCCCCCAGCCGACTCAACCGCATCTGCCCCAGGCCCAGCTCATGCTGACGGGCAGCCAGCTTGCCGGGGTAAGTACTCAGGGAGGTCCGGGGCAGGGGCATAGGCCAGCCGCCACCATCTGTTACAGGACCGATGGCCTGTGTGTCCTTCCAGGGCAATAGCCACTCTCCGCTGTCTGCCTCTTGCCCTCCTCTGCCTCCTGGAAGACTTGCTTCCCTACCTGTTTGGCTCAGGCACTAACCCCTCTCTGCCTTCTCTGCTCCCTGTGCCCCCCCGCGCCCCGCCGCCCCGCCTGCCCCACAGCTCACGGCGCTGATGCCGGCCCAGCAGCAGCTCCTCCTGCAGCAAGCACAGGCCCAGCTCCTGGCCGCCGCCGTGCAGCAGTCCAACGCCGCCGCCGCTGCCGCCGCCTCCTCCTGCTCTTCCTCTTCCTCCTCCTCTTCCTCCTCTGCCTCCTCCTCAACCTCGCAGCCCCCAGCCTCCTCTGGGGGAGGCGACCTGCCACAACCACAGCCTGCCAGCCAGTCCCCCGGGACCCCACAGCTCACCCTGTCCCAGCCCATCCAGCTCACAGCACAGGTAAGGGTGGCTCGGGAGCACAGTCCCCCAGTGGAGGACCCGCAGGGACACGCAGGACTGGCTGGTCCTCGTGGACTGTTCCCACTACCAGCCACATGCCAGGCAGTTCCCAGAAACCCTAGGAAGCCTCAGGAGGCGCTGCCCCCATCTCTCAGAGGGGCAGAGCAAGGCTCAGAGAGGGGATGTCCACAGGATGGAGCGCTTCCCACAGTGACCGCTCTGCAGATGGCTGTCTCTCTCTCTCCAGGGGACCCCTGGGCTAAGTGCTTTCTATGCCCTTGGCTGAGGGACCACAACCACCTGGGAAGTTGGCACATTATCCTCGATTTATAGCTGAGGAAGCCAGGGGTCACCGCATGAACGGCACCTGTGTGGGGTGCAAATCGAAAGGCTGAGAGTCAGAATTAGGGCCTCACATTGCGTCCCCGGCTCGGCCAGTGAATCGCTCTTTCAGAAAAGGGGACTGTGATCTCTGAGTTAGGGAATCCTGCATCTTTTCTCCACATTCTGGCAACTTCTGGACATCAAATACTGAGTGAGGGGCCGTCTTAGTGTCCTGGGGCTGCCGTAACAAAGTCCCACAAGCTGGGCAGCTTACGACAACAGACATTTACTGTTGCAGGCCAGCGTCCGGAATCAAGGTGTGCTCTCTTTGGAGGTTCTAGGGCAGAGTCCCTCTTTGCTCCTGGGGTTGCAGAAACCCTTGGTGTCTCGGACATGGATTGCTCCAACCTCTCCCTCTGCCATCTTCCCTCTGTGAATGTCTCTGTGTCCAAATGTCCCCTTCTTATAGGGACACCAATCATTAGATTAGGGACCACCTCTATGACCTCATTTTAACTTGATTACATCTGCCAAGACCCCCTTCCCAAATAAGGT
Organism: Macrotus californicus; assembly: GCA_007922815.1. Lineage (NCBI taxonomy): Eukaryota > Metazoa > Chordata > Mammalia > Chiroptera > Phyllostomidae > Macrotus > Macrotus californicus. Next base: position 242,529 of record VMDR010000137.1, read on the forward strand.
CATATTTATAGGCACGAGGGGTTAGGACTTCCAACATATCTCTTTTGGGGACACGATTCAATCCTTGACTGTGGCCGACAGAGAAGAATAACAGACTGGAGCAGAGGAGGAGCTGGGTAGGCTTCTCCTTCCCCTGGGTCTGCTCTCGCCAGCCCACCCACCTACACTTGTCCTCGTCACCCATGTGTGTGACCTCCCTGGTTTCCGCAAGCATTTGAACCTGTGGCCTGTGTGCCAAGGCGGTGAAGGCCCTGACAAGTCCCACAGCAAGGAATCCCGTTTAACCTCCCTCGGCCCCATGATTCCCACAATGACCGTTCGGCAGATGGCTTTGTCTCTCTCTCCACCCCCTTCTGTGGAAACCCTGGGCAGACGCTGCTACTCCAAGGCTCTGTCCAGTGCCCACGAGGCCATTCCCTGGACAGTGTTCTGCCTCCCACGGGCCTTTTCACTACTGACGAACGCCCTCCTTTGGGACTGTCCTTCACACTGAGCCGGTATCTGCCTCGTGAGAGCTTCTAGCCTCTGGGCCTGGTTCTGCAGGAACCCACAGGGCCGTTCGTGCCCACAGCTCCGTGACGTGTCTTCCAGACGTAGCCTCCCGATGCTGGGCTCACCACGGTAGCCATAACGACAGCCTGTTTGGTACTGCCTTGGTACCAGGCACTGGGCTAATGTGACTGCCTTGAATCCACAAATCACCACAGCCAAAGCTCCGAGGGGCAAAGTGATTTGCCTGCCCCAGGTCACATCGTGAACATGAGTGGCAGAGCAAGCAGCCTGGGAGTCCAGGGCTCTCGTCACACGATCGGGGGCTGCTGTATTTAGCTGTCCTTCAAGGGACGTGTGTCCTGCCCTCCCACCCCGGCACCAGAGACCCCAGCAGCAGCTGTTCCTTTTGCCTTGTCGCACACACGGCTTTTCACGGAGCGACACCAAGGCTTCAGGCTCCGCACTAGGTCTTGAATCTTGGTGTCTCTGCTCTTGTCCTTCATTCCACCCGGAAGTCCGCTCCCTCCCTTACCCTGAACAGCTCCTGTTCGTCCTTCAAGCCCTAGCTTGGGAGTCCACATGTCCAGAACGTCTTGATGACGTCCCTTCCTCCAGCTGCCTTGCTTTCCTCCCCACTCTGGGGGCCCAAAGCCCAGGGCTCCCCTTCTGATCACCCAGGGCCGTGTCCCACTCTGCCCAAGGAGGTGTCTGTCGAAAGAACAAAGGTGACAGGGAGGAGGAAAGACAGGGCAGCCTAGTGCGGGCCCAGCCTGGCCACCGTATGCCATAAGCAGCAGATACCCTGTGCTCATGCACCCCTAGAATGACGTGCTCCAGGCTCCCCGTGGACCGCAGCAGCAGGCTGACCCCTGCCACCCGCCGTCCCAACAGGCCTGATTCTCAAGGTCTCCTGATCCCCTCATTGCCAAGCCCACTCCTCTCGTTCCTCCCGCCCCAGCTTCCCTCAGCTCGTCTTCCCTGTCTGTCCTCTACAAGTGCAAAGTTGGGCCAGGTTTGTTTTCTGGGAGTTCTGTTGCCCGTGACCTCTTTCCACGACAAATGAGTATTCTGTTCTGCCGGCGTGCTGGCACCATGCTGGGCCCAGGCTGTGGCGGGGACCACGCTTCTCCTGCCCTGGCTGTCCACTGAGGCAAGGCAGGCCCCATCCTGTGTCTCATGCCTGCTGGTTTCGCTTTCTGTGCCTGCTCAGCTCTGTCCTGTAGTCATTGCCCGGCCTCCTGCATGTCAGGCCCTGGAGTGACTCGCTCATCCTTGGCCCTGAGGGCTCCCAGTCTTATAGGGAAACAAATACACCAAAGAACCACAAAGAGATGTTTCAATTGAAAAATACTAAGAAAGTCAAAAGCATCCCTAACCGTATCACTTTGTTTTTAATTTTACTTATTGATGTTAGAGAGAGAAAGGAAGGGGTGTAGAGAGAGTCGGTTTGGTGTCCCCTTAGTTGGGCATTTGTTGGTTGCTTCTTGCATGTGCCCTGACCAGAGACCGAGCTTGCAACCTTGGTGTATTGGGACAGTACTTTAACCAACGGAGCAACGTGGCCAGAGCCACTAACCATGTCACTTTAAAATGACAGAAAGTGCAAAGGGAAAGTCCCCCTTCTGTCCCTCTAATGCCAGCTTCCAAAGTAACGTCGGTTAAACTAACGTTGGTTAAACTGTTTGGCAAGAACCCTCCCTGCATTTTCCTAGCTTGTCCAGAAAAGGGCGATCAGCATACAGTTTTATAATTGGTCTGTTCAGCCCTCGGCACGAAGCTCTCCACCAAGGGGGCTGCACGGGTGTTTACCGAATCAATGAGAGATGTTTTGCTGCAGCTTTTCAATCAAGATTAGGGAAGACGTCTCTCCAGAGGAGTCATTCAGAACGTCTGGGCTAGGGGTAGGTATTGATTGAAAATTTACATTAACTGTTAAAACATCATTTTGTATTTGGAGACCGAAAAAAAAGTCCCTATTTTTGTAATATGGCCATGGCAAATAGAGCTTGACAGCTAGGATCTAGTGAACAAAGGTTTCCCAGAGAAACCTAGTGGATATGGTGGGAAACGAAAGGTGACCTATGTCCGAGGGAGTCAGGAAGGCTTCCGGGAAGAGGCAGTGTCTGAACCAATGTAGGACAAATCACAGTTTACCAGGTGGGTCCTGGCCGGGTAGCTCAGCTGGTTGGAGCGTTGTCCTGATACGCCAAGGTTGTGGGTTTGATCCCCGGTCAGGGCACCTACAATAGTCAACCAATGAATGCGTAAGTAAGTGTAACAACAGAAATTTATGCTTCTCTTTTTTTCTCTCTCTTTCTTTAAAATCAGTCAATAAATTTTTTTAAAAAAGAGTTTACTAGGTGGACAACCTGGAGAAAGGGCAGAGGGGACAGGGAATGCTAAGGGTGGGCTCAGGGGGTTGTGGGTGGGAGCCATGTTGGGGAGACAGTGAAGGATGAGATGGGGGAGGGTATCAGCTGGGCCACTCCAGGCGGCCGAAAGGAAAAGGGAATATTTGGCTCATATCCCTGAAAAAGCTCAGGCTGGGATGTCAGGGACCTGTCTCCCTTTTCATCCTGGGAAAGGCAAGATGGGTGCCAGGACTTGTAAACTTGCAGCCACCCTGCCCAGGGAGAGAAAACATACCCTGTAGCCAGGTTGGGTCAGGTTTGAGTCTGCTCCTCCGACCTCAGAGAAGGTGGGGTTAGTCTCACCTGGACCATCTGAGAGTGGGGGAGAGCAAGTCCTCAAAAGGAAGAGATGGGTCCTATTGCTTGCAGAATGGGCAGTGGGCGCCAGGCCAGCCAAACCACCCACTGGAGGGTGTGGGCCAGGCACCCACACAGAGGGCCAGGAGCCCAGGAGCCCGGCAAGGCATGCTGGTCTCCATAGTTCCTGGGTCGGGATTTGCTATGGCTCATCTGTACTGAAATTTTAGCATGAGGTAGCATGACTGTAACCCATATTCCACATGCAGGCGGTTTCCCTCCCTGTTGAATGGTTCTCGGTGGTGTTCTGTCCCAGTCACTGGGACTTCCTGGGCTCCATGTGGCAGGGCCAGCCCCTGGGGGACACTAGTGCGTAGAAGGCATAGAAGAGCCCATGCTAGAATCAGACCATCTAGAATCAGACCATCTCTGTTCACGCCCTCTCCCCCACACACTTTTTCTTTAAAGATTTTATTTATTTATTTTTAGAGAGAGCGGAAAGGAAGGAGAAAGAGGGAGAGAAACATCAATGTGTGGTTGCCTCTTACACATCCGCTACTGGGGACCCGGCCCACAACCCAGACATGTGCCTTGACTGGGAATTGAACCGGCGACCCTTTGGTTCAGAGGCCTGTGCTCAATCCACTGAGCTACACCCGCCAGGGCTCTCCCCTTTCCCCTCTCCTCCCTGGCTACACACACACTTTTAAAGCTTCTCCTAGTGGAGTGACTGGAAAAATCATAGTCACTTATTCATTCAACTAACACTTATTGAGCGCCATGTGTATGCCAGGTTGCCCACTCATGGCCCAGAGGGGACAGCTGTGAAGCAAGCAGAGGACCTCCTGTTCTAGTGGAGAGATGGACAGTAAACAAGTAAACAAACCGGTGAAATGAGACTGTTCTAGAGTAAGTGCAGTGAGGAAAACGAAACTGGGTGGTGCCATAGAGGAAGGAAGCCACTTTTAATAGGGTGGCCAGGAAGAGTTTCACGGTGAAGGTGGCCTTTGAGAGCCGAGGCCTGAGCGAGTCAGTCATGAAGAAGCGGGGGGTGTGGGGGGTGGGGGGAGAGCTTGGGGACAGCAACAGCCAATGCAAAGGCCCTGAGGCAGAAAGCAGGGCCCAGAGGAAGGGGGCGTGGCTAGAGCAAAGCTAGTGAGTGAGAGACAAGTAAGAGGTAAGGGGGTGGCAGGCAGGACCAGGTTTTACCAGGCCTTGTGGGACCCAGTCAAGGAATTCAGAATGTATGACAAGTGTGATGGGAAACTTGGGTTTTTTAAAATAGGTGAGTGGCCCTTGACACCCCGATTGACCCTTGACAAAGCTCCTTCCAGATGCCATGGGGAGAATGGACTATGGGGGACGGGAATAGAAGTGAGGAGCCCAGTCCTTGCAGTCGGTCATCCAGGTGGGAGAGGGGGGTGATGGTGGGGGCCTGGGGCGCTATTTAGTGTGGTTGGATAGGTCAAGGGTGGCTCCTAGGACTTTGGCATCAGGATCTGTGTGGTGGTCAGGTGGTTTTCTGAGATGGGCAGCGAGGTGGGCAGGAACAGGAAGGCTGGGGCAGGGAACCAAGAGTTCCACTTTGGACAGTGTGATGTGAAGAGTAGTAATCATCTAAGTAGAGACGTCAAATAGGCAGACAGATACGGGAGGCTGGGGCCCAGCAAAGGGCCTGGGCAGGGCCTGGGAGTTGTGCGTTGTCAGGAAGAGGATGGAATTAACGGCCAGACGGGGCTTCCACCTGTGGGAGCTCACGGTCGAGGGGGGTAATGTGAGGGGTGATGTGAGGGTGCAGGGGTAGCAAAGGGTCATGTTGGAGGAGTGTGTTGAGATTTCCAGCGTGCTTTGTGGATTGTAATGCTCCTCAGGCCCCAGAAGCACCCGGTGGAGAATTAGGTGTTACTACCCCCATTCCGTAGATGAGAAAACCAAGGTCCTGGGAGAGAGACGACTTTGTAGTGCTGACTGCCACTTAGGGAGGACCTCGTTAAGGGAACACCGTAAGGGGTCAGCCTAAACTTCCTACACCTGTTGTGTCATTTAATTCCTTTCACGGCCCCTTGAGGTCAGAATTATTGAGGTGTCACCTGAGGAAGCTGAGCTTAAAGAGGGCGAGGTGCCCACGGTCCCACGGTGTGTGAGGAACAGAGTCAGGTTTCCAGCTATCTCCAGGGCCCGGTCTTTCCAGGGCCCCGTGTATTGTCACCCCCTACAGTGAAGGAGGCCGAGGCCACGGGGAGTTGGCTTTCCCCCAAGTCACACAGCAAGAAGCAGGCAAGGGGGCGAAGGTCAAGCCCCCAAGGTTCTCAGCTGGAAGGAGCCCTTTGCCCCCCTCTAGTCCACCCTCCGCACTGTCCTGGGCAGGTAGGAGCGCAGCTTTGCCCATATTGCCCCCAGGACAGGTGCTCACTGCCTTCCCAGGCGGCCCATTCCTCCCCTGGACGAGCGGACACAGTCGCGCTCTCATTTTGAACACAGCCGGTCACGGCATAATTCACGTGGTCTCCAGACCCCATCCCTTCCTCTCCTCCCCACTCTGGACTTAACTCTAGGCTGTCCAGTCTTAGAACTGGTCATAATCCGTCCGATTAGGGGCGGCCAGTGGGTGTCGACACACACGCCAGCACCATTCCAGTCGTGGCGGCCGCCAGAGCAGGTGTGGGGGCCTACGACGGGGGCCAGGGGCGTCTTCCCGGCACGCAGGGCCAAGGCGCGGCACCTGGGCTGGGTGTAGCCACTGCTCTGGGCCCAGGCCTCTTCTGCTTCCTTCCCCAAGGTGCAACAAAGCCAGGTGGGAAAATGAACAGGTACACTCCAGGTCACCCGTGTGTCATATGAGCCGTACATCTCAGTCTTTCTGCCCCCAGTCTGTGGCCAAGATCCCAGCTGCAGTAAAGCGCAGCCTGCTCTGAGCACCAGCAGTCCTAGGTTTTACCTCATTCATTCGCTGAGAACTCACCAATGGCCTGTTAGGTGCTTGCACTGGAGTGGGGGGCGATCAGAATACAGCAATGAGCAGGAATGGGCCTCTTCGCTTCTTGGCTTTGATGGGGTGTGCTAGCCCTCTGGGCTAGTCTTTCCCTCGGGTTACAGACTTAGTAGGTGACCCACCGAATATCCTGGCAGCGGCCCGGCCCTTTCCACCACGAGCTTCTCTACGCTTTCTCTAACTTCCCTGTCTGATGTCCCCAAGTGGCTTCACAGCGCACCCTGTCTGTAGATTGTGGAGAAATGGGGCCACCTACTGGCCAACCCCAGTCCTGAGCCAGCTCACTGTTCACCCAGAATCTTCTCTTTCTCATTCTTTATTTCCCTTAGTCAACGAACGTGTAGTGAACATTCCCCGAGTCCAGGCACCTTCTGCGTGGGGGACACAGTGAGGAATGAGGCAGCCAAGTCTGGGCCCTCGTGGGGCCGGCACCCGCACTCAATGGGGAGACAGGAAGCTGACAACTGCTATGAAGGAAAGGAAACAATGCAGTGGGCTAGGGACTGACTGAGGGAAAGGGAGACTCCTTGTATGAGTGAGCAGCCAGGGGAGGCCTCTCTGAGGAGGGGGCATTTGATAGAGACTTGAGTGATGAGGAGACTGGAGTGATGTGCAGGTCAAAAAGGGGAGGAAGGCTCTGGCCTGGTGGCTCAGTTGGCTGGAGCATCATCTTGTACACCAAAAGGATGCAGGTTCGATTCCTGGTCAGGGCACATACCTGGGTTGTAGGGTCAATCCCTGCTCAGGGCGCATACCAGAGGGAACCAATCAGTGTTTCTGTCTAACACCGATGTTTTTCTCTCTGTCTGTCTCTATATTTATCTCTCTCTCTCCTCCCTTCCTCTCTAAAATTAATAAGCATGTCTTCAGGTGAGACACGGATTTAAAAGGGGGGAGGTACAAAGCAACAGCATGGACAAAGGTCCTGAGGCGGGGACTTCTTTCTTGGCCTCAGTAGCAGGAAGGAAACCAGTGTGACTGGATTAGAGCCAGGGAGTGCCAAAGTCAAGGGAGGCGAGGAAGGAGAGGCAAGCAGGGGCTGGCTCATGCAGGGCGACGGCCAGGAGTTGGATTACATTACAAACGGGATGAAACCCAAAGGAGGTTTTTTGCTTTTTGTTTTTAAGGATTTCATTTATCTATTTTTAGAGAGAGGAGAACTGGAGGGAGAGAGGGAGAGAAACATCAATATGTGGTTGCCTCTCACGTGGTCCCCCACTGGGGACTTGGCCCGCAACCCAGGCATGTGCCCTAGACTCGGAATCGAACCGGCGACCATTTGGTTTGCAGCCCATTTGATTCAGAGCCCATTTGGTTCAGGGCCCACACTCAATCTACTGAGCTACACCAGCCAGACATATTTTATTTATTTTTAGAGAGAGGGGAAGGGAAGGAGAAAGAGAGGGATAGAAACATCAATGTGTGGTTGCCTCTCACGGGGGCTCCCCCTCCCCCGCACTAGGGACCTGGCCCGAAATCTAGGCATGTGCCCTAGACTGGGAATCGAACCAGCGACCCTTTGATCTGCAGGCCTGTGCTCAGTCCACTGAGCTACGCCAGTCAGGGCCCAAAGCGGGTTTTCTGGTTTGATTAATATTTTAGAGCAGGAACTAGGGTTTCACAGCATAGCCCCCACCAGGGGTCTGTGGATAGAATTCCGGGGGATCCATGAACTCGGATGGGAAAACAATGACGTCCCGATTTTTACTGTCCTCTAACCCAAACCACAGTATTTCCTTCTATTGTGAATATGGGTGGTTGCCTGCAGTGATACAGCAGTACGTGGGCTCTGTCACCAATGGGACGCACAGCTGTTTCCGTATTCTGTACAGTTGCTGCGGGTCTCCTAAGATAGGGCTCTCACTCATTACCGCTCTGAGATCACAGTCATCGCCCCTATTTGCTGGGCTTTAAGTGATGTGCTGATTAAAGAAACCCGTAGATTACGATCGTCACAATTCAAAATACTTTTGATGACTGTATTATATTTCGTGCATTTTCTAGAAAGATTTTATTTATTTATGTTTAGAGAGAGAGGAAGGGAGGAAGAGGGAGAGAAACATCAATGTGTGGTTGCCTCTCACACGCCCCCAACTGGAGACCTGGGCTGCAACCCAGGCACGCGCCCCGACTGGGAATTGAACTGGCGACCCTTTGGTTTGCTGTACGATCATCCCGCTGAACCACACCAGTCAGGGCTATGCATTTTCTTTCTTTAATTTTGAGAAGGGGCAGTAGGTTTTGTGAGACACTGAAGAATTTAGAGCATAGAACGTTTTGGGTGGGACTGGTGGTGGATGGGTTGGGCAGGGGAGAGGATGAGGATGAGGGAACCACAGCTGACCCCCGAGTTCACAGTCTGAGTAATGGATGGGCTGTGGATAAATTCCTCATTTGGACTCCTCAATGCAAGACCCCAGTGCCAACTGAGTTTCTTCTCCACCCTTTTCCTCTTCCTGCTGATTCAGAAAGAAATCTGCAGACACCACCCTTTTGGGCTTTTGGGGAGAAAGGGGTTCTTTCACCGAGTGTCAAGCTTAGGAAAGATAGGCATTAAATATTTTAATTAACAAGCTAAGGGTTATAGAAAATCAGGAAAATACTAGTAATAAGACTTTATTTCTCTTCTTATTTGATTCAGTTCAGTGCTTTTAATGGGGAATTATCAGACCCTGTTAAGTTTTAAGGATGCAAGAATGAGACATGGGCCCTGGCAGGGTAGCTCAGTTGGTTAGAACGTCATCCTAATACATCAAGGTTGTGGGTTCCATCTCCAGTCACGGCACATACAAGAATCAACCAATGAGACCTGGCTGGTGTGGCTCAGTGGGTTGAGTGTCGGCCTGCAAACTGATTAGATTCCCAGTCAGGGCACATGCCTGGGATGTGGGCCAGGTCCCCAGTTGGGGGCGTGTGAGAGGCAGCCAGTCGATGTATCTCACATACCAATGTTTTTCTCCCTCTCTTTATCCCTCCTTTTCTCTCTCTCTCTAAAAATAAATAAATGAAATCTTTAAAAAAAGAAAAGAATCAACCAATAAGCCCTGACCGGCATGACTCAGGGGTTGGGCGTTGTACTGCAAACCCAAGTGTTGCTGGTTCGATTCCCGGTCAGGGCACATGCCTGAGTTGCAGGCCAGGTCCCTGGTTGAGGGCATGCAAAAGGTAACCAGTCAATATTTTTCTCCCTCTCTTTCTCCTTCCCTTCCCTTCTGTCTATAAATAAATAAGTAAATAAAATCTTAAACAAAGAAAATCAACCAATGAATGCATAAATAAATGGAAAAAATTGATGTCTCTCCCTCTCCCTCCCTCCCTCCCTCCCTCCCTTCCTGCTTCCTTCCCTTCTTGTCTCTCTAAAACCAGTCAATCGATCAATGAATCAAGAGGAATGAGACATGGTGTCTTCCTTGTAGAGTTTCCGTGTAGCAGAGGAAAGTGTGTGTAAGCAAACACAATGCATTGTGAGAAATGCAGAGTGGAGCAGGTGGGCACAGTTTTGTGGGGTCTGACTTTTATACAATTTTCAGGGCCTTTTAGAAAAAAGGAAGACAAGCTTATGAGACCAAAATTAGGCATGGGGTCTTGGAATGGTCCATTGTAAGTGGGGCTAAAGCCCACGCTTCCCTCACTTCAGGGTCAGCCCACACGCAGAAGGGAGGGAGCCATGCAGTTTTTACTGATGGGTGGATGGCAGGGTTATGAAAGGGAAGGCAGAATGGACACTGTTTCAAAGGACAGAGCATTAGGACTTCAAACCTCATAAGCTGTGGTCTTCGATGATTAGCAGTAAGAGTGAGAAAGATGAAAGGTCAGGAGCATCCAGGCACTCCCTCCACTTTCCAAAGCACACGGACAAAGCAGAGACCTTTGCAGGTGGACACGGAGCAGCCTGGAAATGTGACGAGACCAGCGGTTTCAAGCAGGAGCCTAAAGAAGTGTCTCCCTGTAATCTGTTGGCCATGTCAGAACTTAGGAAATGTAACGGTCAATTCATTAGAAAGAAACATCCGAGTCACTGGGGGTAAAAAAAAGAATGTGGCAAGATGAATGATTGGGAAAGCAGGGATGCTGGGCAGGAGTGACGGATCAATGTTTCTTTCTTCATTTGGACTAAGTAAATGTTCAAAGTTCAAGAGGCACAGAGAGTTTACAGTGTTGCCGGTTTCTGGTGTAGTTTCCTAGATCTAACCCACGCATACCCCAGCAGATACCTAGATACCGTTTTTTAAAACGCAAACAGTAGCACACATCCTACCCACTGCTCTGCCTCTTGAGCTTTTTTTGTTTTTTTTTATGGGAGTTGGGGAACATCTGCATCCAGCCTTATCTTGGATAGACAAGGGGAAGGACGTTCTTTTTTTTTAAAGATTTTATTTATTTATTTTTAGACAGAGGGGAAGGGAGGGAGAAAGAGAGGGAGAGAAACATCAATGTGTGGTTGCCTCTCGCTCAGCCCCCACTGGGGACCTGGTCCGCAACCCAGGCAAGTGCCCTGACTGGGAATCGAACTGGCGACCCTCTGGTTCGCAGCTCGTGCTCAATCCACTGAACTACACCAGCCAGGGTATCTGCCTCTTGAGCTTTCTACTCAACAGAACATCTTGGAGATTGCTCCACATCAGGGCCCAAAGAACATCCCCGTCATTTTTCATGAGTGCCTAATATTTCACCGTAAATCTCCACACTGATGCACTCACTTGCCCCTACTGCTGCATGCTCAGCTGGTTTCCCCTCCTGCTGAAACACCCCTGCAGCTGGGAATACCCTTCTGGAGAGGTTATTTTGCCCAAGTGTGAATGTATCCCTAAGATAAATTCCTAGACGTGGGACGGCTGGGTCAAAAGGTATGTGCGTTTGTAACTTTGATAGACATTGCCAAATCACCCTCCCACCAGCGACGTGCAAGAGTGTTCCCCTCACACCCTAACAGAGTGTGGCATGCACGGTTGGTCATCTTTGCTGATCTGAGAGGTGAAAATGGTATCTCAGCGCTGTTGTGGCTGTGTTTACCTTGTTGTGAGTAACTCTGAATATTTTCTCCGTCAGAGCTGTTTTTATTTCCTTTGCTGGGCAGTCACCAGACCTATCTGTTGACCAGATTCCTATTGGTCATTAGGTTTTTTTCTTATTGATTTTGACTTGCTGTTCATATATTGAGAAATAAGCACTTAGTGTTGATTCCTTTTATTTCCTCCTAGTGGCTCACCTCCTGGGACATTAGGTTGGCCTTTGGAATAGCATCGGGAGGAACTGAGGAGCAGGTGTCATCCCCCCAGTTTCTCGGAAGGAAAAAATATTTTAAGTGTAGGTAATATACAGGGCGGGGCGACAGTGGGTTTACAGTTGTTCGTATGGAAGCTGCTACAATAATTGATAAATAACAATACAAGAATTAACTGTTTGGTGTATTCAAAACTGTAAGCTTGCTTTTGCCCCAGCCTGTAACTTGCAATTATACGTAAAAGTTGCTAATTATGAAACATCAGTCTCGGCTCATTGAACAAATATATGTGGAGCGCCTACTGGGTGCCTGATGCTGTTCTAGGTACTGAGATGACAGCGGTGACCAGCAGTCACGACCGCGCTCTCACGAGCTGACGTGACGATGAAGGAGTAAACAGAAGGGGCATCTTGAGAGAGTGATAAGTCTTGTGACGGAGGTGAAGCGGAGGTGACGAAGGGAGGTGTGCTGCTGGGCTGGTTGGGATCAGGGGGTCGAGGAGGGCATCTCCAAAGAGATGACTTTGTGTCAGGAGCTGAGTGACAAGAAGGACCCGGGCTAAGTGTGACAACTAGAACCACCTGGCCGAAGGAACAGCACACGTAAAGGCCCTGAGGTGGGCGTCGAGGGCAGGAAAAGCAGCACAGGCCTCAGTACAAGGGACCATGGAGGCCAGGGAAGTTCGGTGGCGGTGGTGTGGGCTATACGGGTCCACTGACGCGCTGGCCGGTCTGCTCAGTGGGTTGAAGTGTTGTCCCTGTAGACCAAAAGGTTGCAGGTTTGATTCCCGATCAGGGTACATACCTAGGTTTCTGGTTCCATCCCTGGTTGGGGTGCGTACGGGAGGCAACCAATCAATGTTTCTCTCTCACATCAATGTCTCTCTGTCTCTCTCTCTCTCTCCCTTTTTCTGTCTCTAAAAATCAATTAAAAACATATGTTTGGGTGAGGATTTAAAAAACAAATCCATTGGCTCATCTGTGTGTGAGGGGGTTTTGCTTTTCCTTTTGGAAATATGCAAACCTGAAAGAAAAGAGAGGGTATAACGACTCACACATATCTCCAACCGGCCTAATAGATACCGACACTTCGGCAATCCCCTTTCATCTATACTGTTACTTTTTTTGGTGCAGGGGCTGGATTTTTCCCTTTCTCTCTTTCCCTATCTCACTCCCCTTTTTAAAAAATCTTTTCATTGAATTATAACAAATACCAAAACGTGTACAAATCATAAGTACACAGGTCAGTGATACTCCCTAACTGAGCACGTGCATCTCACTGGTTCCCAGATCCAGAAACTGAATACAGCAGCTCCCTGGAAGCCCCCTGCGGTCCCTCCTGGTTTCTACCTCCCAACGTCTAATGTGTAAATGGACCATAAAAGAAATCACACAGGATGTTCTCTACCGTGACCAGCTTCTTTCACCCATCGTTACATCTGGGAAGTTTAACTGCTGTGTGTCCTTGGAGATTGTAGGCTGCTCGTTCTCATTGCTGTGGCATCTCATGAGTCAGTTTATTTACCCCATACATTGTTGGCCGCCTTCAGGTCTTGGTTATTCTGAGTCGTTCTGCTACGAGCACCCTAGCACATCTTTTGCTGAACTCATGGACGCACTCGTGGTGGCTCAAGCCCAGGCACGGGGTTGGCTTTAGTAAATGGTGCCTGTATTCATTTGTTAGAGTTGCCACAACAAAGAGCCACAGGCTGGGTGTCTTAAACCATGGAAATTTATCCTCTCACAGTTCGGTAGGCTGAGTCCAGAATCAAGGTGTTGGCAGGGTTGGTTCCTCCTGAGGGATGTGAAGGAAGGGTCTGTTTCAGGCCTTTCTCCTCGGCTTCTAGGTAGCCATCTTCTCTCTGTCTTCACATCATCTTCCTCCCGTGTGTGTCTGTCTCTGTGTCCAAAGTTCCCCTTTTCATGTGGAAACCAGTCATAGTGGATCAGGGCCCACCCTAGTGACCTCATGTTAACTGGATCCTATCTGCAAAGACCCCATATCTCAGTAAGGGCACCCTCTGGGGACCTGGGGGTGGGGATTCCCACAGGTGCATTTTTGGGGAAACACAGTTCAGCCCATAACAGTGCCAAAATTTCCCAAAGTGGGTATCCAATTCCCTGACTCACGATGTGCTGGAATACTTTAAAGTTCATTCCAGACATGATGCCACTTGCCTTGGGCATGTTTTAAAAGGAGGGAAGACTTGGTCTGATTTACATTTTTAAACAATTCTATTTGATCTGTGGGGCTATAAGACAAGGCAAATATTTCATCAAGAAAGAAAAGGTAAAGAGTGAGCCCTCCTGGGACAGCCCAGGTAGGACACTCCGGAGGCCTGGGGTTGGGACAAACCTCCCAGGTGCCCTTAGCTCAGGGGTGCCGCTCAGAGACCCCGTGCTCCATCCCTCTCCACCTGGTGCCAGGCCACCCTGTGCAGCACCCCTGGAGGCTCAGGTGAGGTAGAGGGGCTCAGGCTGTCTTTCTGTCCACCCCCATCCCTGCCAGGACATACAGCAGCTCCTCCAGCTCCAGCAGCTGGTGCTTGTGCCAGGTCACCACCTCCAGCCACCTGCTCAGTTCCTGCTGCCACAGGCCCAGCAGAGTCAGCCAGGTAAGGCCCCTCCCTCATGGCCTCTCTGCTGCCCCCATAGAACTCCCCCTCCCCCTCACCCTGTGTGTCCCCCTTGTCTTCCCAGGCCTGCTACCGACGCCAAATCTATTCCAGCTACCTCAGCAAACCCAGGGAGCTCTTTTGACCTCCCAGCCCCGGGCCGGGCTGCCCACACAGGTGAGTATCCCCCAAGTGCTCCCAGCTGGGCCAGCAGCAGGGCTGTGGAAGGCTGAGTGAATGAGGGTGGGGTTGGGGCTGAGGGTCTCTTCTCCCCTTGGCCCCACCCCACAGCCATGGGGCCAGGACAGGTGTTGGGAGACCTGGGACCCAGCCCTGTTCTACCGGTAATTTGCTGTGGGACCTCCAGGAAGCCACGCCCTCTGCTTGGATCTTTCTCTGCAACAGTGACTTTCCACCGGTGTGCTGCAAGAATTTTTAAAACATGCAGGGGCACTGATCTTTTTCCTTAGGTTGTCAAATTAAAACAATGACAACAGCCAACACAACAGCTGTCCGGTGTGAATGAATCAAAATTATACCTATTTTTTTGTCAGAAGGGCAAAGAAAATTTTTGTGTGTGTGCTGCAGAATTTTCGTAGTTTATGTCTGCCATGAGATGCAAAAGGTTGACAATCGCTGCTCTGTAGAACGAGGGGAATCAGCCAGACCAGTGTCTCTTAACCTTTCAGGCACATGGGCTCCTTTGAGAATCTGATGAAGATTCTGGATCTGACCCCCACACCCCGTGGCTGCACATGTGCACAAACACAGGACATTTGGGGGTTAGAAAGCCTTTAGGTTCCAGTGCCTTGGGTCCCTTCCAAGGCTTCAAATGGAGGGTTCTCTGAGAAAAGGTCTGTTGGGTACTAGTTCACACTCCCTTCCCAGACCAGACATCGAAAACAAGGGCCCACAGATATGTTTTATTCGGCCCGCACCATGTTTTTAAAATTAAATTAGTTGACAAAATTCCTAGAAAATGTCAGATTCCCACCTTTTCTTTTTTTTTTTTTTTAAGATTTTAGTTATTTATTTTTAGAGAGGGGAAGGGAGGGAGAAAGAGAGGGAGAGAAACATCAGTGTGTGGTTGCCTCTCACACGCCCCCTACTGGGGACCCACCCCATCACCCAGGCATGTGCCCTGATTGGGAATTGAACCGGCAACTTTCCGTTCAGAGGCCAGCATTCAATCCACTGAGCCACACCAGTCAGGGCGTCCCACCTTTTCTTGACAGACCAGAAGCTCTGGCAAAACTGATCTGTGTCCACGTGGCAGGGTGGCAGTTGGCGGCTGGCCACCGGCTGGAGCAGGGTCCCCTCGAGCAGGCTGTGGACTCTGCAGGCCACCTGGGCCTCCTCCTGTCTGGCCTCCACAGTCTTTCCTGGTCTGCTGCCTGGGCTCTAGACTTTCATAGTAGTCTTTCATGATCCTTTACGGATTTCAAATTTCCCTCCTACCCATTTTTCTAACTGCCCTTTCAAAAAATAATATGAACTATTTAGAAAACCCTAAAAGTTTAGAGACTAATAGAGGGATTAGCTGCAATTCTGAAATCCAAAAATGCTCAGAAATCAAGTTGCTCTTGTAACGTGGACACCAGAGGTCATTGGGCTGCCAAACCTGTCTTGACCCGATGCCGGGTGGCCAGTGACTTTTCTCTCTCTCTCTCATGTGGTTCAGGCTTTGCGGAGAGCTGTTAATTGTCCAACTGCAGGGCGATGGTTTGACCCTGATGGTGGCGGTGGTGTAGGGGGGATATATGCCCCATGTAGGCTTTCTAAAATCTGAAAATTTTCTGAATTTCAAAACCTATCTGGCCCCGGGGCTTTGGATGACAGATCAAGGACCTGTGTGACCAACCTCCCTGCACCCACCACCTGCTTCAGATCTCTTGGTTTTAGGGAGACGAAGCATTTTGGAAAGAGCTGTTGCTTCTTTGTAAATCGGTTGCCCTCCCCATCTGCTTTTTAATATTTTTACTTTATTTGCAACCTACCATTTTTTAAAAGGCTTTACTTATTTATTTTTAGAGAGAAGGGAAGGGACAGAGAGAGGGAGAGAAACATCAGTGTGTGAGGGACATTTTGCTTCATGGGTGGACACCCAGCCCGCTGAGCCACACCAACCAGGGCGCGGAGTGTGACCTTGATGAAACTGTCAGCCCAGTGTGGGGGGAGGGGACCTTTTGGGGCCAGGTGGAGCAGAATCTGCAGGAAGAGGCTGGAAGGCAGGGAGGGAAGGGGGACTGTGCAGCCATTGCTGAGCCCCATCCTGGTTCCCCCGTCCTGCATTCTGCCCACCTGCCCACCTCACCAGGCCGTGACCCGCCCCATGCTGCCCGACCCGCACCTCTCACACCCGCAGCCCCCCAAATGCCTGGAGCCACCATCCCACCCCGAGGAGCCCAGTGACCTGGAGGAGCTGGAGCAGTTTGCCCGCACCTTCAAGCAACGCCGCATCAAGCTGGGCTTCACGCAGGTCTGGGGCCACCTGGCTGAACCAGCGGCGGGCGAGGGGATGAGGGGACAAGACAAGCTGGTGGGTGGGGCAAGCCCAGTGCCCGAAAACCCTGCCCTGACCGTGACCCTCTCCCTGCCCCGCCGGCCCAGGGCGACGTGGGCCTGGCCATGGGCAAGCTCTACGGCAATGACTTCAGCCAGACGACTATCTCCCGCTTCGAGGCCCTCAACCTGAGCTTCAAGAACATGTGCAAACTCAAGCCCCTCCTGGAGAAGTGGCTCAATGACGCAGGTGGGGCTGGGGCTCCCCGGTGGGTGACAAGCTCGGGGTCGGGGGAGGCGTCCTCTCATGCTCCTGTCTCCTCCTGGGCACAGAGACTATGTCCGTGGACTCCAGCCTGCCCAGCCCCAACCAGCTGAGCAGCCCTAGCCTGGGTTTCGACGGGCTCCCTGGCCGGAGACGCAAGAAGAGGACCAGCATCGAGACAAATGTCCGCTTCGCCTTAGAGAAGAGCTTTCTAGCGGTGAGGCCCCCGTGCCGGGCAGCCCCTGGGGCTTGTGGGAGAGTGGGCCTAGGCTAATGAGCCCTCCGCCCGCAGAACCAGAAGCCTACCTCAGAGGAGATCCTGATGATCGCAGAGCAGCTGCACATGGAGAAGGAAGTGATCCGCGTCTGGTTCTGCAACCGGCGCCAGAAGGAGAAACGCATCAACCCCTGCAGCGCGGCCCCCATGCTGCCCAGCCCGGGGAAGCCAGCCAGCTACAGCCCCCATCTGGTACCAGAGCCCCTCGGGTGGGGCAGGGGCCCAAAGCTCTGCCACCTCCTTGCCCTTCAGCAGGCACTGTGTGTGAAGCACAATCTACCTGGTTATCCACAGTGCCTAGAGCAGAAGCAGGGAGAGTCACCCTTGTGGACAGGCTGTCACATGGGTGGAGCACTGTCACACAGGGACACAGAATTCCCAGGGGGCTGTGGTCTTATGTGGGGGGTACAAGTGCCCACGCACATGGACATAGCTAAACAGAGTTATCACAGGACACAGTCACACTGGGACACGGACACCAGCTGGGAATGCAGGCGCACAACCACACAGACACAGGTAGGGACATCACTGCATCACCTGAGAGTGCACTTGGGTCTACGGCCGCACGCAGACCCGCTCGGGACCAGGCACACCAGGACACCCGTTTGTTCCATCTAGTGTGGAAAGGGCTGTGACACCACAGAGAGGAGCACCCTCTGCCCCGTGACATGGGGGAGAGAGGGACCGTCTGAGCCGAGTCATAAAGGGCAAGAGAGTTAGCCAGGCCCGTGAAGGACAGGCAGAGGGACTGGGGTACACAAAGGCTAGAAGCTAGAGTGGGTCCGGCCCAATTTGAGGAACTCCAGTACAGCTTAGTGTGGTTGGAGCCGGAACGTATTGAATTGAAGGGGGGTGGGAACTGGGGAGGGACCAAATACCTGAAGTGATATACTGAGGAGCTTGAACTTAAACTTGTGCAGTGCAGAGCTAAGGAGGAGTTTTGAGCTGCAGAGGGACAGGGTCACAGTTAGAGTGAAGCTTCTGGATGATGGAGGGATGAGACTGGAGGCAGGGAGGCCAAGAAGGAGGCTGGTGGGTGTTCCCAGAAAACCAAGCCATGTGGCATCCCAACTCTGATGCAGAGACACAACTAACCCTTAACCTCCTGACACACGCTCCAGACCTGCAACTGGATAGTGTCAGGGGAGAGGTGGGGAGCCCCTCAATTGGGAACTGCTCCCTCCTGCTGGTGGCTCAGGACCCTCTAGGCTTCATGTGAAGAAAGATGGAGGAAAGCACCCGGCACAGCACAAATGGAGTGCTGTATCCAGAGCCCCGCTTCCCCGTCCTGGGGGCAGAGGAGTAGGGGTCACACCCACAGGGAGCACCACAGGGGCTGCTGAGAGACAGCGGCCTAACCATGCCTTCTCTCCTCTCTCCCCAGGTCACACCCCAAGGGGGTGCTGGGACCTTGCCGATGTCCCAAGCTTCCAGCAGTCTGAGCACAACAGGTCAGGGAGGGCAGAAGTTGGTGGGGGAGAGCACAACGCAGGCCTGAGCCCGAGGGTCTCAAGTGGCTCAGGGTGTCCATGGGCCTCAGGGTTGAGCCTGGGGGTGAGGGGGCAGGGAGGACGGAGGGGAGAGGACAGACTCACCCGTCCAGGCCAGCGAAAAGCATGGGGTTGCTGAAAGGTGATGTGCTTGGGTTGTGTTCCTGGCATTTATAAACTCGGTGAACTCCAGAAGTGACTTTACCTCTCTGGGCCTCAGTTTTTATAAAATTGTTGGGAGTGTATAATGCATGCAGAAGCTACATGCATGCATGTATACATAGACATACAAGTGTCACACACATGTGCACACTTTTTTGTCCAAAGCCCTCCTTTCCTGAGGACAGGGCATCATACACCATACACAAGAACACTATTTTTAAAAATTCACAATATTGCCTCTCCTCAGGCTAGGAAATGATAAGTGGAGGTTTTAAAAAAACAGTAAGTTACGCCTGGCGCTGTTCTAAATGCTTTACAAAGAATGTTGACTCATTTAATCCTCACACCCATTTCATTATCCCCACTTTCCTGATGAGGGAACTGAAGGCCAGAGAGGTGAAGGCGCTTGCCCAGGGGAGCAGGTGGCATGTGACAGAGCCAGGAATGGCTTCACCGGCTGTCTGGCCTGAGTCTGGGCTCTGAGCCCTCTCAACCTGCCGATTCCTGAGTGGAAAGCCCAATCACAGCTGCACCCCCCTTCCTGGCCCCTAGAGGGAGCCATAGGGCTTTGTCTTCTGGGTGCCCCCAGTTCTTCCCCTCTCCCCGGTTCTTATCTGTATAAAAGGAGCCCCGGGTGAGATTCTGGGCAGAGTACAGGGGGCGCTAGGGTACTAGCACACTCTGGGCACAGGGCACAGGCTCAGTGAGTGACAGCTGCTCTCACTTTGATGACTGTGACTGCCGTTATCATGGCAGTGAGTGGCACAAAGAAATGACCCTGGGAGGAGAGGGAGGAGAGGGTGGGAGGCTCAGTCAGAGGCTCCTCTGACTGAGGAGACACTGGGAGACTAGGGGGGGAAGAGGCAGGCAGGAGTCAACCCCATGTTCCTGAGTGGAGGGCGAGTGCAAGCTGAAGTCTCCCTTTCTCTGTCTCTCTCTGGCAGTTACTACCTTATCCTCAGCTGTGGGGACGCTCCACCCCAGCCGGACAGCCGGAGGGGGTGGGGGCGGGGGCGGGGCTGCGCCCCCCCTCAATTCCATCCCTTCTGTCACTCCCCCACCCCCGGCCACCACCAACAGCACAAATCCCAGCCCTCAAGGCAGCCACTCAGCTATCGGCTTGTCGGGCCTGAACC
The DNA here is from genome assembly GCA_007922815.1 of Macrotus californicus. Lineage (NCBI taxonomy): Eukaryota > Metazoa > Chordata > Mammalia > Chiroptera > Phyllostomidae > Macrotus > Macrotus californicus. The sequence continues at coordinate 262,391 of VMDR010000137.1, forward strand.
CCAGCGCGGGGTAAGTGGGCAGCTGCAGGTGGGGAGACTGTGGGGAGAAGCAGGGTCTCTGCTGCTTCCAGGGTGGGTAGCCGAGCCTCAGCTCTGCTGGCGGCCCTGCCCTTGCTAATGCCTCTGCTTTGCCTCTTGCAGAAGCACAATGGTGGGGTTGAGCTCCGGGCTGAGTCCAGCCCTCATGAGCAACAACCCTTTGGCCACTATCCAAGGTGCGTGCTGCCTCATGTCACTCCCATGGTCACCAGCCCCACCCCTGTGGGCCTCGAGCCCCTCCATTGCTGCTCCAGCCATGCCACCCTGCCCCTGCTCACTGCATTGCTCGCCTCTTCATGCCCATCTCACCTTTGGGGAAAGTGTGAGGGCTGCTCATGGGGGTCCGTGGGGCTGATGGAAAGAGGGCGCTGCAGGCAGGATGCTGAAAGGCCCCACCAGCCCAGCCTCTCTCTCTCCCTGCCAGCCCTGGCCTCTGGTGGAACCCTGCCCCTTACCAGCCTTGATGGCAGCGGGAACCTGGTGCTGGGGGCAGCCGGTGCGGCCCCGGGGAGCCCCGGCCTGGTGACCTCACCGCTCTTCTTGAACCACGCTGGGCTGCCCCTGCTCAGCGCCCCACCTGGCGTGGGCCTGGTCTCGGCAGCCGCTGCAGCTGTGGCGGCCTCCATCTCCAGCAAGTCTCCTGGCCTCTCCTCATCCTCCTCATCCTCGTCCTCGTCCTCGTCCTCCACCTGCAGTGAGGCCGCAGCACAGACCCCTGGAGGCCCGGGGGTGCCGGAGTCAGGATCCAAGCCCGAGTGAAGGCCTGCCATGCCTCCCCTCCTACACCTCTGACTCCCACCTTGGTCCCTCACCCAGAAGAGGGTGAGGAGGCCAGCGGTGGGGGCGCGGAGGGTCCTCGGAGCAGAAGTGACAAGGGAGGAAAGACCAAAAAAATCAAACAACCAAAAAAAGAAAGAAAGAAAGAAAGAAAGAAAGAAAGAAAGAAAGAAAGAAAGAAAGAAAGAAACCAACAACAAAGAAAACCAAAAATAATCACAACAGAAACCAGCTGCCCCAAAGGAACTAGAAGTGAAAAACAAACAAAAACCAAAAACAGACCAAAAAATCCCCCACAAAACCAAACAAACCAAAAACCAGTTGCAAGCCAGACCTCAGTGTGCTCACCCTCACCGCTATGACACCAAATAACCCCCAGCCAGGGGCCGAGAAGCCTTGTGAGGCGGACCTCACCCGGAGATCCTGGCTGTGGGGTCAACCCACAACCTTGCCTCCCCCAGCGGGGGCCAAAGAAGGAAAAAGAGAACGTGCCAGCCTCCTAGCCTCAGAGCCCAGCCCTGGGCCAGAGAAGACAGGGCACAGCCTGGGGCAGAAGGGTGGGCTCAGAACCACCTGCCAAATGTTCCTTTCCAGAAGGTGAAAGAGAAAGGGCCTGAACAACCTTACACCAAATATTCAGTAGCTTCATCCAAAGGATGTACAGAGTTTTTAGTGTTGCGCTCAACAGAATGTGTCCCTACCATGTGTCCCTCTCTCCCCTGACCCCCAGCTCTCCTCACCCAGGCAGGGGGTCTCGCTTTAACCTCCTCCCTACCCCAGCCAGGGGAGTGCAGGGGAAGGCCTGGGATGACTTTTCATCCCTGTACCTCCCCCTTTTTCCTTTGAAGGTTGGGCTAGGCCATTTTGCCAAGTTCTAGCTCTCACTCATCCCCCTGCCCCGACCCTCACCGGGTCACCCTCCTCTGCTCTGGGATCTTCCCCCTCCCCAGCCCAAGGGAAGGTGGAAGTTCCAGGCAAGAGGGGATAAGGTGAGGGCATTCAAGTTGTCTTTTTTTCCATCCTTGTCTGTCAGTTTCCCTGAAAAAAAAAATCATATTCCAGTGCCTATCCGTGGAATCCTTCACGTTCTTTGACATTGACCAGAAACCAAAAAGAGAACCCATTCACTCCCCGCCCCACCCTCTGCCCCCCTGACACTGGCAGATGCCTCTTCCTCTCCCCGCGCCCCCCCCCACACACACATGCAGACACGCACGCACCCCAGTGGTGGGGTTCCTCGAGATGGCATCCCCATCAGGGTCCATGTGGCGGGGACAGTGTCATGACCTGTGGTCCCCATCCAAGAGGGCACTGTGGTGGCAGTGCTCCCATGAGACCTCCCTCGAGTCTTGCCTGGATCCTGTGTTTGCTCAGCCCTAGACACATCTCGACGACGACAGACAGAGGGGAGACACCGCTGGGAGCCACTTTGCCCTCCTGCTATTGTGGAGGCCGACAAAGTTTTGAACCAAAAACAAAAACAGAAAACCAAACAAACAATAAATTAAAACTAGAAAAAAGAATTTATATATATATATATATTTAAGGGAAAGAAGATGAGGGCTCTTAAAGTATAAGAAGGAGCCGCGAGGCGGAGCCAAGCCCTGCCCCGATGGTCCAGGACCCTTGGTCCCCAAGGCGCGGATAGAAGGATGGATGCTTCTTTCTCTTCACAAATACCTCATGGACGTCGTCTTCGGGAAAGCCGGAGCGGGGCGGCTGGGGCAGGGCCTGTCTCCCAGCCAGGGCAGATGGAAGTGGGTGGGCAGGGCTGAGAGAGGGTGTCAGGGACTGGGGTAAAGAGCCCCATACTCCCTGCCCCACCCCAATCAACTGAAAAAGCTTTAAAAAAGGAAAAAAGGAATAAGAAGACAAAAGGAATGGACGAAGGAAAACTAACAAACTTTCGGGTGGTTTGATTCCTCCTTTGATTTCTTTTTCTATTCTCTTTCATCTGTCTCCTCTCCTCTGTGTCCTTTCTCTCTGCTCGCCTCTGTCTCTGTCTCCCTTTTCCTTCCTCCTTCTCTTACCTCTCTCAATCTCGTTCTTTCTGTGTCTCTCCTCAAACCAAAGTGTTGCTGTGAAGGACACGAGCCATGGAAATCAGAGTGGCCCCGCCCCTCACTGGGCAGAGTGTAGCAGGGGGAGGGGAGCACCCTGGGAGACAGATGCTGCTGGACACTCCGAGGAGAGGCAGACAGAGCCTCGGGTGCCACCCTAGGCCCCAAGGCCTCCGAATTCTTTTTCTCTTGTCTCCCTTCTCCCACCTGGGAATGAAACTGTTGGGCTGGGCCATGGAGGCAGCAGAGACTCGGCTGTTGCGGGGGTCTGGGGTTCCTCGTCTGGGCAGTAATGGGGTGGCCACCCTTACGACCCTGGCACCCATGATGGGGCCTGGCCTGCCATCGGCCCGTCCTCACTGGAATGTAAGCATCTCCAACTCCCTGCCCTCACCCTACCTCTGATTTTGTCCATTATTATTTCCTGAAGAGAAGAGACTGTTGAGAGGGCCTGGGCCCCAGCCCAAGGGTGGAGAGGGGGGCCAAGGGCTCCTGAACAGACAGTAAGGACATTTGAGCAAAGTTGAAGGAATGACAACCAAAAACCCCTCCGAGAAGACAGGCAGCATGGAAGGCATGGTGGAGATGACTCAAACAAAAACTATGATTCTAGACCAAAAAAAACAAAAACAAAAAAACCCCGAGCAAACAAACAAACAAAAAAAAACACAAAAAAAGAAAAGGAAAAAAAAAAGAAAAAATGGAAAAAAAGAAAAAAAAATCCAGGACTCACCACCACCCACTTCATCCTGCTTCCTTCCCATCAAGTCCTGCCGCCCGGGACCTCTCCCCAACCCCAGTGTGGGGGGAGTGGGGCAGACTGCAGAGGAGGAAGTAGGGACAGGGACGGGCTGATGCCCTGACACTGGTGGAGGGACCCCCACGCAGCCAGGGGTGGTGGGGACCCTCCCCGTACAACCCCCATAACTGGGAAAATAAAGACAAGAATAAGAGAAAATTCCTGGGTGGGGGAAAAATAACCAAATCCCAAGCTTTAACTACAGCTGTGAAACCAAATATTGGGAAGGGGGTGGGAGGGAGGGAGGGGCAAGTGTGCCCCAGGTCTCCCCCCTGGGCCCCCCTCCCCCGAGGACTCGAGATAAGGCACCAAATACCTCATAGAACTTTAATGTTAAAAAATGGAAACCAAATATCGTTGGCTGGGGGCCAGCCAGGGCAAGGGGCTGGGGGGCAGGAGGGAACCAGGGTTGGGAAGGTGATGGGGGAATTCATGCCTCCCACCCCCCTCTTGCCCCTTCCACTCCAGTCCCCCGTCTCGACTCCGGGAAACAAAACTATCTCATCGTTTTTATTTTGTGGTCTGTACAGAGCCTGTGTCCGTGTGTCTGTGTGTGAACGAGAGAGTTGGAGGGTTGAGGGATATTATGTGGGGGCCCGGGGGCAGACTCCAGGCCAGGCTCTGGGCTAGGTGAGATGTCTGAGGTGAGGGGCCAGGCGCCTGGGCTACAAAGAGAGGAAGATGAATGGATTGGAGAAAAGGGGTGGTGAATTTCTTTTCCCCAACCTTGACCTCCTCCTTGAGGGAGGGACAGAGACTGGATCTATCCTAACGGTGGGCCTTTTAATTGTGCCACAAAAAAAAAAGCCAGTAACTAAAACACCTGTCTCTGTTCTCTTCTGGGAGGGAGGGGCTGGGTTGTAAGTAGGGGTGGGTGGAGATGGGGAACTCAGGCCCCTGTATGAGTTGGGGCTAAGATCAGGAGGAAGAAGGATATGAGTTTCCCACACTTCTCCTTGGGGAGGGCCAAGAGAAAGGGTCTCTGAGCCCCACACCCAAGCCAAGGAGGGGAGTGACCTCCTGACCTGACTAGATTTCCTCACCCACCCAGATTCCAGGCTGCCTCTCTCCCTTTTAGCCCAGGGTAGGGGGAACTGAGTGAGAGAGTGAGACAGACTGAGCAAGACTGAGACACGCGGGCCCCCACTGGTCTCTGAGTGGGAAAGGCAAGTGCGAGAGATAAAGGCCTCCAAGACAAAAAAGAAACAAACCAAAGATTTAACCATTAAAAAAAAAAAAAAAACCCACAGACAACTCCGCTACCTTTTTATACGTTGGAAAAAAAAGTGAAAAAAATTTAAAAATAAAAATTTTAAAAAAATACACAAAACAAGCCGCAGTTCCTTCGTGCGGTTTGAACTTTGACCTCAGCAGTCTCCAAAGCAAGATGACGATGACAAAGGCGAAACAAAAAAAAAGGAAAAAATAATGTATATTTTTAAGTATTTGTCCTTGAGATGTTAGCTCCTTGTTAAACACAAAAAGGAGAGAAAAATCCAGACAGAAGTGTTGCTGGGACGGAGACAACTATTTACTATGTCTGTGACCCCTCCCCTCTGCCTCCCCCTTCCTCTCCCTTCCCCTTTCCTCATCCCTGCTGCCTCTCCCCCAGCCTGTCCTCCACGCCCAGGGGCTCAGTATTTATTTATTTATATAATTGCAGGGTGACTGGGGGCCTCTCTCAACAACTTGTAGAGAAGGCCTTTGGATCATGTGGGGAAGGGGGAAGGAGTCTTTGGGAAAAGCAGGGGCCTGATCTTTGATCAACTCCTCTCTGCTGGCTCCTTACTGGCTTCTTATCCCACTGCTGCCACCATCACCTCCCAAATCCAAGGCTGCACTAGGGCAAGGTGACCCCCCCACCCACCATGTAAAGATCTGATTGGCTCAGCCCTTGCTGGGTGTTTCTCACCTACTCGTTTGATTGACCAGGTTGGAATGGGGATGGGAGGTGGCAAGTAGTGGGCATGGGAGACCAAGAAGTGGCATCTGGAAATTGATTAGGCCCTGGAGACCTGCCTTTCCTCCATTCTCACGAAGTTAGCCCCCCTTTTCAGTTCTGTCTGACCCCTGTGTTGATAGCCCCTCCCTTCCCATCCTGTACCCCCTTCCTGTCTCTTCTCGTGGTAGCGGGTTAGCGTTTCAGTGTTCTTAACTCCAATCTGCTTGTTCATTGTACAATGTGCTTCTTTTAAGGCCCCATTTTTGTAACTTGAGTGTGTCATTCATCTGAACAACATCAAAAAATAAAAAATTAAAAACTGTACAGAGAGAAATGATGCCTGCTCTCTCTTGGTCTCCTCTCTGTTCTGGGAAGGATGGTGGGGAAAAGTCAGGGTATGGGGGTGGCTATGTATGTGCTAGGGTGGGGAGGGCTTTATTTCTGTTCTGTAAACATTCACTCAGAAGTAAGGCCTGAGCAGGTTTTTTTAGCCAATCAGAAAACCAAACCTCAGAACTTAGAATGAATTCAAATTCCCGAATTCAAATCTCAGTCCTGCCATTTTATAGATGGGACCTTTGACATGTGAGCTTCAGGGTCCTCATTTGTAATAGGGACAATTACCTACCCTTCGGACAACCCTCCAGCGCACGCACGCACACACGCGCGCGCGCGCACACACACACACACACACACACACAGCCAAGAAACCAGTATTTCCCCACTTCCATCCCCAGAGGACTAACAAAACCCTTTAAAAAACTGAGTTGGTGAAACAAGGTACACATCCATCTTTTTCAGACCGACATTCACTCAAATTTTTGTGCCCATACTAAATCATTTGAAAGGAACAACAGCTTCACAGGATAGGCCATGGCTGATCACCAAGACCTCACCACTGAAAACCAGAAATGTTATCACAAACTGGTTTTTCTCACTGCCATCAGGTCTCCTTGTTCCTGTTCCACTCTCTGATGTGTGGCACTCAGGTGTTGGGATTCTGCAAACTCAATAGTTAAGGTATAAGGGAAGAGGAGAAATGAAGAGTGGGAGGGTTTTGATCATTTTTTAAAAAGATAAAAAGTATTAGCACTGCATTGCTTTGGCAAGACTAAAAGACAAGTCAGTAGGGATGGGGGGATGTGGTGTTGGAGCAGGGGTTCAGAATACCCTGAGGAAAGTCATTTGGTCCAGCTCCTGCTCTCAAGGTTTAGTCAGAAACCATAGACCCAAAAGCTCTGTCACTCAGGCCATCCTATGACAAGCACAGATGCCACACCAGAGCACACTCTGGAACTGAACTAGGCATCCACCTGTGGCCCCGTAATGTGCCCAACCACTGCACATGCCCTCTCCTGGACAGTCATTCTTGGGAACTAGAGGACCACTGCTCTGTCCCGACAGTTCTGGTCATGCCACTTTCATATCCAACTATAAATTGGCAATGCAAGGGCTCTTAAAGGGGTCTGCCAAGTGACCTGTACCATAACTAGTGTGTTGAAAACATAGATCCAGGGTCTCACTCACTCAAGCTTGCTGGGGGTGCAGAGATCCAAATCTCTGGGCAGACTGCCTAACACACAACCTTTGCCTGTGGAACTCAAACCCCAGCATCCAACAAGGGTTTGATTAGTGCCATCTTTTTTGACAGTGGTTAAACTGAGGACCGTGGAAGTTTCAGCAGGGTGATGGTAAATGAGTCTTGTCCATAAATTTGTTTGCACACAAATTCTTCTCAGGGTGGGAGCTCAAAATTTCCTTCAGAGGCTCGATAAAGGAAACACAATAGAGGAAGGGTGGTCACCCCACTGTCACAAGACCTTTCTTCTTTGCTGAAAGCATCTTTGTCTTGGGGTCAACTAGCATCTGAGGTTTTGTTTTCCATTCCCATCCCCTTTCTTGATTCAGCTTGATTTTTGGCTGGTATTGCACACACAAATCCTTCAACCATCCTAAGTACTGATTTGATACAACTGTCAGAATGTTATAGGTCTTTGTCAGAGGAGGCAGTTTGAGAACAAAACTTTACCTGGAGGCTAAGGTGGGGGCGGTCTAGCATGCTGGGCTAATTTGGCTTGAGTCCTTTCTGCAGGGTATGAGATTACTGAAAGATGGTGCCTAGGATCAACACCTTGGTTGAAAACCGCTTAACAGGTAAGCTGCTCTTCACTAGGAACAGTCAAGATGACAAATGAAGTGAGTGCTTTTTCTTTTAAAAAGTAAGTAAAATATGCATAATGCAGCAAAATCTCTACTGGTGGTGTTAGGAGACTTGGTTTCTAGCCTGGTCCCATCACTTGTGTGTCTGTAGTAAATCTCTTCCCTCTCACCCAAGCCACAAGATAACCCTGTCTTAGAGCCCCGGAGTCCAGGATTGCCGAAGGGCCTCTAGAGGAACTCGTAGGCCCATTGAGCTGAGTGAGGAGCCCTTGGGCCTCCCTTTCCCCCGGCTTCAATACAGCTTCCCTTTTACTTCTCATTAGTGTTCCAAATAAGAAATCTAAAAAAAAAGACTGGAGTAATCGTGGGGGGAGCTTGTTTTCCTTCGGGTGTGCCTCTCACAAATAAGACTCACAGCAACTAAGCATTCCTGCCGGTCTGACACACCATCTCCTTTCCCCACTATCTTCCAAGTATGCAGAAGGCAGCAGAGTGTGGAGAAAAGCATATGGGCAATTAAAGCAAATGAAATTAGGCTAAAATTCAAGCTCTGCCCTCTCTGGGTTACATGACCTTGAGCGAGTCACCTCAGAGTTTTTGACTTTCGATTTTTTTCCCTGCAAAATGTTTTCCTCACAGGATCAGTCTGAAAATTATTCCAAAAAAAAATGCAGGAAAGTACTTGAGACAAACTAGACATTCAAACATCAGCCACACCAACCACCCCTCTCCCAACAAACAGCTGTTAGCTGAGCCAGAGATCAACTCCAGGTCAGTATTAAGGCACCTCCCCCGCAGCTAACCCTTAGAATCTTCAACTCCACAGCTGGGTCTGATCCCAAGAGCCACCCTCCTCTATTGCTGCACTGAGATCTTGCCTTTTCCAGATCTGCAATGTGCCCTGAGGGATCCATAGTGAGAAAGTAGATGGCCCTGGGGGAAAAGATTCTTATCACACCAGGAAGTAGGGGAACATGGTGGTGAGAACCTGATATGCCCAAAATGTTCCCACCACCAGTAGAAAAACAGCTCCAGACTTTTCTATGAAACTGTGGGGACCTCTAGTGGCCAAAGAGCCATGCTGCCTCCATGTAGAATCAGAATGAGGTCCCTGCTCCCCAGGAGTTTTATTTAACCTTGGAATTCAAGTCCTCTTCAATTCAGCAAATATTTACTGAGCTCCTACTACTTGCCAGGCCCTGTTCTAGACACTCAAGACACAGCCATGAAAAGTCCCTGGGCTCCCAAATTTCACCCCACACAGCCATGCTAGCCGAAAGCACATTATTGTCCAAATCAGTCTTTATTGACTATTTCACCTTGGGGCCACCAGTGCTAACACGTGGAAGGGAGAGGGGTACCTTTATGCATATCAAGGACCCTAGAACACCCCTCAGAAGAGAATAAATCCAGTTACAGAACTTATACAGTGGCTGGGAGGAGTGGAGAAAGAGGCACTCTATGTACAGAAATTTAAGGGGATATTGGAGGAGGTTCTTCAGCAACATGGCATGGTGCTGCTGAACAGGGGAATGGGCAGGATCAGCCACTGATCTGGACCCCCTCCGCCTCAGCTAGAGGGTAGATCTCAATGGCCTCCACCAGAGGCAGTGCCTCCACTGCAGTTTCCATCACCGCCAGGCCAACAGCAGCCTCTGCCTCTGCCAACTGCTGTCGCACAGCTGCCTGATGCTGCTGCTGGTGGGTCTTGCGGTGTTTCCAGAGATTGGAGAAGGAGCGGTAGCTCTTGCCACAGTCAGGGCAGGAGTAGGGCCGTTCGCCTGTGTGAATGCGGCGATGTTCCGCCAGGCGCATGGAGATGGCAAAGGCCTTGCCACACACTTCACAGGCAAAAGGCCGCTCACCTGTGTGCAGGCGCCGGTGGTCTTTCAGGTGGGTACTCTGACGGAAGGCCTTGCCACAGTCTGGACAGGGGTAGGGCCGCTCACCTGTGTGGATGCGTCGGTGCACCTGCAGTGATGTCTCTGTGCTAAACAACTTCTTGCACTCACTGCACTCCAGGCCCCGGCGTCGGGTAGGAGCTGCAGGGGTTGCAGCAGCAGAGCCTGCAAGGGTTGTTGCGGGGGCAACTGGTGTGCGAGTGGCCCGTGGGGCCCGGGGGGCTGGGGGCTCCTTCGCCAGGACCTCTCCGGGCCCAGCAGCTGCATGGGCCGCCTCATGTGCCTGTAGCCGAGCAGCTGAACCCACTTTTTTGCCACAGGTGCCACACTCAAAGCGCCGTGGGCCCTGGGAAGCAGCAGCTGCACAGCGGTGCTCACGAAGCCGAAGTGAGGAAGGGAAGGCAGCCCCACAGGATGTGCAGCGGTGGGGCTGGCGCCCAGCATGGGCCACAAGCTGGTGCACCTCCAGAAGCCGGCGCAGCAAGAAGGAGCGGGGGCACTCGCGACACTTGTATGGATACTCGCCAGTGTGGTGGTAGCGGTGCATGAGCAGGCGGTAGGGGCGATGAAAACGCACTCCACACTCCTGGCAGCGGTAGGGAAAGTGCTGGGCATGCACCAGGCGGTGCTGCCTCAGTGTGGAGCTTTGGGTGAAAGCCTTCCCACAGTCCCCACATCGGTAGGGCCGCTCTCCTGTGTGCGTCAGCCGGTGGCGGGCCAGGTTGGCAGGCGAGTTGAAGGGCTTGGAGCAGTCTGGGCAAGGGAAAGGCCGTTCACCTGTGTGTGTGCGCAGGTGGTTTCGCACATGAGACTTCTTCTTAAACATCTTGCCACAAATGCCACACTTGTGGCGCCGTTCTAGACGGTGCACAAAACGCTGGTGCCGGGTGAGCTGTAATGCCTTGCCAAATTCACGGCTGCATAGGAGGCAGCGGTAGGTGCCTGGGGCAGCAGGCTCAGCTGGGCTCTCTTCAGACACAGGGGGCTCTGGGGCCTCTGTCTCTCCAGTCTCTGCTGGAGCTGGCTCAGCAACACCAATGACAGGCTCCTCCGGAGGGACTGGGGTTGTGGGTAGAGGGACGCCTCCCACCCCATGGGTACGCCGGTGATAAAGGAACTTGGTGAGGTTGACAAAGTTCTTTCCACATGGACATGAATGCAGAGGATTTGGAGTGTGGGCTCGCCGGTGGGCCAGGAGGAGGGCCTCTGTGCCAAAGGCTAGGCCACAGTCCACACACAGGAAGTGAGACTCGCTGCTGTGGTCTCCAAGGTGCTGGTCCAGGCTGGAAGGGCTGGGAAAGACGCGGCTGCACAGAGGGCACTTAAAGACACCCTCCCGGTGACTCCGCAGGTGCTGCTGTAGCTGATGAGGTGAGAGAAAGAGCTGATCACAGGCTGAGCAAAAGAGCTCCTGGGTGGCTGCCCCACCTGGCTCTCCACTGTTGTTCCTCCGGGCCTTACGTCCTCGGCGATCGCGCCCAATGGCTTCATCATTACGCAGCTCATAGCTGTGGTCAGATGGCAGGGGATCAGGCTGAGTCACAGGCACCTCTGCTGGTGATGGGGTTAGGCTCTCCTGCTGCAAGGCAGGCTCCTCAGACTCTGGGGCAGGAGTAGGGAAGTGGGTGGCCTGGTGCTCCAGAAAGTCGGCTGGCAGCTGGAAGAGCTGGGAGCACTCGGAGCACTTGTAGAGGAGCAGCTCCACCTCAGTCACCACCTCAGTGGTGGTGGCAGCGGCAGAGGGGACAGCTGCCCCTTCCCCGCCCTCTTCTGCTTTTCGGTACGAGTGCTCCACGGCCACACGGGCCTGACCCATGGGGGACCCTAGGACAACTGGGGATCCCAGGACAACTGGGGCCAGAGACTTGGTGGGAGTGGCCCGGAGGTGTGTCTGCCGATGGCTCAGCCAGAGCTCCTGGCTGGAGAAGAGAGCTTTGCAATCAACACACTCGTAGTGGATGGTACTGGAGCTCAGGGGGGGCACCTTGGGTGGTGGCTCAGCTGGCACTGCCTCCTGGGGTGCCATCATTTTCAGGTGTAGTTCCTGGTGCTCTAGGAGCTGGCTGGGTGACATCAGCAGCTGCCCACACTCCAGGCACTGGTACTGGCTCTCCTGCACTACGGTCTGATAGAGACCTGTGCCAGAAGCTGCCTCTGTGGCCACTGTGACTCCGGGGTCAGCCACACCCACCAGCTCAAAGTGCTGCTGGGGCACATGGGAGTTCTGGTGCAAGAGCACCTCCTCCAGGGATCCATAGAGCTGGTTGCACTCAGAGCAGACAAAGCGATGCTCAATGTACAAGACTGTCTCCTCTGACTCCTCAGTCATGGTGGCAATAAGGTCCTGGGCTGGGAAAGAGGAGATTTGGGACAAATCACAATTAAGCCACTGTTTCTTCAGTCCTTCCCAGGATTCTTTCCCTTTACCATCCTCCAACCTAAATCTATATCCACCTCTAACTTCTTGCTCCCATTTTTCCACTCCTACACCCCTCCTTAACAATCTTTTCTCTCCCAAACACACAAGAGCACCAAGCACAAAATCTTCCCAGCAGTCCCTTCCTGGCGATTCTACCCAAATCTCACCTCTGAATCAAATGGAATCAAACTCCACCCACCAGACCCTTGTAACCTATCCAATCCCTCACTCTCCCATGCCTCTCCGATAACCCAAGGCCCTGCCTATCACACAGGAACCTGTGTCCTCTCCACTCAGATCTCCTTCCACTGACTCCTCTCCCTACCAACTCACTACCCGATTCCTACTCCCAAGGGAGTCCACAAAGGGTCTGATCACCTGCTTCTTCCAACCTTGCTCTTCCTCTGCCCACCACAACCCAGGCCCCAACCTCTTACACTTAGACCACTCAAACTGTCCAATGTCCACCCCTTTCAGCACCCTCACACTGTTCAACAACTTTCCTTTAGACACAACCCCCACTACCCACACCAACTCTCTTCCTCTGGCGCCCAGGATCTTTACATCAAACTACCCCTTCCTACAATCAACATTTCTCACATTGGCCTAACCAATCTCCATTCCCAGACTTTCCCACTTAACCACTTCTCCATGACACCCCAATCCTCCCCTTCAAATAAAGGCTCTCTCCCACTACCTTAACCCCCATCCAGAATACCCAGACCTATCTTCATAAAACTTAACCTTTTCCTGATACCTAGACCCTTCCTCACCACCTAACTTGTTTCTCCAGAGTACCCCAACACCTGTCACATCAATCACCTTTTCTTTGCACTGAGGCCAGACCTACAATTCTAATTCCCCTCTGGGATATCTTGATCCCCTCTTCATGTTGATTTAAATCCCTTGTCTTCATTTACAACCACCTTAACCCATTTCTGAGATACTTCCACCCTCTTCCTATCAACCCAAGCCCCTCTTCTTTACAAAAAGACCTACCCTAACCCATTCTGGGACACCCAGACACCCTTCACATTATTAACCTAACCTTTTCTTCTTTGCAAAAGACCCCCCTCCTACACTAACCCATTCCAGGGATGCTCAGACCCCTTCATTGTATCACCTTAATTCCCCTTCTTTGCAAAAAGATTCCAAACACACACTAACCTAATTAGGGGATATCCAGACTACCCTTTGCAATAGTTAGAACCCCTTTCACACACAGACCCTCCCACTGCCCAAGCTCTCTTCAGGGATATCCAGACCCTTTCTCATGTAGAATCTCCCCACCTCCACCCTAACCCAGATAGAGCACAGCCAGTTTCCTCTTCCTCACATCTGGACCCTCTCACCAACCAATCTATTATATACTCTGGGAGTACCCAGACCCCCAACTTCTTATTAATCTAACAGCTCATTCTCATTCCAGTGATATACAGACACCCTCTGCAGCCCCCTGAACAGACATCTCTCACCACCCCAACTCCCCTCCAAGAAGACCCAGTTCCTACTCTTCACCTTGACCTAATTCGCTATACTTTTCAAAAGAACTACCTCCAACCATCCTATTCTAGGGGCACCCAGACACCCTTTTCACATAACCCTTCTTTGCACAGAGACCCCTCTCAACCCATTCCAGTGGTACCCAACCCCCTTTCACTTTGGTTTAACCCCTCTTCACATTTATGCAACCCCATTCTTCACACCTAGACCTCTCCCTCAGCTCTACATCTGCTCTCTGGGGATGTCCATTCCCTGTTATCTTTCACATCAAGATCCTTCTCACTGGTTTAATTCTCTCCAGGTATAGCTCGATCTTCTCTTTACATTAACTTGATTACCTCTTTCCTCACGCCCTAAACCTCCCGGGGCACCCAAGTGACCGCCAACCGTCCACCCCCTTTCGGTCCTGGACTGTCCCACGGCCAAATCCTGCGCTCCGAACACCCCTGGAGCCCCTCCTAGGGACAGCTCTAACGCCTCCCTTCCCACCCAGGCCTCAGCCCCATTACTCGATTATAGACCCCTTCCCCATCTACCGCCCCAGCCCGGCCCCCGCCCGGCTGCCCGCGCGCCCCGCCGGCGGTTGGTGCTGCTCCGCACTCACCGCCGGCGCGCGCCCCCCTCCGGCCCTCAGTGCGCAGGCGGGGTGGCGAGAACAGGCCGCAGAGGAGGGTGAGCGGCTAGACCGGCCGTCGCGCGCGCGCGCCCGCCAGCACTCACCCACCTCCGCCGTCTCGCACGCCCCGGGCCCAGGCCCGGGCAGCGGCTCCCCTCGCGCGGCCACCCTAGCGCTGCACCCTCTCTAGCTCCCGCCGTCGCCTCTCGCCTGCTCCGCAGCCTCGCTTTCGCCCCCAATCGCCCTCAGCAACGCCCCTCCCACCCTCCTCCCCGGCCGCCGAGCGGACGTCCAAACGCGCCCAATCATCGCCTGTCTGGCGCCTGCCATTTGGCTAATCGGCGCTGACGTCTCCGAGCCTTGGGCCAATAGTCTGGAGCGTCTGGATCCCCTTCAGCGCCCAACCAATCTTCTAGCGACATTTTCTCTTCGGCTGGCCTGCGAGTTGATAGTGCCCGCCCCCCAAAGTCCCCTGGAGGATGCTCCTCCTTCACCTCCGTGTCAACTCCGTCTGACGGCTCAGGCCGGGGAGGGCAGCGTGATGACGTCAGGCAGCGGAGTGAGGCTGCGGGCGCCATCTTGGGGCCGCGTACTCGGCTGGGGGGTCGCGGGGGGAAGTCGGGCGGTGGAGGCACACGACACCCAGCGGGCGAGGGCGGGAGAACTGAGGCGCAGGAACCCCTGAGGAGCGATGGGAGCGAGGGAAACGCCAGTCAGCGTGAAGAGGAGAGGAAACTGCAGCACCAATCACAGGGAGTGAGGAAAAGGGGAGCTTAAGTTTCCAGATGCACTTGTTAGGAAGCGAGGAGTAAAGGCAGCGTGAAGAAAGAGGAGAAAAACTGAGGGACCCTTGAGGTAGAGGGGGGGAGAAATGGCAGAGGAAAAGCAAGAGAGGGGATCTGAGGGAACAAGGAAAACCTGAAGCAGAAAATGGGAGATGGAGTAAAAGGAAAAGCAGAGATAGGCAGTTCCGTTTGAAGGAACGGGGAGTGTGTGTTGGGGAGCTGGGGGGTGAGGGTTGGTTAGGTAACCTAAAGCACGACCAGGGTGAGAACCTGAAGGAAGTGACCCCGTGGTGGCTGGACTGGACTCTGCTTCCTTCGGTTGACCCGCTGCAGCTTTGGGAAGATGCAGTCCTTTGTGTCTGAGAGTCTGTCTGTGTCTGCCCCTACTCACGGTCCCCTTCTGGCCTTCAGGGCCCTGGGGCTGCGCTGTCCCAGCCCGGACTGCTGTAAATGTTTGTAGAGCTACTCCTGAAACCCGAGGAAAGGGGACCTGCGAGAGATTGACTTGGTCTACCTGCCCTCACCCCCATTCCTCGGATGAGTAACTGAGTTTCAGAGGAATTGGTCCTTTACCTTCCTGAGGCCAGAAAGCTGCTGGGGACTTGGAAACACAGAGTAAGACCTAGGTGTGACTTTTCGTAATTCTGCTATGTTACTCAATTGGTTTCTACCAGGGGGTCCTGATTTTCCACTAGATTAAACTCTAATACCAGGCCCGAGTAATTAAAAACAGGCTGCTTGGAGCCCTGGCTGGGTAGTTCGGTTGGTTAGAGCATTGTTCCCATAGCCAAGATTGTAGGTTCGATCCCCAGTCAGGGCACATACAAGAATCAGTCAATAAGTGGGGTATAAATAAGTGGAACAACAAATCGATGTTTCTCTGTCTCTCTAAAATTAATAAATAAAAATTATAAACAAAACAAGCTGCTTCTTGTTGGATAGGAATCTTGGCCCTGCTACTTCCTAGCTGTTGCTTTGGGCAAGTCGACTCCCTTGTACCTCAGTTTCCCTCTCTGAGGATCATGGCCTCTGTGCCATGATTGTTGTGAGGCACAGGATAAAAGTTCTGTAAGTTGTTTTTATTAGGACCTCAAACAGTGACAGTAAGCATGTTCTGAGTGTGCTAAATGTTCAATATTGTGTTCAGTGTTTTCCATGTGTTATACTCAGTTTAATCCTCTCAACAGCCCTGGAAGAGAGGAACTATTATTCTCACAAAAAACCCGGAGGCCCAGAGAAGTTAAGTAACGTGTCCATAGTTAGGAAGAGACAGAGGCAGCATTCCAACCTAGGTGTTGACTGCAGCGTTTACACTCATGAGCCCTAGGTTCTACTGCCAGGCAGGGGGCACGGAGCGGCATGTCCAGTGGATAAATGCAAGGAGAAGAAAGAAGTTGGTGAGAATCAGTGAGCTCTAAGGCTGGTCATCTGGGTTTTCCCTCAGGGTGAAATCACCTGGGGTGGCAGTCGGAGAACCTGGAAGCTAGGCTCAGCCTTGGACGGGTTCTGTGTCCTTGGGCAGGTTCTCAGTCCTGCTGAGGCCTCCTCTGCCCACTTGAAAATGCCAGCCAGCTTGGACCTCCCAAGTTATCTGGGTTGGCTGGTCCCTTCTCTTCAGATGATACAGGAGTGAGCTGAGGCCTGGATCCGTTTTCCCTGAGGTGGTGGTACAGTGTTAGGACTGATGGGATAGGATCAGTTTAGGGAGGACAGGCATTCTGTGCTGGAGTCCCTGCACAGGCAAAGCCTAGAGGCAGGTGTGAGTCTGCTTTCATGCCTAGCTGAAGTTGAGAATGGGTATTGGGGGGCCATAGATATTGCCCAGGTCGGGTGAAGAGGTGTGTGCAAACTTGGCGGTCCTTCAGGATCAGATGTATGTTGGGGATGCCCCACATGCCAGCTGCAGAGGGCTTCCCATTGCCAGGCCAGTGTGAGAGTTGCCACATGCCACATGTGTGCTCGAGGCATGCAGTCACGTGTGCTGGAGTGCTGCACGTGAGTGTGTCAGTGTCTCCTCCCCGTCACGAGCAGTTGGGGGTGGTGGTGAGTCATGGACTCAGCCTTCAACACCAACTGTCATGTTCCTTCCCCCCAAACTTCACCCCCCACCCAGCCGTGCGCCACCCACCCCCACTCCAAGATCTGTGTTGCTGCTTCAGTCTTCCATCCCCGTGCCCTGCTCAGCTCCCTCCTGAGGGGGACAAAGTCTCCCACTAGGGTTGCCTCTGCCCTCCAGCTCCCTGCCCTTTCCCACTGCCTCTCTTTAGGTGACTATAGAACTTAGAGCCTCTGCTCCCACCCACTCATCTCCATGGGTCCAAGGATTTCTCTGTGGAGGATTCCCATATTCAACACCTATCCCTTTGCTTCTGTAAGGGCTGTTTCTATTTCTGGGTTTTTTTTTCCCTTATCTCCATGGGCTGGCTGCTCCTGCCTCAGTGGGCCTCTTGCATCTACATCCTTGTCTTTGTGGGTTCCCTGGTGTTTGCAGGTCTCCCCCCATTTCTGTGACCTTCTCTCACTTTCCTTGGCCCTCCCCCCATCTCTGTGATGTGCTTTCTTGTTCCAATTTCTGTGGGCCTTCCCCCATCACCATGGACCACTCCCCATCTCTGAGGAGGGCTTTTGTTCCCAGAGGCCTTTCTCCATTCTTCACAGGGGCTCTCTGGGTCCACAGCTGCCCTGTCTCCAAGGTCCTTTTCTTGTCACTATGTCTTGCTTTCGTCTCCAAGGGCCTTTTTCTCTCTTCTCTGGGCTTTTCCCTGTCCTTGTCCTTGTGGGGTTTGTGGACCTTGGTCCAACTCCGTGGGTCTTGATGGCTGTCTTTCTGTTTCTTCGCATATTTCTTCATCCCTATAAACCCTCTCTCCCAGTAGCATGGCCTTCTCTTCAGGTCTCCCAGCTGCTCATCTTCTCTGCTCCTGTGCCCAAGGGCTGTCTGGGCAGGGCGGCGGCATGCTGTGGTGGAGGGGGTGGCCCGGGGGTGGGCCCTTCATCCAATGCAGGGCCTTCTCCTCATCAGCATTCTTCTCGCGGGGGCCCCCAGCCCTGACCAATACGACCAATACGGGCTCCCCCTCCTCTGACTCCCCTCCCTCCTCTCTTTCTGCCTGCCTCCCTCCCTTCTTTCAGCCCGCCCTCCTCCCTGCCTCCCTCATCTCTCCGCCCCCCCTGGCTCCAGGACCCAGCGCGGGTGGCAGGCAGGCGGGCGGGCAGGCAGGCAGGCAGCAGCAGCTTCGGCCTCAGAGGGGAGGAGAGGTGGCAGTGGTGGTGGCGGTGGCGGCAGCCGGCAGCAGTGGCGGCCAGCAGGGAAACAGGCCCAGCTGGGGACCAGGAGCCGGAGGCTGATCCTCACAGGGGACCAGGAGTCGGTGGCCAGACCCTCCCATCCAAGCCCTGGGCTGGGCACCCCCAGGACACCCCACCCTCCTCTGCCTTCCTCTTTCACCTGCTTCTTTCCATCCCTCCTCCCTTGTCCTCTCCCTCCTCCCTGTCTCTCCACCTTGCCTGCCCCCTTCTTGGCTCTCTGGGTCTCTTAGCACCCCATCTTCCCCAGCCCCTCCACTCCTCAGCCTCTCCCTGTCCCCAGCATGCTTTTCCCTTGGGGGCTGAGGGCTTGAGGACTCCAGGCCCTTGCCTCATCCAGGGCAGGGCCAAGGCTGGGGGGAGGGGGGAAGGGGTGGCCCCCTCCCCCCTATCAAACCCTCCCCTCCCCCATTTCTCCTGATGGCTGGCTTCCTTGTCTCCACCCAGTCCTCACCCCCGGTGGCCCCCCCAGGCCGGCCTGGCTAGGGGAGGGGGCGGGGGCCCTTTCCTGGGCCGGCTTCCCCCTCCCCCGGCTTTGCCTGTGCCCCCTCCTTCCCGTTTTCACCTTCCTCTCCTCTTTTCCTCCCTCCTTCCCCTCCATTTGCTCCTTCGCCCTCTCCTCTCTCTCCTCTCTCCTCTTCTTTCCTCCATTTTCTCCTTTTCCCTTCCTCCCCTCCCCGGCCCACCCTCTCCTCTTCCACCTGTCCTTCCACCTCTCCTTTCTCTTTGCTTCCTGAGAGCCTCCGTTTTGGATTAGTTGGGGCCACTGCTGGAGGCGGGGGAGGGGGCCCTGTGGACTGCCCTCTCCCCCCCGCCCCAGCCACACCACCACCCAGTGCCAGAGCATCTCCCTGCTGTTGTTTCTCGGGCCTCGAGGGAGCCCAGCTCTCCATCCCACCAGGATCCGTAAGTGTCTGCAGGGCATGGGTTGGGCTGGGGCCGGCCTGAGTCCTGGAAGGCTGGACTACTGCTGCCTGGCAGGGCCCCCCCAAATCTCCCTGCTCCCCTGGCAGCGGCAAATACCCTCCCCCACCAGGGGCCTGCCGTCTCCCAACCTCCATTCCCCTGGGCCCTTTCTCACCCCTTCTTATGGGTGCACAGCTCACCCTTGCCCCTCAGCTCAGTTTCTGGGGTCCTGAGGGGCTGACTGGCTCTTACCTGTGGTCTCACTCCTTCTCCGGACTGCTGGCATGTCTCCGCCCCTGCTCTCTCCAGCCTGGGTCCGCGATGACCAGCTCTGCTCCACTCTCACTCTGTTTCTGTCTCCCTCTTTCCGCTGAGCCTCATCTTCACTGCTTGCCACGAACCCATCCCCGTCCCATCCAGTCTCTATCTCGTAGAAATGTCTTTCCATTTTTGAATCTCCATTTCGTGTGTCTCTTGGGCCTCTCTCTGACTCTGTCAACTTCTCTCTTTGCCGTTACCCTCACAATTGCTTGGCATGTCTGTGTTGATCTCTTTCTGTCTCTCTCCAAACTCCTCTGTCTCTTGTTTCTTTTGGAGGCTCTCATGCCTAGTCTAGCCCTCTTGATACTTTTCTCTGTCTACTTTGTGCTCTGCCAGGGCCTCTGCTCACCTGGCCTCCTCCCTCTTTAACCTTGGGCTTGGAGGCCCTCTTCCTTCTCTCACTTTTCTGCTTCCCTCCCCAGATTCACTCTGGGTCCATTCCCTCCATCCCTTACTCATTAGCCACTGCCCTGCTCCATTGTCCACTTTGTGACTTTGTCTTTTCTTTTCCTTGGTGGTCTTGTCAACCAACCCCCATTCTCTTCCCACTTCTGTCCCCTCTCCCCACTAACACCCCAGATTACTCACAGTGCCTGGCAGCCTGAGTGGATGCTCCTCTGAATGGGTGCTTTGCCCTGCCCCAGCCTGTGCCCCGTGCCCCTTCCAGCCGCTCAGTCTTCCTTCCCACCTCAGTTTTCCTCCCTCTCACTCCCCGTTTCTGCTAGTTTGTGAGTCTGTCTCTGTCCCTTTCTCTCAATCTTGTGTCTTCCCACTCACCTCTTCTGTAGATCTGCTAGGTGGCTCTGACATACCTTTTCTGTCTGTCTCCTGACAAACCATCTTTTTTTTCCGAGGTTTGTAATTTTTTTCCTCCTCACACTTCTTGTACCTGTTATTTATTTATTTTTTTGCCCTCTCTCTCACCCCATTTGCCTTCTGTCACCCCATTTGCCTTCTGTCACCCCATTTGCCTTCTCACCTTCGATATCAGTATCTCACCTACCCACTTGTCTGTCTCCCTCCCGCTGGCAGGGCCCCTACTCAGCCCCTTCCACTCAGTTGGCAGCAGTGTTCCAGCCTAAGTTCCTGAGCCTGTGGGGCTCAAGCCTGCCTGCTTTTCCTGCCCTACTCTCTCACACCCTCCCTTTGGTTTCTGTCTCCTTTGGTGTCTTCTAGGTGATGTCTCTGTGTCTTTCTCTCTCATTTAGTCTCAGTTACTTCCTTTAGGTCCGTCTGTCTTTCTGTCTGTGCCTTCCTATGCAACTGTGTCCATCTGCTGCCTCCACCCCCGGCCCTGCATTCTGTCTCTGTCTTTCTGCTCCCACCTGTGTCTGCCACCTGTAGGACCCTGCCCTTTTGGCCCCTGTCTCTTCCTTGGTCTTCCATCTTCTAGTCTGTGCTCCTCATTTACCTCAGAAGCCCCTGGTGTCTCAGGATGACCCCCAACTCCTGCCTCTCTCCCAGCCATATCCTCCTCTGCCCTCCCCTGTGGTTTTCCTTCTGGGTTCCCAGTTTTCCTTGCTGTTCCACCTTTGACAAGCCTTCACCTTAGATCTACATTGCACTCTGCAGCCCCCAGCCTGCCCAGCATGCCCTTTCACCCGCTCCCCCCTCCCCCACACAGCTTGTCTTCACCAGAAGTCCTCAGAGAGAGATAGATAGACTTGCTCAAGGTCACGTGGAAGTCGGGGGTAGAGCAGGGACTGCTGGGGTCTCCTGCTGCCCTGGCCTAGGTTTTCCTGGACAGCAGGGACAGTCTGAAGTGTTGCATTGTGTCTCTGCCCTCCCCTAGCAGGTTTCATTCTGCCATCTCACCAGCTCAAGCTCTCCTTCCCTGGGGATTGGGTAGGGTGCAGGGAGATCCCCAGGCTCACCTCTCAAGCACTCTGGGCCTCATAGGAACCCTCTCCCATGGAACCCAGTGTCTTCCCCTTGGGGCATGGCCCTTGTCAGGGGGAGTCACACATCTGGCCCAACTCATTTCTGCCCAGTGGTTTCTTTGCAGAAGGCTGGGCCACCCGCAGGAATCTCTTAACTTGTTGGAGGGGAGCAATTATGGGAAGCAAAGATGCACTGTCTCCCCCCAGACTTTAGCTCCCCAGGGCAGGGGGGTATGCGGCTAGGCACCCTCTTCAGCAGGCAGTGCACTCCCTGCTTTCCTTTTCCCTTCCAGTTCTCTTTGGTGGCATCCTGAGTGAGTTTGTGTGTCTCTCCATTCTCTGTCTTCCTGTCTGTTCTGTCTCTCTTGTGTCTTTTCTCTTCTGCCTGCCCTTTCTCCACCTCTGTGTCTCCCTACCTTCCTGTCTCTTGCCTCCTTCTCTCTCCTAGTCCTCTCCTTATCTCCTTGTAACTCTCCTTCTCTGTTTCTCTCCATTTCTAGCCCCAGTTCCCTGTCTTCTCACCAACTTTCTGGGCCCTTATATTACTGCTTGTTTTTCCCTTTCTCCTTTCCTGAGTCTCTTCGAATTTCCCCCCTCTTAGCTTTTCTCTTTCTGTCTCTCTCTTTCCCCCATTTTCTTCTTTACTCTTTCCAGCCCCTTAGCTGCCTTAGGTCCATCTGTGTGTCTTTCCCCACCTTTCCCTCTCTTTCCAAGTTTCCTAACTCCTGGATACTCTACCCTCCAGACCCCGGATGTCCAGGCTCTCTCTCCCTGTGGGATTGTGGGAACCAGGGACGTCAGGAAGGTGGCAAGTGAGGCCTGGGAGGGGTTGCCTAGCAACCATTGCATCCTCTCCAGCTCGTTTCTGTTGCTTAGTAACAGCTGCCTGCCCAGAGACAAGGGCGGGACTGGGCTGGGGGTGGCACTTCTTGGTATCCTGTTGGGGTGGGGACGGTCCCTGGAATTTGCTCTTACCTGAGATCCATGTCATGCCTCCATCCCTTTGGTAGCTGTGACTATTCTCTAGCGGTGGCTCTCCCCCTCAGACCTGAGTGCTGTGAGCGCCTCCCTGGGAGTGCTGCTTGGGCCTGAGCTTCCTTCCTAGCAATGCCCTCAGTACTGTCATGTCAGCTTCTAGTGAGGGTGGGGCCCTTCAGAGCTCACTCACAATGTCCCAGGGTCTGTGGTCACCACCCTGTCCAACAGTCCTCCAAAGGGGCTCTGACGCCCCCCATCGGCAGTCTTCCTGTGTTCGATCTCTGCAGGTGGCAAGTGGGGGCCGCGGCAGCTGCGTCCCCATGAGGAGGGGAGGAAGATGCCGGCTGAGCTGCTGCTGCTGCTGATTGTCGCCTTTGCCAGCCCCAGCTGCCAGGTGCTCTCATCGCTGCGCATGGGTGAGGCCCTGCAGCCCTGCCCCTGCCTCCTCAGGGACCCTCCCATTAGGCCCGGGGCTCCTCTTTGAGAACCCAGGCAGGCCATTTCCTGAGCACCTAAGGACCTGGGCCTCCAGTCTCAGCTCTCCTCAGGAACAAGGAGCAGCAGCTCCCAGCTACTTCTTCCCTGGACCCAGGAGTCTAGACTTCCGGCTCTCTGCAGCCTCAGATACAGGAGTCTAGACCGCAGTCCCCATCCCCACTCCCACCTCTGGATCTTGGCATTTGGTCCCCAACCCCTGTGTCCCCTCAGCTGCAATCCTGGACGACCAGACAGTGTGTGGCCGTGGCGAGCGTCTGGCCCTGGCCCTGGCCCGGGAGCAGATCAACGGGATCATCGAGGTCCCCGCCAAGGCCCGAGTGGAAGTAGACATCTTTGAGCTGCAGCGGGACAGCCAGTACGAGACCACGGACACCAGTGAGCAGGGCCACAGGGGTGTGGGGTGAGACTGGGCAGGCTAGTAGCCCTCAGTCCCATCAGTGCGTCCGTCAGCCCCCACCTCCTTAGCTCGCCTTGTCCCCCTCTAGCTCTGTCTGCCCCTTCCTTCATGTCAGCTCTGTCTTTCTCCCGGTGATGGTGCTGCTGGGTATGGGGAAGAGAAAGAGCACCAGGCTCAATCCTGCCTGAAGGAACTGAGGGGGCCTCATTTGAAAAATAAGCTTCATATCTGGCCAGGAGCACTTGGCCCCCAGAGCTGAGTAATGAGGGGCCCAGGCAGTAAGACAGGGGCCTCAGGGACAGGGTTAGTGAAGGCACTCTGGAAAAGACTAAACTGAAGATGAGCTCTGTAGGGTAAGCAAGATTTATGGAAAGAGTGATGTTGTTTAAAGTAAGCCACAAAATAGGGGTGCCTAAGTATTTGTTGTTGAATGCTGTGGACTGGGTGGACGTCAATAGGTGTTCCTTGAACAGACGTGCTGGGGTTGCAGACCTTTGGGAAGGCTGCTTTCAAAGGTGTTGTAGACAGATTTTTTTCCTGCCAGCCTTATCAGAGCCTTTATTCATGTGTATTTCAAATCATTGAGAGGGAGAATGAGGTATAACCTTTCCTGGACCTTTTGACTGGCGCAGCACAGAATGCAAACTGGGAGAAGCCGGGGTAGAGGGTGAGGAGGCAGATGGTGTTCCAGGCATGTGCTTGTAGTCTGGAGCTGCGATGGAAGGGAGGGGGAGTATTTGAAGCCAAGGAATAGGGTGTGGGGTTATATCCATCCTGACCACTTGGACCCAGAACATGTTTAGGGGGATCATGGGAGATGTCTGGGCTAGAGTGTGACTGGGACAGTAAGAGGTGAGGCTGGGCAGGTTGGCAGGCCCAGCTCCGGGAGGCCTGCAATGCAGGCCAAACGATGCTGCCTTCACCGGTGGCAGTGGGGAGTTGTCGATGGGTTTTAGACCAGGGAGCTGGTGAAAGTGAATCTGGAG
Organism: Macrotus californicus; assembly: GCA_007922815.1. Taxonomy (NCBI): domain Eukaryota; kingdom Metazoa; phylum Chordata; class Mammalia; order Chiroptera; family Phyllostomidae; genus Macrotus; species Macrotus californicus. The sequence goes on from VMDR010000137.1 coordinate 286,664, forward strand.
GCTAGATTCAGGTGATCAGTGAGGAGATTGGCACACACCTGAGTTGAGAGCCCTGACGCAGAGCAGAGAAGAAGGGGTCGAAGAGAAGGGGACAGATAGGAGGAAATTTGAGGACAAAAAAGAGACAAGATTTGGTGTCTGTCTGGCTGTTGAGAGAAAGATCGAAGGCAAGAGTCATTTCTGGGTATTTGGTCTTGGTAAATGACAGGGCCCTCACCAATGTGGAAGGCACAGAAGGAGCAAGTTTGGAGGAAGATAAGGCATTTAGTTACGAATCTTTTATCTGAGTGTAGCAGAAACCCAACTCCGGCTGCCTTCAGGAAGAAAGAGAGCAGCTCTTTCTAGCAGCTCATGTCATGCACCTAAAGGCTTAAGGACTAATTTCAGACACGGATGGATCCAGATATTCAAATGACGTCCCAGGATTGTTTCAGGCATGGCTGGATCCAGGTGCTCAAATGATGTTCCAGGAATCTCTCTGTCTTTGTCTCTGGGTCCTGCTTTCCTCTAAGTTGACTGCATTTTCAGGAATGCCCTCCTCAATTGGTAGCAATATGACCCCAGCAGCTCAGAACTTAGATCTTACCAGTTCAGCAAACCCGGTAGTAATTGTAGCAGACCTGCGGAAGGCTCTCCAGGGCCTGGTTTCAGCCTGTCTCAGTCTCTGAACCAATCAATGTGGACAGGAAGATACAGTTTTGTGACCTTGGGTTGGGTGACAACCAATCCTGGGAACCATGTGGTTCCCCGAGGAAAAGTTAGGGTTCTGCCTTGAGAATGGGTACTGGGCCAGCAAAGCTGCAGCTTCTCCTTTCCAGTTTTGAGACACACACATGTTTAAGGGGGAAGAAAGGGGGAGAAAGGAGCAACTAAATGCAACAGAAGAACGGGTTCAGGGTGGAGGGGTGTTGGGTGCACCCTAGATGGTAGCGTGATTAGAAAAGCCGAGGAAGATGAAGGCCAAGGAACCCGGCACTGGATCTGAAGCCAGAAGGAGGCCACTGGTATCTCTTCTTCATTCCTTCCTTTGTTTCCTCTAGTTTGATCAGTCCCTCTGTTGCTATTTCTCCCAGTCTGTCCCTGTCTTGTGCCCCCTCCTTATGTCCATAGGGTGGCAGGGTTTGGGCCTCTGGGTCCCCACAGTGGAGGAGTTGTCAGTTCCACTGCTGGGCAGGGAGGTATTCCCTGGGAGGGTGGGGACCAAGAGGAGGGAGAGGGTCCTTGACTCTGCGGTTTCCCCCCACCCCTTACAGTGTGTCAGATCCTGCCCAAGGGGGTCGTGTCTGTCCTGGGGCCCTCCTCCAGCCCTGCGTCTGCTTCCACCGTGAGCCATATCTGTGGGGAGAAGGAGGTGAGGTGGGCTGGAGTGGGGTGGGGGGTCCCAGGGAGGGGAGGGTGGGGAGGAGGGAGCAGGGCAGAAGCAAAGGCTCCTTCTCTGTCCAGATCCCCCACATCAAGGCGGGTCCCGAGGAGACGCCTCGCCTTCAGTACCTTCGTTTCGCATCTGTCAGCCTGTACCCCAGTAACGAGGACGTCAGCCTGGCGGTCTCCCGAATCCTCAAGTCCTTCAACTACCCCTCGGCCAGCCTCATCTGTGCCAAGGCCGAGTGTGAGGGGGACTGGGTGTTTCGTTTTCTGTTTCCCAAACTCTCTTCTCAGGCGGTCTGGTCTCCCACACAGTCGTCGGTGCCTCCCGGTTGGAACGCCTGGGGTCCCGGGCACAACTCTTAGTCCCCACTGTTCCTTCCCCTTCAGGAACCCAGAGCTCTTGTTCCACAGACCCCTCTACCCCAACTTCCCAAAGGGACCGTTTAGCTTGCAGGTGGTGCTAAGGACCTGCCAGATGAAGGCCACTGCTAGGCCTCGGCGTGGTCCCTGACTTCAGGGAGCTCTAGGACCAGGGAAGACACGGTTGTTGAGCAGCTGTGATGTGGAGTGATACGTGCTCTGTTAGGAGTCGAGCAGGGGCTGTTGGAGCACCAAGGTCTGGGAGGTTTGGAGCCTGCATCCCCAAGAAAGGGACATCTCAGCTGGACCTGAAGGGTGGGGAGGTGGGGAGGCGGGTGGGAGCATGTTCTGAGCAGAAGGCATGACAGGGCAGAGTTGTGACCCAGAGAGTGTAGCCCCTTTCAGAGGCTCAAAGATGCTCCCTGCGGCAGCAGTGTGGGGGCATGAAGCAGGACACGGAAGCGGGGCGTGATCCTGCAGGGTCTTGCGTTTGTTTTACCCTGTAGACACTGAAGCTTCTCACCTAGGGCCGGGCGAGGGACATGGCCCCATGTGTACTGCAGGAAGTGGTCTTTGGCTGCAGTGCAGTGAGTGGACTGGAGAGTGATGCGAGATGTTGCAGGGAGACCAACGAGAGGCGGGGCAGATGGGGCTGGGTAGGACTCAGGTGGCGGCAGTGGGATGGAGAGACCACTGGATTGGAGAAGGGCCGTGAGGGAGGAGAGAGGACAGGGTCATGAATAGTAACTAGGTTCGCCCTGAGGGGGCTGGGGACAGTCCGTTCACGGGCACACGTTGGGTTGGAGGTATCTCTGAGATTCAAGTGGAGCTGTTCGAGAAGCTGGAGGGTCTGTGGGTGTGCAGCTGGAGAGAGAGAGGGTGTGCTCAGTCACTTCCAGGAAGAATTCCTATTTCAAAAGGTGTTTACCCAACACCTGCCATATGCCAGGTGTTATTCTTGGTATTAGGGATATGGTGATGTGCAAGCCAGGCCAGAATCCCTGCCCTTGTCAGATTGCATTCATCCGGGGTGGGGCGGGGGGAGCCAGACAGCGAGGATGTTCTTTAGTTAGAAGGAGTAAGTCCTGTGGACAAGTAGATGAGGGTAACGGGGATTGAGCATGCTGGAATGAGGCGGGCAATCTGAAATGGAATGGTGGATGTGGGTGTCATGGGGGGGGGTGGGTTGATATTTGAACAAAGATCTGAAGGTGTTAAGGGCAGGAGCTGTGTGATATCTGGGAGAAGAGTGTTCCAGGCAGAGGGAACAGCCAGCGCGAAGGCTGTAGGACACTATGGGTGAGATCTGTGTGGCTGGAAAGACAGAGTGACAGAGGGAGATGAGGTCAGGAGATAATGGTGGATGGGGAGGAGGTGAAGTGGGGCCTTGCAGGCTTTAGCTTTCTCTCTGAATGAATGAGAAGCTGTTAGTGGGTTTGGGGCAGAGAAGGGACACATCTGCTTTACCTGGTTCTGGCTGCAGTGTAAGGGACAGGCTCTGTGGAGGGCAACTGTGGCTGTGGTAATAGGCAAGAGACGGCGCTGGCTTGGGCTAGGGCAGTGACGGTGGCATGCTGCAGCTCAGTGGGGTCTAATGGGTTTTGAAGGTAGATCCTAGAGGGACTGGGCATGTGTGTGTGAGAGAGAGAGAGAGGAAGCCAGGCTGCCGTCTAGACCTGGGAGACTTGTGGGGTTTGGGTGAGAAGAGCAGAATTTGGCTTTGCACTTGTGAAGTGTGAGATGCCTGTCACACATATTGGTGGGGGCAGAAAGGTGGCAGGAGGCAGGCATCTGGAGGTCAGGAGGAACTGTAGGTTGAGATTCTAATTTGGGAGGACCCAGGCATCAGGTCTCTGGGTCCAGTACCCCAAGACAGCCAGCTACACTCTGGACAGACAGCTGCCCCATCTCTTGATTGCGCTTTTATCCTCTCCCTGGTTGCCCCATGATGGTGAGGAGGAGGGAGTGTTTGCCCCATGTCAGGCACACAGAGGGGCTCTAACCTGGGATGACCCCACCCCTAGGCCTGCTGCGATTGGAGGAGCTGGTGCGAGGTTTCCTGATCTCCAAGGAGACGCTGTCAGTGAGGATGCTGGATGACAGCCAGGACCCCACGCCGCTGCTCAAGGAGATCCGTGATGACAAGGTGTCCACCATTATCATCGACGCCAATGCCTCCATCTCCCACCTCATCCTCCGTAAGGTGAGTTCCCGTCTCTGATTTTCTACAGGGTCAGGGGCAGGAACGTGGGGAGCAGAGCACATCATTCAGTGCCCACAGGCCTCGGTGATCATGTGGGGGTATGGAGACCTGCTTCCTACATGTCGATGATAATCACAAAGTTTGTCTCTCGGCCCGGCCGCACCCTGGTTGCACCCTGGACACTCACCTCCCCTCGGTGAATAGCTGCTGCCTCTATCCATTGATGTGAGGGTCAGTGAGTGACTGGTGGGAGAGTGCATGGGACAGCGCCCGGCCCACAGTGGAGGGAGCCCCTAGTATCTATATTAAGCGCATCCTGCCCTCTGTTGAGGCACTTCATGTATATTCTTTAGTTTGGCTCTCACCTGCCCCGTGGGCAGGCATGATGATCATTTGTGGGTGAAGAAGCCGGGGCTCCCGGGGGAGAGTGAACTGGCTCAAGGCACCCCGGAGGGGCCAGTGCCAGAGCCTCCCACCACTGGCCCACCGCATGCCGTCCCCCAGTGACCTGCATCCACTCATCATTCATTGCTTCCCTGCTCATTAAGTTTTCTCATAATCTAATCCGTATTATTTATTTTTCTCCAGTTTTTAAAAAATTCAAACTATCTACCACGGCTGATTGTAGCTCATAGGAGGAAGTGTAGCAGAAGCCACAGGGCTGTGAAGGCAGGAGGGCTGGGAGAGAAGGTTTGGGGAGCGGGCGGCAGGCCTGGGCCGGGGTCCTAGCCCTGCTTCCTGTGTGGGCCAAGGGGCCAGTGGTCACTTCCCTCCCAAGCCTGTACATCCTTGTCATGAAATGGGCTGTAACCCGCGTGGTAGCAGCTCCTAACACTCCGGCTGTGCAAGCTGGTGCCAGTTAATGTTCTAATGACCATTATGGGGACAGGATTGGGCTCTCCTGGCCTGGAGAGGTCTTCTAGCTCTGTCCTCCTCAGAGAAAAGGGGCTCAAAACACGAGTCTTGAGAGTCACATTGGCTGCCATTTGCTGCAAAGTGCTTTTAAAGATTGTGGGGGCAGTTTCTCTGACCTGTGACCAGGCTGAGCCCTGCACGGCTTTGGGGCAGCAGGGCATTAAGGTTAAGGTTAAGGCTAAGGTTATCATTATCCTCCCCACCTGCCCCGTTTCTGAGGTGTCCCTTTGCCTGTCTCCAGAGGGCCGTCTTTAAGTGAACTAAAGAGCAATGCACGCATTCAAGGGCACCATTCTCTCCTCCAACAAAACCCATGTCCCACCTGGGCCACCGGTCAGCGTGGTTGGATGCGGGGGATCAAGGTTTCCCTCTGCCCACACGTGTCTTCTCCTTGCCACTCCCCATCTTTGGGTGTTTCTTACTGTATTTCTTGTGGGGTGCCTTCTCGCCAGTCTTGTCTCTAAATATCTCTTCCCCTCCCTGCTTCTCCCCCTTCCTGTCTGTGGGTCTCTGCCTCTGGTCACCTCTTCCTGCCTGTGTCCATCAGGCCTCGGAGCTGGGAATGACCTCCGCGTTTTACAAGTACATCCTCACCACTATGGTGCGTACCTGCAGCAGCCCCTCTGGCCCTCGTTCCCTCCCATGGGACCCAGCCCCAGGCCTCACCCCACTTCTCTGCCCTAGGACTTCCCCATCCTGCATCTGGACGGGATTGTGGAGGACTCCTCCAACATCCTGGGCTTCTCCATGTTCAACACCTCGCACCCCTTCTACCCTGAGTTTGTGCGAAGCCTCAACATGTCCTGGAGGGAGAACTGTGAAGCCAGCACCTACCCAGGCCCTGCGGTGAGTGTGCGCCCCGGCCCCCACATGTGGGTGTTCTGCACACAGGTGCTCCGGGGCCCCTCAGAGCTCTGCCAGTTCGTGCCCAGAACCTCTGGTGCTCCCAGTCACTTTCTGAGTACATGCCACGCATCCTCACTCTGAGATAAGTCCAACCCTGTCCTCTCCCACCTCCCGTGCCGCCTCAGCTTCACTGGGTTCCAGGTGCCTCTGCTGCCCCAGCACATGCACACCGTGGGCCTTTGTACTCGCTCTCCCCACAGCTGCTTTGCACACACGTCCCCGAGGAACTAGTGACTTGCTTCCTCATCACCAAGTCACTGCTCAAAAGTCCCTTCAGTTTTAAGGCTTTCCTTGGTCCCCCTCTGTAAAATGTGGGGAACCCCCGCCTATAAAGCCCTTTCCCTGCTGTATTTTCTTCCACAACACCTATCTTTGCTTGACTGATCGTTGTGTGGCTTGCCCTGTGTTTGTCTTAGATATAGATACAGATACAGAGACTGTAAGTTCCTGAGGGCAGGGGTTTCTCTGCTCACCATTGTATCCCCAGCACCTAATAACACAGCCTGGCTCAGAGTAGGTGTCTGATAATATACATTGAATAAATGCAAACATACAAAAGATGCATATTCCTGTATTTGTTCACAGACATCTAGTCATATACCGAGACACCAAGACATTCCTGTGTGCACAGAAACTCACGTGGACACTGAGCCCTGCGGTGGATGTGCACACGCAGGGGCATCACACGTGTACACAGACGGGCACGTTCCCACACACCCCTGCGCCTGCCTGTGCGGCACAGAGATTCACACCTGCATGTCTACCCAGCTAAGGCTTACTTTCACACACACGCAGACGCCTGATGCCGTCAGTCTCAGCTCAGTGGCCGGCTTATGTCTGTGCCAGGTGCTGTTTTGAGTTCTTTACATGTGTTACCTTCCTTGATTCCCACCCGCGTACTCAGAGGCAGAGATGATAATTACCCCCACTTAACAGGGGAGGAAACTGAGATTCAGAGAGGGGTGGGGACTTGGTGCACTACAGGAAATAGTAGAGCTGGGCCTCTAGCTCGGATTTGCCTGCCTCCCAGGCCTGGGCTCACAGCCGCTTTGTGTGCCTGCCCCCCTAGATGCCACGCCCCACCCTGTGCATAGACAAACAGGTGAGCTGGCCCAGCCCCACCCATACAACTGCCCCTAGACACACCCAGAGAGGGGCTGTGGCCGTGTCTACCACCTGCCTCAGCCACATAGTCACCCAGGTTCCCAGGCACACTCTCAGGCCCACAAACATCCCGGTGTGGGGGTGACACAGCTGGCCGTCCAGGCAACCCCTCTCAGATGTGCCCTTCCCCAGGGACATGAGGTCACATGCGTTCAGGAAGAGATGCTCCCACAGAGGCCTGGGCAGCACACACACCTTTCCCCGTCACACGCACTCCCCGAGAAAGACACCAGAGACTTGTCCTTGCTTCTGACCCGTATGCTTTCGTATTCCGGAGAAAGGAGTTGTCTGAGGGCTGGGGTAGCACCATGGCACTTCAGGGCTCCCCTGGCTAAGCTGGCTCTTCCCTGTCCTGCCCCACCTCTGCCCCTCACCCAGCTGTCGGCTGCCCTGATGTTCGATGCCGTGCACGTGGTGGTGAGCGCCGTCCGGGAGCTAAACCGCAGCCAGGAGATCGGTGTGAAGCCGCTGGCCTGTACATCAGCCAACATTTGGCCCCACGGGACCAGCCTCATGAACTACCTGCGCATGGTGAGCCGGGAGTGGGGGGACGAAGGGTGATCACCTGCCTCAGGTGGGAGACTCACTGTGTCCACCCTGCGGCCCCCCTGCCCTCTTCTATGACCCCACCCACCTCCTCCTGCTTTCCCTGGGCCTCTTCCTTGCTCTTCCTTCTGTCCCGTCTCTTTTGGCTTCCCTCTGCCCACCTGTGCTGCTGTTTTCCCCGTGTCTTTGTTCCATTGCTCCTCATTTGCTGGTCTGTTGTCCTGCTTGTTTAATTGTGGTCCTTCCTGGTTCCTCTCCCTCTTTCTTGTTCCTCCACTTCTGTCTCCTTCCCTCTGGACCTCTCCTGCCCACCTCTCTGGGCCCCTGCCACCCCTCCCTCTGGCCGCCTCCCACCCTGCTAGGTAGAGTATGATGGGCTGACCGGGCGAGTTGAATTCAACAGCAAAGGGCAGAGGACCAACTACACCCTACGCATCCTAGAGAAGTCCCGGCAGGGCCACCGTGAGGTGAGCAGGCCCAGGGTTTTGCCAGAGCCCTGAGTGGTGGGGGTGGGTGGAGGTGGGGGGGAGGGCAGGGCGGGACACCGCAGGTCAGAGCAGCACATCTCTCTCCTTCCCAGATTGGGGTGTGGTACTCTAATCGGACCCTGGCCATGAACGCGACCACCCTGGACATCAACCTGTCACAGACACTGGCCAACAAGACGCTGGTGGTCACAACCATTTTGGTGAGTGGCCCTCGCGGAGAGACAGTGGGTGAAGAGGCCTTTCCTGGGCAGTGCCCAACTTGGTCCTAGTCAGGAGGGGGATGCGTGCAGACCAGTGGGGACATGACTCATGTGCCCAGCAACCCTTGACTGGGACCAGAGTGCTACCATCCAGAGCAGGGAGCACAGACCCTGCCATCAGAGCGGTCCAGCTTGGCTCTGCCAGCCCGCTGTTGCACAGTGGAGCTGGGAAGGCCTGGCCCGTGGGACTGCACCATGAGCGTTCCACAAGCCGCCCAGGCAGGGCGCCCGCACGTGTCTGGCCCCTGGAAGGCCCTGTAAATCATCATCACTAGAGTGGTCATTTTGTCACTCCTGCCAACCAAGTGTGTGGACACATGTCAATTTATTTAATATCCATCCTGAAGATGTGGAAACCAAGGCTCAGGGAAGAGAAGCGACTTGCCCAGGGTCACACAGCAAGTCGATAGTGTGGTCAGGACAGAAGCCAGCCTCTGAGGCCCCATAGCCTGCACTCTGAATCTCCAGTCCTCTCATCCCCTCATTGCTGTGCAGCTCTGGGTGCTGCTCCTGTGTCTTACCAGACCGCAGTCAGGCCTTCGTGGATGTCTGTTGAGCAGTGTTCTGCACAGGCCCTGAGCTGGGCCCTTTCCAGGCGTCATTCTGTAAATCTCCCAGCTACTCCAGGAGGTCTGTCTCATTTTCCCTCTCTTGAAGGTAAGGTCATGCAGTGAGTCTGTGCTGGAGCTGAGTGGCAATCTTCGAGGTCATGCCCTCTCCCCTGCGCCCGGCTGCCGCCTGCCAGGCACAGTGGCCTCCAGGAGGTCAGAGAGGGGTGACACCAGACCTGGTGAGGGGGAGGCTGTCTGGGCAGCTGGGCCTGGAGGCTGGGTGTGGCAGGCAGCCATGCTGTCTGTGGCAGCCAAGTCCCTAGCCTGCTGGCATCCGCTGCCTGCAGGGGCCCCTCAGTACCTCTGAGCTGGGCGGGTGAATGCTGTGGACTCAGAGGTTGAAAGGATTATCACAGGTTCCGCAGGATGTCAGAGGCCCCCTAAGGCAGCCTGTCTCGGGGACATTCCCTCAGTCCCTAGGGAACTCCTGATCTAAAAGTGGACTTTGAATCCCTCTGGAGAAGGGCCAATGAGCCCGCTGGGGAGGGACAGATGGCCTGCAGACAGGAAACCAGACACTTCCTAACAGCCTCACCGAGGGGCCCTTAGGGCCAGGCTGGGCTGGCTGGCAGAAGTCGGGCCTCTGTGTGTTGAGGGGCAGAGGTGGTATTGTCAGTCCCAGGGCCTTCCTGAGGCATGATGACACAGGGTCCTTGGTGGGGAGCAGGGGCAGAGGTCAGGGAGAGGATGTCAGAGAGCAGAACCATGATCACAGGGACTCCAAGTTTCTTCTCACGCTTACCTCTCCTCCCCGAGGCCATGAGCCTGTGTCTTTCTCTTCCTGACGTTCATTCCTCTCTTGATGGATTCATTCATTCATTCACTCACTCACTCCACAAATATTTTCTGAAGCTGTTGTGTACCAGGCTTTGGGCAAGTTCTGGAGGTACAGGAATGAGCCACACGTGAGGAGGGGATCCCAGTTCGATGGAGACGACAGGCATGGACACGGTCATTCCCACACTTGAAAGGAGGGATGACCCGGCTTTGGAAGGCCTGAGGGGGGCTTCCCAGAGGAGGTGGCATTAGACCGGGCTTTAGAAGCTGTGCTGGAGTTGGCTGCACAGAACAGGCAGGGGCGGGCCACCCGGGCAGCAGGAGCCACAGGAGCAGGGGCCTCAGGAAGTGCTTGTCATGGTGGACGTGGAGGCAGCGGGCTTGGTGTGCATAGCCGGATGTGCCTGTTGACTTGCCAGCATTTTCTGACTTGTGTTTCTGGACAAGACCTGTGTCAGACACTTGGGGATTCAGACCTGAGTCAAGGTGGCTGCCTGTGGCAACATGCAGTCCAGACTGGTCTCACTCCCTGCTCTGTCCCCAGGGCCTAGAATAGTGCCACCTAGCACCTAGTGAGCACTGAGGGGTGGTGAGTGCTGTGACAAAGGTGGGGGAGAGTCTCTGAGGGACTCGGTCATACCTATCCTACACCTTGGAGGTGTTGAATGGGAAGGGGTGAGGCCAGGACAGGGTATAGAATGATTCCTGGGCCCATAAGGGAGGCTGCAGGAGGGGGAGGTGCTCCAGGTGGGGGAGTGCAAGGCCTGAGGTGGCATGGGCTATGGGATATGGGCACGGAGGGGGATCTGATGTGGGATGTTGGGAAGCAGCAAAGATAGGGCTGGGCTGAGGGAGGGAGCAGGGGAAGGTCCTGGATGGGTGGAGGGTGGGGGTGTCCTGGGGTGGGGCTGACAGGTCTGGAGCTGAGAGAGGGCTGGCTGGTGCCTAGACTGAGAGGCCCCACAGGGAAGGGAGGGCGTAAGAGAAGGCCTGAGGAGACGGGGCTGTGTGGGGGCCTTTCCTCAGGCCCTGTTTCTCCTGGAGAATTCTCTGAGCACTCAGTTGGTCCCCGTGATTCCCTTCATCAGGCTGTGATGCCTCATCCTGCTCTTCAGTGACTCTGGAGTCAGAGTGACCTCACTCTCCTTCCTGGCTTTGCTCCCTACCACTCAGGTTGTCCATAGTTTCATCCGTAAAATGGGTCTGTTGCTGCCACTTTGAAGGGCTGTAGGGGAATTGTACAAGATCAGAAAGCACCCCTGGTGGTGCCCAGCGATTGTGCTAGCCACTTGAGTCCCTTCCCTTTCTCTCCCCTGGTCTGGTACCCTGGTGCAGTGGTCCTCATCACCTGAGTCTTTGAGCAGCGCGTTACTCGGTCTTCATGGCAGCCCGGAGGTGAGCACCACTGTGCCTTGGGTTTCCAGATGAGGGTTCAGTGAGCACCCCAGTCACCCAGCTGGAAGGTGGCAGAGCCCACATGCTTGTCTTTTGCACTACACTGCCCTGATTTGCCTCAATTTCTGCTTTTTTCTGAGTCCTGAGGGCTGTGTTCTAGGCCAGGCCACATGCTTTGGGACCTGGGTGGGTCTCCTCTCTCCGTCCTTAGTTGCCTCCTTTGAAGTGGGGCAGTTAAAATATTCATAATGGAGCGAAGGGGTTGGACTAGGTCAGGGTCATGTAAACAGCACCCCAGGAAGTCCTAGATATGGATTTGGGTCCTAGGTTCACAGAAAGGTCCAGCCAAGCAGCTGGTGAGGAATGTTCCAGAACCTGCTCTACTTTAATGTTTTTTGTTTTTAGTTTTTAGAGATTTTTATGGAAGTGTTACATGCATACAGACGTTTACACAAATCTTAAGTGTACTGCTTGCTGAATTTTCAAAAACTGAACACAGCTGTGTGACCAGCCTTCCCACCTGAGCCCTCCCTACGCCCCTTCCAAAGTAACTGCCTTTTCAACTTCTAGCACCACAGATTAGCTTTCCCCACCTTTGAACTTCATGTAAGAAGCAGCGTACTCTGTGTTCTCTCTCTGGTCTGGCTCCTTCTGCTCACGTGTTTGTGAGATTCATCCGTATTGTGAGCGGTTTAGTTTCATCGTTGCACATTCTGTTACGTGAGCGTAGCACGGTTTATTTCGCCACCAGATGCAGATGCTCTTTTGAGTTACTTCTCCTGTTTTGCTGTCATGAAGAGTCCTGCTCTGAGCACCCTACTGCATGCCTTCTGGTGAGCACATGCAGCATTTCTGTCGAGTATATTTCAGCAATAGAACTGCAGGGTCTTTTCGGCTCTTTAAAAAATCCTCACCCAAGGGTATGTTTACTGATTTTAGAGAGAGAGAAACATCAATGTGAGAGAAACATCGATCAGTTGCCTCCTGTACACGCCCTACCTAGGGATTGAACCTGCAACCTTTCGGTTACGGGACGATGCTCCAACCACCTGAGCCACCCGGCCAGGGCCTTTCATAGATACTGCTGAGGTGGTGTCCACAGTGGCAGCACCACTTTTCACCCCCACCAGCAGTGTGTGAATGAGAATTTCAGTTGCTCCTCATTTTTCCCAGTGGTGAATACATACAGCACCCAATCATACTGTGGTTTTCACCTACATTTCCCTAACGATCAGGGAAGCCGACCACCTTCTTGTGTTTATCGGCTATTTGGAGATCTTCTTTTGGGAAGTCTCTGCTCTAGTCTTTATTTTTTTAAAAATTGGGACACAGGACCTCTTTATTGACTTGTGAGTTATTTATATATGCTGGATACAGTCCTTTGTCTATAATAAAATATGTATTACAGACGTCTTCCCTCACCTTGTGGCTTGCCTTTGCACTCATTGGTATGTTGTTGTTTTTCTCCGGATGGTATTGTTTGATGAAAAGATTTTTAATTTTACTGAAGTTCACTTTATCTGTTTCTTTTTCTTTATGGTTAATTCTTTTAGAATTTAATAATTTTCTGGGCCAAGGTCATGAAGAGAGTATGTTTATTTTCTAAAATGAATACATTTTCCTTTTATATTTAGATCTACGATCACCTGGAATTGATTTTTATGTATCATGTGAGGTAGGGGTTCAGAATACATTTTTTTCTGAACATCCATGTGGATGTTTAGTTGAACAGCACCATCTATTAAAATCATCATTCTCGGGGCCTTCACCAGAGGCTGACTTTGTCATAAATGAGTATCCACTGATGTGTGGGTTTCCGACCCTCCACCCTATCGTCCACTTGTCCGTCTTTGCTTGCATACCACATGGTTACGTGTTAATATCTGGCAGGGTGAATCCTTCCATCTTCTTTAGGATTGCTTTGGTTCCTCTTGACCATTTGCATTTCCATCTGCCTTTAAATATCATACTTCAAAGTTTTAAACATTTTACTGTTTAATATTAAGACTTTTAACCCTTTCGGTACGGGTGCCAGATATATCTGGCGCCCATCTGATGACCTGTGTGGACGAGCGCCAGATATATCTGGCATCCATCTGTATATAATTTTTATAAATTTTACTTATATAATTGATAGAATTTTATATAACTATCTCTTAATATTAAAGTTACAAAACACTTGGAAAAAAGCATTGTTTTATTAAGCATAGATCTTATATAAGGTTAGGAAAGTCTTCACACAAAGGAGGACTGACCATGTGCTATGTGCGCGTTTTCGGCGCGGCACCTCGTACAGCGGGAGTGTCGCGGCGGAAAGAGCGCTCGTACCGAAAGGGTTAAACTAGGGAGAGACAGACGTTAATACAGCCCTAAATGAAGTAGAAGTCAAAGAGGGCGTACGGAGCAAAAAAATCAGTCTCCTTTTCTCTCCAGTTCTCCATCCCCCGCCCCAGAAGCTATGTCCTTCCAGAAGTGTTTGTGCAGATACAAGCACATCCCCACTCTTTCTGTCACACAGAGTAGCATATTGTACACATTTTGTAGCTTGTTTCTTTCCTCTTAATAGATCTGAGAGGACTTGTTGTTTTAGTAGTTGCCTGGGATACTTTGATGACGTCAGTAATCTTTTTAACCTGTCCGGAATTAGGCTGCTTCAGTCTTGGCTCCCGCTGCAAGCGTGCGGCCAGGCCTGGCCGGGCCCTACCTTTTGGGTGCAGGTGCACAGACATTTGTAGGATGAATTCTCAGCTCAGACTTAGCCGCAGCCCACTGTCTGTCTGCCATGCTTCTGCAGAAGATTCTCTTTGAAGAAGCCTGAAAACCCTGGATTACAGGCTCCTTTAAGACTCTCAGTTCTGACAGTCTGGGGCTTTAGATTGAGCCCTAGAGCCTTGTTTTCTGATCTTGAGTTCTGCTCACAGGCCCAGTCCCTGTTTCTGGCTCTATAAGCTCAGACCCTTGTCCTGAGGCCTTGACCCCAAATGCACAATCCAAGTGCTTCAGTCTGGAATTTGGAGATCAGCTTGGCCTGCTGGAAGGAGCAAGGGCTTTGGGCCTCACAGCAACGGGGTTCTGAATCCCAGCTCTTCTTGGTCTCCCCTTCCCACTGACCTGCTTCAGCTGTGTGGCTTTGGGCAAGACACGACCTCCCTGAGCTCCAGTTCCCTCCTTTGCACATCCGGAGGACTGTACTAGAGCCTTCTGGCTCTAACACTGGGTGCTTATCTAGACCATTCTTGATTTTTGATTCTCCAGCTCTGATATCCGACCTGGGTCTGTGGCTCTGTGTCTGGTTCTCCCGTGTCACTCTCAGATTCTATCCACGTGTGTTCGGTCTGGCACAGGGCTTCAGAGCAGAGCCCTGGAGTCACACTGACTTGTCCATCTCAGCCACTTACCACTTCACTTCTCAGGCCCTGTGTCCTCATCGCTAAAGCAGAGGTAATAATACCGACCTCCCACGCTGACAGAATAGCTGTCACACAGCAAAGCCCACAAGAAGCGCTAGCTGATGCTGCTATTATTAGTAGTAGCTCACATTCCTACCCCCAGCTCCACAGTTTTGGATTTGAAAAGGCAGCTTGGGAGAGAGAGAAAAAAATAAAGGCACCGACTTCTCTCCGTTCCATCGCCCCTCAGCTGTGGGGCTTTGTGGGGTCCTGGAATCCAGAGTTTATAGTAGGACCTGGCCTCATAGTACCTGTCACTGTGTAACCACCTCAAAACAATAATGATTGTTATTTCTCAGAATTCTATGGGTTGACCGAGCAGTTCTGCTGGTCTTGCTCTGGCTGCTGGGTTCTTTGGCAGCCAGGCCGGGCTGGGCTGGGAGGTCCGGGGTGGCTGTGGGTACTGGCCGCTGGCCAGCACACCTCAGTTCACTCCTCCGAAAGCAGGCTGGCCTGGCCTCCTTACAGGGTGGTCCCAAAAGGTTGTTCTGACGGCCCAGGCTCTGGAATTCACACAGTATCACTTGCACTGCATTCTGTTGGGCAAAACAGGTCTCGAGGCCAGCTCAGAGCCGAGGGGCGGGGAAATCAGCTCTACCCCCCTTGATGGGAAGAGCTGCAAAATATTGCGGCCATGTCTGCCTCAGAGCTCAGTAATGATGTGTTCAATAACCGAGAGGTGACAGGTCCCTTGACCTCTGTGACCCTCAGTTTCCCTGTGTGTAAAGTGAGTATAATAGCACCTCCCGTGTAAGGTCACTGTGAGGCGTCAAGGTGATAGACTCCAGAGAACGCGTGAAGCCCAGGCGCCGTGCTCAGCAGACATTCAGTGCGCGGCCACTCTCATGGCTGCTACCGCAGAGCTCTCCTGGCTTTCCTGAATCCAGAGTGACGCTGCACGAACAGCCCCTCAGGCAGCAGCTACGGCAAGGTGGGTCTCCCCCTGTCAGGGGCATCCTCGTGGGCCCCGTCTCACCGGCACTTGGAGCGTCCTCTCAGCTTGTGCACTTACTCGGCGCCGTAGGGGTCCGTGGAGTTGGCTCCCACCCCTCAGGAATGAGCATCGTCATAACAAACCAGCTCTAGGCCAGAGTTTGCAAGCTGGCAGGTGGTAGTTTAGCCTGCACAGCGTTTTTAAAAAGCGGTATTAGGATTTGAACTGTGGCTAACCTTTACAATTAGGAGATTTTATAAAACCACCTGGGTTTCCAAATTCTCTCAACACGGGCCATCTGGCATCTCATGGTGGCGTTGGGCTGCAGTTGAATCCTGGTGGCGCAGACCCTCTTTGAAGTCGGTTCAGTGGCTCACTACTGGGTGTGTAAAGATGTGCAGAGCAGAACAGAAAATATCAGGGTATAATGCCACAGGCATATAAACATAAGGGCTGTTTCGTGGAACTAGGTCCCATTATGGCGTGTGAGTCCCTGCACATGTACGTGTATGTGTGCGACGTGGGTCGCAAGGTAAAATGAATCTCTTACCGTGGGCTGTAGTCAAAACTTTGGAAGACCCTGTTCCAGCCTGGCTTGACCTCCATCCCGTGATTCACTCCTAGGTCACCTTCCTCCCTCATGGACACGTGGGATGGGGACAGACGAATGCCAGGTTGGCCCATGGAGACAAAAACGGCATCCTGTCATCTTCTAGGGCACAGGTGGCAAACACAGGGCCCGCGGGCCGAATCCTGCCCTCTACCTTGTTTTATCTGGCCCGGCACCTTGTTTCTACCCGGCGGCAGCGCTGAGCTCTCACTTAACTGTTAAGGAGTAATTACATTTATACAGTCCTAAATGACATTTGATCCTTTGAAGGCAACCGCAAGGCTGATGTGGCCCCCGGTGAAAATGAGTTTGACACCCCAGTTCTAGGGGCTGACAGAGCCCATGTGCTTTGCCCTGACTTTCAAGGCCTGTTTCCCACTCTGAGCAGATTCTGGATGTAACTGCCCCACCTGGGCCCCAGGATCCTGACCCAGCCCCCAGATGCCTAGGCTCTGACCCAACTTCTCCCTGCCTCTCCAGGAAAACCCATACGTCATGCGCCGGCCCAACTTCCAGGCCCTGTCAGGAAATGAGCGCTTTGAGGGCTTCTGCGTGGACATGCTGCGGGAGCTGGCTGAACTGCTGCGCTTCCGCTACCGCCTGCGGCTGGTGGAGGACGGGCTGTACGGGGCGCCCGAGCCCAATGGCTCCTGGACGGGCATGGTCGGCGAGCTCATCAACCGGGTATGGCTGTGCCAGGCCGGGGTGGGGAGGGGGTCACAGCCTGTGGGCTGAGGGAGGGTGGGCAGGGGCAGCTTGGGGAGCCTCAGAGGCAGCCTGGCACATGACAGGAGAGGAACGAGTCACTGAGGGCTCCCCACGGCAATGATGTGCTGTGTGCCTGAGTCTGTGGTGAGTGCCATGGGGTGGACATGCGGGGAAGAGTGGCGGTGCGTCACCTCCTATGTCCCAGATGTTTGCCAAATGCTCCCTACGCCGCGGTGGTTTAGCTGGTGCTCAGAGACGTGAGTGAATGAAAGAGACGTGGAGTGGGAGGCACGTGGAGGACAAGGAGATTGAGAGAGGCCTCCTGCGAAAGGCAGGGCTTGGGCCCAGAAAGCAGGGACCAGGCCACGTTTGTGTGCTGTGCTCAGCACCTGCGAGGAGGGCCTGGCACGTTGCAGACCTCGAGGCTGCCCGCCGAACTCACAAGTCTGCTCATCAGTGTTTGTTGAGCTCCTACTCTGTCTTTGCACCATGCTGGCAACTCAGGGTATAGCGGTGAGCACAGGGGTCCTGGACCCAGCCCACAAGAGTTTAGTGTCTCCTTAGGATGCAGAAAAGCAAATGACCACAAGACAGAGCCACTGAGGCTGTGACAGGGAAAATTCAGTCCTAGGGGACGCTTCTTACCTAGTCAGGCATCCAGGGAGGGCTTCCCAGAAGAGGCGACACTCAAGCAGGATGTGATGTTCTCACAGGGTGTGGAGTCAGAAAGATGGAGGAAGCATGGGAGGACAGTGTTTTCGGAGCTGAGGAGGTGGTATTTACAGAGGTCAGGGGAGAAGAGAGAGTGGGGTGCACTAGAAGTGCCAGCGGGCCCCCGTATGGGCAGTGTCTGGATGAAAGTGAGGAGGGAGAGTCAGGGGCCTGGGAAGGTGAGGGTGTGCCAGAAAGAATATTCTGGAGTCCGACCAACCTGTGTTTGTGTGTTCCTGTGCGTCCTTTCTCTTCCCTGAAGCTCGACTCCCACCCCTGGGATGGGGACAGTGACGCCTGACAGGTCTGTAGTGAGGGTTGCAGCACCGCCAGCGTTGCTTGTCAGGGTGGGGCCCGCACGTCGTTCCTCTTTTTAATCCAGGCACTCGGAGCCTTGTGAGCAAATGCCCAGAGGCGAGACTGTACCACGGGAGACAAATAAGCCCCAGCTTAGGGCATAGGCAAGTGTGCAGGGCAAGGACCTGTGGCCATGAACGGTCAGGGCAGCCTTGACATTGGACTTGGCTAAGAGCACCAGGGATTCTTACCCTCCTGCCTCTTCATCCCAGAATTCACTGCATCTGAGCCCCTGAATGTCACCAGGGTAGACTTTAGAAGGCCACCTCACTTGACAAAGACATTTATCCCGTAGGGCACAGATTTTCAAAAGTTGTTTTGACTGCAGAATCCTTTTTCCAAATGAAAGTGCCCTCACAACCCTGGACAAAGCAGAGCTGCTGTGGTGGAGGCAGAGGTGGGGGTGTCCCTGGGGTGCTAACGGCTGGGTCTCCCCACCTCACCCCACAGGCAGGCCTGAGGCACTGTTCTGCCGGCTGCCAGTGGTTGAAAGCTTCTGCCCCAGGTGAGTTTAAAGGGCTTGAAGCTGGAACCTGAGGACACAGGAGGCAAAAGGAGTGAGAGAACTGCCACCCAACTGGCTGGTTCCTGCCTGACCTCCATTTCCACAGCTGGGTCATCAGGGTCCCCAGAAATAAGTAAACTCCAGGGGAGTAGACCCTCCGCAACAGAAGTCACTAAAACAGAGACCAGTTCATTTACCAGCAGAGAAGTAGTGGAATAGCCCTATTTACAGCTGCGTGGCCTTGGGCAAGAGTCTTACCCGCCCTGTGCCTCGGGCCTGCACCGTAGAATTGTGGGCGAGTCTGGTGCGGTGGTGCCTGGGAGAGAGCTCAGTGCAGTAGCTGGGAGCCTTTCTGGTCAGTTGCTGCGGTCGTCCTGGGTCCTGTTTGAGTTTTGGCTTTGCTGTGCACTAGCTGTGTGACCTTGGGCAAGTTACTTAAAGTCCCTATAACATCATTTCTCCAAGGGTAAAACTGGGGAAACAGCAGCTGTTGGCACACAGGGCTGTCATGCGCATCAAACGGGCTCATGTGCGTAGGGCCTGAGAACGGGGCTGGCAGGCGGTGGGCGCAGTGCGCGGGTGCCCCACTCACATCGCTGTTAGTTATTTCTATTGGCACAGCTAGAATATATATATATGTGTGAATATATATACGTTCATATATAGAGATATGAATGTGTGTGTGTGTGTGTGTGTGTGTGTATTCATGCATTTGTCCATTCCCCAGCCAGCGAGCAATTATTGAATGTCTGCTGTATACCAGGCCCTGTGCTGTACCCTGGGGATACCGGTCCAGGCCTGGCCTTGCTCTTACGGAGCTGGTTAAAGAGTTTGGCTCCCAGGAGGAGGTCCGTGGAATGTGTCCCCCAGGGTTTGAGCTGGCTTAAGTGAAGAAACAGATTCAGCGGGGTGGGGTGCAGCAGGGCTGGCAGGATGACAGGCGGGGAGGTAAGAGGACAGCAGAGACAGAGACGGGAGGCTGGAGCGTGCCAGGGCTGGGTGGCTGGCTGGCTGCCTGGGGTGGGGGACATGGGAGGGAAGACGTGGGCGTTCTTCTCGTTCCTGGCTCGGGCAGCTGGCGACGGCGGTGACATTTAGGGAGAGAACACTGGAGGAGGAGCAGACTGACAGCGCAAAGGACAGGCGGGGTCTGGCCTTGCCGAGGCTCAGCTGCCTGCCGTGGGACGGCCGGGTGTGCTGAGCTTTACGCAGACACTCCCCACCAGCCGCACAGCAGTGGCAGCTGCGTTTGACTTCACACCACGTGCCAGGAACTGTTTAAGTGCTGCTTCGTTCTCCTGACAATCGCTCGTGGCCTGGAGGATCACTTCCCAACTACCGCTGTGAGACCTGGGGCTCAGCAGTGAAGGGACTTGCCCCCCCCCCACCCCCCGCACACCCGCAACGCAAACACACGGGGCTGCCAGGTGCGTCTGACCCAAGACCTCTGCCCTTTCCAGACAACCAGCAGGTCCTTGGGAAGCCACAGGGAGCAAGGTAGTGCGCACTGACGCCATGACAGGCCCTCGTCTGAGCTGTCTGAACTTGTGTTAACTCCTTGCCTGTTCATGGCCACCCCATGGAGAGGGCCCGGTATTATCCCAGTTCTCTCTAATGGACAGATTGAGGCACCAAGGTTCCGTGTCCAGGCCACACCTCTAGTGACAGGCAGAGCCAAGTCTGGCATTGCAACAGGCTGGCCCAGAGCTGATGAGTAACTTCCAGATGGAAGATAGCCCGAGGCACCGGCATCCCTAGTCACCCTGGGCCAGGCGCAGGGCTCACTGGCCGGTCTAGAATGATGGGACATTTATTCCACCCAGTGGCCATTGCTGGAATTGGCCTCCGGGCCATCACTGCTATGGTGTGAATTTGGGCCCTGGCCCCTCTCACTATCCTGCTCACTGGCCTGCTGGCCTCCCGTCTCTCTCTACTCCGGTTTGACCTCCAGAGGAATCTTTCTACAATGCAAATCTGACCTGTCACTCGACTGCTTTAGCTGTAGCCTTCCGGGGTCTTCAGGATAAAGTCTGCGCCCTCCAGCCTGGCCCTCAAGGGCTGAGCAGATGTCTTAGGCTGGGGTCCCAGGAAGCGGACTTTGAGATGGGGCTTGGTAGGTAGGAGGTATGTTGGGGTGCCCTTGGAAACCAGCCTGTGAGGGAGCGAAGGAGCAGGCTTGGGCAGAGGGAAGAATTGAGCTGCGGTGCAGCTGTAACCGGACCTCGGCTGTCCCGTGGGCAGCTTTGGAGCTGACCAGGGGGCAGGCCTTTACACCCCTCACCTATACATCACTTCACGGGACTGTCATCAGGGAGGGGCAGGCCCTTGTGGGAGGGGCCCTTCACCTGCAGAATCGAGAGTGATGCACCCAGCACTCCGCAGCTGGGGCAGTGAGTGTCCTATCCAGAAGGAGGGTTGGGCGGCCACCAAGGCACTACACTACAGCTGTGAGCTGGTTGGAGGCCAGGCAGAGCCCGCTTCCGGCTGCCCGAGTTCCCTTGTGATCCCTGGCAAACCGCTTCATCTCTCTGGACTCAATTTCCCCTCTAAAATGGGGGTGATGGTCCCTCCCTCCGAGTTTTGTGGGGAGTAGGTGAGGGAGAGGGCAAGGTCCCAGAGCAGAGCCCCCCACCCCGATCATGAGGACCTGTGGGTAAGGAGTTTGGGTGTTATTTGTATTGTGTTGGGAAGCCATTGGAAGGTTTTAAGCAGAGAATGTGCTGAGATCTAATTTGTTTTTTTCTTTTCTTTTTTATTGGAGGTGGAATTCATACAACAAAATTAACCATTTGAAAGTATACAATTCAGTGGCATTTAGTGTATTCCCAATGTTGCACAACCATCACCTCTGTCTAGTTCCAAAATGTTTTCATGACCCCCAGACAAAGCCCCTTACCCCTTAAACAGGCCCCATTCTCCCTGTCTTATGCCCCTAGCAGCCACCAGTCTGCTCTCTGTCTCCATGGATTTACCTATTAATAACATTTCATAAAAATGGAGTCATCCAATACGTGGCCTTTTGCGTTTGGCTTCTCTCCCTCAGCGTAATGTGTTTGAGGTTCACTCACATTGTAGCATCTGTGAGCGCTTCGTTCCTTTTCAGGGCTGAATAATCTTCCATTGTATGGATGTGCAACCTTGATTTAATTTTTAAATGATTTAAAAATGATTACTCTCACCCTGGCCAGTGTGGCTCAGTTGATTGGAGTGTGTTGTCCTGTAACCAAAAAGTTGCAGGTTTGACTCCCAGTTGGGGCACGCACCTAGGTAGAGGGTTTGATCCCCAGTCCGAGTGCGAGTGCGTATGGGAGGTAACTGATCGGTGTTTCTCTCTCTCTTTTCCTTTCTCAAAGCGATGAAAACATGTCCTTGAGTGATGAATGAATGGATGAATGAATGAATAAAATTAAAGTTATTGCTCTTGCATCTCTCTTGAGAAGTAACTGTGATGGGGCCAGAGGAGAAATAGGTTGGTCCAGTGAGAGGGTCATGGGAGGGTCTGGAGGAGAGGGGGTGCTGGTTTGTGCCGAGTGGTCTCTGCCAGGTGTGCAGGTACGCAGGTGTGCCCCTGGGCCGGGTGTGTGCAGGAGGGAGAGAGGAGTCCAGGGCGACTGCAGGGTTTGGCCGAAGCAGCTGGGTGAGTGGTGAGGCCGGTCTCCCCTGCGGGAGCGTGTGAGGAGAGGTTTCGGGGGTCAGGGAGATACCTTATCTCTGGCCATGGATCCTCTGAGCTGCCTATATTGGAAACTCAAGTGGAGAAAAATGGATTTCGTTGTGCAGCTGAGCGTGCATCATTTAACTCATCCCCTCTTGATGGGCATTTGGGTGGTTTCCAGTTTTCGCTAGCGCGGGCAGTACCACCATCAGCCAGGTCTGTGGCTTTGTGGGTGTGCTCCTGAGGGATAGCTTCCAGGCAGTGGAAGCCCTGGGTCAAAGGGTATGGATGGTTTTTGTTTTTAGTTTGTACTGCCAAAAGGCTGTTCAAAAAGCTTCCATCAATTTATATTTCCACTAGAAGTGCACAAGAATGTCAAACTTCCTGCGCTCTTGCCAACAATAGATATTATCAATCTTTTTAAAAGGTCTTTGCCAATCTGAAAGGGTAAAAATGATATTGTTTTCACCTAAACCGGATGTTAATGGCTGTATATTAATCCCTGTGTGGGTGTACTATAATTAGTGAAGCACTTTTTTATATTGAGTTGTTCCCAGGTGTTCATTTTTGTTTGTGCTGTTATGAACAGCTGTAAACAAACATCTGTATGCACGGAAGCCCTGCCTGTGTTGCAGCTGATTGGCTGGCTGTCTGACTGGGAAGCCCTGCCTGTGTCGCAGCTGATTGGCTGGCTGTTTGACTGGGAAGCCCAGCCTGTGTCGCAGCCGATTGGCTGGCTGTCTGACTGGGAAGCCCTGCCTGTGTCGCAGCTGATTGGCTGGCTGTCTGACTGGGAAGCCCTGCCTGTGTCGCAGCTGATTGGCTGGCTGTCTGACTGGGAAGCCCTGCCTGTGTTGCAGCTGATTGGCTGGCTGTCTGACTGGAGTGACTATGGAAGAGGAAGACCCTTTGCATGGCTGTGGTTGTGTGTTGTTGGGCTGTTTCCTAGAGAGACTACACCAGTTGCTAGACAGGCTCTTTCTCAGCACTGAGGGTGTTGCTTGGCCTTTAGATATTTAGACAACTTCTTGTCATTTTTATAGATGGCAAACATTCTGGCTTTTCCTGCTTTGACTGGTGGACCACAGTGGGGCTGACCTGGTCGGGTGATAGATGCAGTGGGAGCCCCAGTTCAGAATGGGTCTACCAGGCCTGTGGACCCACCCTGTGCTTTCCCCGGTCCTGGTTGTGTAGTTGGAACAGATGCATGTGGCAGCTGGCAGAGCCAACCTGTGGAGTCAGGGCCATCGTGGTGGCAGGAGCCAAGTAG
Organism: Macrotus californicus; assembly: GCA_007922815.1. Classification (NCBI taxonomy): domain Eukaryota; kingdom Metazoa; phylum Chordata; class Mammalia; order Chiroptera; family Phyllostomidae; genus Macrotus; species Macrotus californicus. The sequence goes on from VMDR010000137.1 coordinate 309,856, forward strand.
AAGCCCCTAGAACTCCCCATCTTTCCCAGCATAGCAATCCAAAAGCAATTCTCCATCCTTTGGGGGAAGCGCAGCCATCAGTGCCACCATTAATAGCTTGCAAGAAACAGGGGTAGTGATCTTATCCCCCCTCAACGGGTCCATTTGGTCTGGGCAGAAGGCAGACGGGTCTTGGAGAATGACTGCGGATTATTATGAATGTAATCAGGTGGGGACTCCAATTGCATTTGTTGGCCCAAATGCAGTGTCTTTGCTAGAGCAGGTCAACACAGCCCTTGGCAGCTGGTGTGAGCTACTGACTTGCCAGATGCTTTGTTCTCTGCGCCGTTCTCCCAGGACCACTGGATATGGAAGTAACTTCAACTCTCTCACTCCCTGTCATCATATAGGACCCAGAGAACTTGGTCTCCACGGTCCACACGCACAGTGTCGGCTGGCCCACACAGTGAGCAGGAAGTAGCATTTAGGAAGGGGTGGCAGTAACCCAAACCCGCTGCTGACATCTGTCGATCAGGCTCCATCTGGAGACCAACAGCACCAGCTACTTGCACAGAGAGAATTCGAAGTAAAAATTGTTTCCTGGGTAGAAAGTGGTGAACCGGCTGACTGAAGAGTAAACAAAACCAAAGGGGTGTGGAGGTAGCGGTTGTAGGAAGGCTGAGGGCTGAGGGGTCGGGGGAAGAAGTTGGAAAGGTTAAAACTTAGGAACTCAGGTGAGGGGCCCAACCGAGTGGAACTGGAGAGCTCGGAGGCAGGGGTGCTGCTTGGCTGGCACTGGTGCTGTTTGGCATGTTTTTGGATTGGGCAGCGACTTCTACCTGAGTCCAAGTTCAGTGTTGCTACTTCCACCCATTTACCAAACAACCCATTTGGCTTCTCATTCTGAGGGAGGCCCAAAGCCGGCCACCTGCAAGCCGATCTCCTACCTGGGCTGCTGACGCAGCAGACGCAGGGATGTGAGGAGAGCTGGTGACTGGTAGGGATGCAGCCACCCGGAGGTGACTCACAGCGCAGGCCTCTGGGGTTTGGACCAAATCCTGCTCTCTTCTGCAGATTCTCCTTTTGCAAAACTGCTTGTTACTGGGCCCTCCTAGAGACCGAACAGCTGCCCATGGGCAATGAGTGACCGTGTGGCCTGAGCGTTCACGCCACCTGGGTCTTGTCGTTTTTGCACCAGTCAGGATCCTGCCAGATATTTGAATGAGGAGACTTATTTGCTAGGAATACAGTCATTCACTAAGGAGCTGGGAGGACGAACTTGAACTCCAAAGAAGAGGTCAGCAAACGTTTTTCTGCGGAGGGCCAGATAGTAACTGTTTTTGGCTTGTGGGCCACATTGTCACAACTGCTCAACTATTTTGTTGTAGGGTCGCAGTCATAGACAGTGTGTAAACAAATGGGCACGGCTGTGTTCTAATAAAACTTAATTTACAAAATGAGGCAGGTGGGCTGGACTTGGCCTCACCCTTGCTCTTAAGTGTCAGGGAGGAAGAGAGGCTGGCAGTGGCTACATTGATAGTTCTGAAGGAACAAAGAAGCTACTGGAAACCGAGGGAGGGAGCTGAGGGAGGGAGGTCAGTCAGGCCAGCGCTGCAAGTGTGAGGAAGCTGCAGATGGGATTCCTCTGCTGACCCAGGGAGGAACCGCTGCTATGGGTACCGAAGGGGGGCGAGGAAGCTGCAGATGGGATCCCTCTGCTGACCCAGGGAGGAACCGCTGCTATGGGTACCGAAGGGGGGCCGGGGGCCTGAAAGTGGACAGGAAGGAGCAGATCTCTTCTCCCCCCTCAGCCTCCCTCTAGTGCTCCATCTTGGCAGAGGCTGGCAGGGAGCCCATGCCAAAGCAGAAATGTGGCTTGCCCAGAGCTGGTGGAGGGGGCAGGTTTAGGCCGGGGGACAGTCACGGTGGTTTGGCTGGCTTTTAGGCATTTAGACAGCCACCTGGTCATCACTTCCTAGCTTTTTGGCTGAGATCAAGAGTAGACAGTAGCCCTGTCATGCTGCAGGTGGTTCATCATCCGAACTCTTCCTGATTTCATTCCAGGGATTAAACTGCCGTCGGGCTCCCCTTGGCGAGGGAGGTCTCCTCTAAGAAACAAGGGTCTGCTGGAAGTGCAGGGGGGAGAGGAGGAGGTGGGAAGGGGGTTCTGAAGGTGCAAGGAGCCTGGAAGGAACGCGGAGCATGTCCCTGCTTTGGGATGAAACCCCTATCAGCACGACCACCTCTCTCTGTCACCACTTAGTCCCACCCCAGCATCTTCATGGCTGTCATAATTGACCCCCTGAGCCCCCCACTTCCATTCTTGTCCTTGTGGTCTATTCTCACAGTGGCCAGATCGCGTCACCCTGCTGCCACCCTCGCCGCCACTCTCAGGGGTGTCCTGTTACCCTGGGAGTAGAATCCAGTGCCCTCGCCATGGCCTGCAAAACCCTGCCTGGCTCTGATCCCACCCTGCTGCGTTTTTCACGCCTCTCCTTCTGCCCTAGCCACCCAGGACATACAAGTCACTTCCCACCTCAGGGACTGTACCTGCTGCCCTGCAGCCTGGGGCTTTCTCCCCAGGTCTTCTCCAGCCTGTCTCCCACACTTCCTTCCCGTCTGTGCCCAGACCTCCCTGCAGTGAGGGGTGGGGGCACTCTGGATCCTGCTGCCCCGCTTTATTTCTCTTCAGAGTGCCTGTCGCTGGTTGGCATTATGTTGGTATTCACTGCTGCACTCCCAAAGCCAGAACTGTGCGTGGCCACTGGTGGGTGTTCCACAGATACGTGTCGAATAGGTAAACGAATGAAGGAACAGGTGGGAAGGGCAGAGTGGCTGCTACGCGGGGCGGTGGGGCTAGATGGCGGGTGTGTTAGCCCGTTCAGGCTGCTGTAACGAAACACCGTAAACTCGGTGGCTTGTGAACAAGATTTATCTGTGTCAGTTCTAGAGACTGGGAAGTGTGAGGTGAAGGTGCCGGCTGCCTTGGTGTCTGGTGAGGGACCAGAGCCAGCTGCCCTCTCACTGTGCCCGCTCACAGGGCAGAAGGAGCCTCCCTTATAAGGACACCAGTCCCATTCCCGAGGACTCCACCCTCTGGACCTAATCGCCTCCCAAGGGTCCCCACCCAAATGCCTTCATAGGGGGTGGGGGTGAAGATTTCCACCTGAATTTGGGGGACACACAAGCGTTTTGTCTATGGCAGTGGGTGATAAGCCTGGGGAGAGGAGGGCACAGGGCTGGTTGAGAGTGTGAGCAGGGGTGGTGTGCCTGGTGGTTGTTTCTGGGGTTCCTCAGGCTGCCTGCTGGGTGGCCAGGGTAGCAGAGACAAGCTTTCCAGTCCTGAGGGATGTGACCTGGGCAGGGGCAGTGGAGGCGGAGAGAAGCAACTTGATTCCAGAGGTGTTCGGAGGTGGAATCATGAGGGCTTGAGGACAGATGCTGTGAGGAGCGAGGGGGCTGTCGAGTGCCCCCAGCGTCTGCCTGGGAGGTCATTAGGGAGAGGGTGGAGGTGGCCGAGTTTGCTGCGTGTTCACGGGAGGCTCAAGGATTCGCTGCCTCCTCTGGTCACTCAGCAGTCCTGGACCCTGGCCTCAGATGCCCTGGGCATGGAAGGAGGGGCAGGAGCAGCAGACAGGTGAAGCCACCTCAGGGAGTGTGTGGTTCTGTGTCCTGGAATCAGCTAGAGCAAAGTCTTTACCTTCGCTGTGCCTCAGTTTCTTCATGGGTAAAGTGGTTTCTCTGGGCACTAAAGGAGACACTCCAGGGAGGGACAGCCTTGGAGCTCTGGCCCCAGGGTGACTGCTGTGTGTGCGTGAGTGTTGGACCATAGGAGGCTGGCTCCACAGTTCAGGGAAGGAGAGGTCTCTGTCAGGAAGTCCCTGCGAGGCCCCCAGAGGAAGTGTGACATTCCTGGGCTTCCAGCAGAGGACACACAGGACAGTCTAGCTGGCCCTGCCTGTGAAGGTTTAGTAGCGGAGGCGGAGGCAGAGGCACTAACAGATACTTTCCAAACTGAGCCAAGTGCTGAGATCAAGGGGTATCAGGCATATGTGTGGGGGAGGCATGGAAGGCACTACAGAGGAAGGAAGGCTTGAGGGAGCCCTGGAGGGTGGGTGGGGTCCAGTTCTGCAGAGCACAGTGGGGTATCTCGGGCAAAAGGAGTGGGGTGCTCACTGGTGCAGGGGTCAGAAAGTAGTAGGCACAAAAGGGGCAGCCAGGGGGGCCGCCAGAGCCCCCAGAGGGATTCGGTTGGGGGGCAGAGCAGCCCTGGGTTTGTTCAGAGAAGCCAGACTTGGCCAAAACTAAGCAGTATCTGTTGGGAACCTACCCTGTATAGGGTGCTCTGGGGTGCACTTTTAACCAGCTACACAAGGAGCTTGTAATTTAGTAGGAAAGACAATCCATTAATAAGCAAACAGGGTCATCTCCAGTAGTGCTAAGCAAGACGTACAGCAGGGTAATGGGTAATGAGAGAGGTCTGGAGGCTGCTGTGGGAGGGCCCAGGGGGTGAGGTGATGCGGACTCCGGCCATGGGGTCCGTGAGTTGTGGCTGCGATGAACAAATTCACACGGACTGCAGAAGTCCTGTGGAGAAAAAGGGACGGCACGGCCACTCTCTGAGTGAGAGAGAGCCCTGACCCCTGCCTGGACAGGCTTTTATTGCTTTTCTGGGCACATTACATCAAGGATGGTCCTTATGGACTATGCACAGGTTTGCTCTAGGTGATTACCTTTTACAGATAACAAAGGAAAGAATGTTGCTAATTACTGCAAAGAGAAGGATGTTGCAGATGCAAGGGGAACAGTGGTTGAACTGGTTACACTCCATCCTTGGGAGGTTTAGCACAGACTTTAGGAAGTTACTTTAAAGATACACAGTAAACATTTGCTGCCTCAGTGCAGGGTGAGGGAGTTTTAGCAAAAAGCAAGCCTCAAAGCAGCCTAGGTACAATGCAGGCCTGATTTCCCCACGGGAGAACCGATCCGTGGGCCTGGCTCCTGTGTGCCGCCTCACTCCTGCCAGTTTTCCAAATCAGGGGCTGGGTTACATTCGCCACTGCCATGCGGATCGGTTCCCTATAGTGAGGTATGAGCTAAACCTCGGGTGGTGAGGAAGAGCTGGGGAAGAGCACGTGCCAAGGCCCTGAACCTGCTGTGCTGAAGCAAACAGCGGGCATTGTGACCTGGAGCCGAGTGGGTGAAGGCCCATGAGGCGAGGCCAGTGGGCAGGCAGGTCTCAGATCACATACAGCCCCCGGGCCGTGAAAGGGTTTGGTCCTAGGTGCAGTGGGAAGCCACCAGTGGGTTTTGAACAGAGGCCTCTCTCTTTGGATTGGGGGTTATGAGTGCTGACAGGGAGGCCAGGGAGGCTGATGCCGTTGTCAGGAGAAAGACTCCAGTGGCCCGGGCCAGGGGTGGAGATGGAGCAAAGTGGGCAGACGGAGGAGCAGAGCTGCGGCCCTGGCCACTGGAGGAGACGTGGGACAGACAAGCGGGCCGGCCTGGGCGTGTGGGCTGCAGCCATGTCTCAGGGGTGGGCAAGGAAGCTAGTAAGCGAGTCAGGGACGGAGCAGAAAGGGAACAGGGGCCGGCAGGCCTTAGGGAAAAGTGGGCTCCTGAGCGCCTGGCCTGGAGACACCGGGTCCTCTCGGTCCCTTCTCTGAGAGGCCACTGCCTCTTGCCTTCTGAAATGGGGACTCAGGCCCCCAAGGAGGGCCTTGGCAGGGCACAGCTCCTGTGGGTGCATAAAAATAACTGGACTCCTGTGCGCAGTTCCCATAGAAGTCGTACAAGTGGCAGTGCACAAGGGGGGGGACATGCTCCTCACTCTCAGCAGCCAGGGTCCCTAAGAGCGTTCTCTGAGCCCAGCCTCCAGTCGTGTTCTGGACCCCTGCCACACGGTGCCACTTCAGGGTCCTGCTCTGGGGCTCTGCCACTCTGCTGCCAAGTCACACGGAGGCTGCCGCCACCTTTCCCTCGCCCTGAGTTAGTAGTGGTTTGACCGGTGCCACCCCTCTCTCCTGGTTTATCTCTCTCCCTACCATCGAGTTGTGTTTGAGGCCTGTCTTGTCTCTGGCTGACCCTGGAGTTCATGCTGGGCCCACAAGCGCTGTCCTTGACCTTGGTTCTGTTTTCTGCCGGTGCCTCTCCCCCTATGTGGGCCTGTGTTGCCTCATGTGCTCTCAGCCTCAGCCCCTGAGGTAAGGGCATGTGCCCCCTGGGCCAGGGCCAGGACCCTGACTCTTATTTCAGCCCCAGAGGGAGGTCTCTGCTTGAATTTGGAGTCAGTGCTGGGGCCCAGTTGAGGCCTGGTGGGTGGGGTCATTATGCCTGGAAGGGACATCCTGGGAGCCAGGTCCCAACCCTGTCCCCCATTTTACAGGTGAGCAAACAGGCCCATAGATGTGGAAGCCCCTGTCCAAGGTCACCCAGCGAGCTCAGGGCCGAGCTGGGGTGCCCCACTCCCGCACCCAGCCCTCCCCAGCATATGGCCCTGCCTGGGCTGTCATGTATGCGTGCATGTGAGGGCCATGTGTGCAAGCGTGGGCCCTGTGCCTCCAGGGAACGCCTGCTCCCCGGTGTCTCCACCCCTCCCTACACTCGTGTGCCTGACACGCATCTGTCTGCCTGTATCTGTGTGGGCGGTGCGTCACTGGTAGCCTGGGTCTGGGCACGCACGTGTGGGTGTGGCGTGGTGAGCTTGTGGTGGTGGTGTAGATGTGACTGCACTGTGCTCACACGTGCAGTGTGTGTGCATGTCTCTGGGGGGTGCAGAAGGGTGTGAACAGTGCCGGTTTTTTTCCCTAGCCTGTGTCCTGGCCACAGCCAAAGGCCAGCAATGTCCCCTGGGCCGGAGCGAGATGGCCATTTTGGATGGGGGATTCCAGGTGTGCTAGCCAGACCCCAGCCCCAACCCTCTCTCTGTGTCACCTCCCCACTCCCACCCTTCCCCACGTCAGGCCCGGACCCCAGGCACCCCTGCCTCACTCGAGGCCACGGTCTCGGGAGCTGGGCACTGGCTGGCTGCCAGTGCCTGCCGGGGCAGGAGGGCAGAGGTCATAGCTCCTGCCTTTGCTTGCTAGGGCCTTTGCCCCGTGAGACTCAGTTTCCCCTCCATAAAGTGGGGCTCGTAGTGGCCCCCAGAGAGCTGTCGGGAGGAATGCACAGGTGATCTCTGAACATGCTGTCCGGCATGGCGCCTGGAACGGAGTAAGCCTGTGACAAATGCTGCCTGTTGTTAATCAAGACAGAAGAAACCAAGGCCCCCAGAGGGTCCTGAGTGGGTGGGCGTGCAGGCATCTGAGCTCCAATCCCAGGTTCTCTCCAGGCCCCGGAGAGAGGTGTTTGTCTCAGTGGGGAGGGCAGTGAGGGGCAGGGGCAGGTTTTATAAAGCAGCATGTTGATGATGAACTGGACAGAGGAATGGGAAGGATCAGATGCCAAGGGGCAGCCAGGCAGGAAACAGGCCCTCGGAGCCTCTTACAGGAGACACGAGGTGAGGAGGGTCCAATCTGGGGCACTCCTGGGGCCAGCCCAGGCTCCCAGCCCCTCATTTGGCTTCTGATATTCTCTCTTGGTTGCTCCCTGTACGTTCCTCCCTAACTGCCCGTCTGTCTCCCTGGCCACCCCTCTGCCCCCGCCCTGCTTCCCCTCCAGCAGAAGGCAGACCTGGCTGTGGCTGCATTCACCATCACAGCCGAGCGGGAAAAGGTCATCGACTTCTCCAAACCCTTCATGACCCTGGGGATCAGCATCCTCTACCGAGTGCACATGGTACGGTTCCCATGGAGACATGGAGGCTGGAGGCAGAGGCTGGCAGTGGGGCCCAGACGCTGCATCCCCAGGGGAAGTAGAGGCTGTGGGCTGGACCTGGGAAAGGCCGGCTGGGCTCGTGGGCCCCTGGCGAGAGCAGGGGTGGGCACTCAGCTCAGGTCAGGGTGGCTTGGGGTCTCACTCCCTCTCCCCACAGGGGCGCAAGCCCGGCTACTTCTCCTTCCTGGACCCCTTCTCCCCTGCTGTGTGGCTCTTCATGCTTCTTGCCTACCTGGCCGTCAGCTGCGTCCTGTTCCTGGCCGCCAGGTAAGTACACTGCCTGCTGCCCAGGAAGAGTGGGGGAGGAGGCCCGGGGCCCCTGGCAGACCTGTGCCTGCGGTCATCTGTGTGCACCCTCCCTTCTCCCTTCTGCCCTGTCTGCGTTTCACCCTGTGGCTCTGATTTGCTCCGTGGTCTCTCTCTGGGCAGCCCCCCTTCCATTCTTTTTCTGCTTTTCTCTGCATTTCCCTCTGTCTCGTTCTGCCTCTTCTCTGGGTTTCTCCATCTCTGTGTGTGTCTCTCTGCCCCTCTCTCTGCGCGTGTTTCTCTTTCTACCTATTCTGTGTGGGTGTGTCTCTCTGTTCATACCTGGATCTCATTTCCCTGCATTTCCTGTCTCTCCCCCATCTCTCCTTATCCTGGTGTTCTGTCTCTTTCCTTTTTCTCCCCCTTCACTCTCCCCTACCGTGTCTCTTTGCAGGCTGAGCCCCTACGAGTGGTATAACCCACATCCGTGCCTGCGGGCACGCCCCCACGTCCTGGAGAACCAGTACACGCTGGGCAACAGCCTCTGGTTCCCCGTCGGGGGCTTCATGCAGCAAGGCTCGGAGATCATGCCCCGGGCACTGTCCACTCGCTGCGTCAGCGGAGTCTGGTGAGAGGCTTTCTGGTTGCCGGCGTGGGGCGGGGAGGGGCTGCTCTGAGGCCTGGTGCATCGCTGGTCCTCACCTCCGGCTGTGTGGCAGGGAATGGGGTGGGGAGAGCTGAGTCCCAGCTGTGCCACTGACTAGCTGAGTGACCTGGGGTAAGCCGCATTCCCTCTGCTTGGCTCAGGCTCCTCATCTGGGAAACGGGGATAAAAATGCACATATGTCAGGTTGTAAGGATTCGGAGGCGCTATTGTGGAAAAGTGCTTCTGCTGACACGAGGGGTCGTACTGAGAACAGTCCCAGTGCTGTCGCTGTTTCGGACGCTGCCCTGGCAGTCACAGAGGCTGAGAGTCCCTGAGCCAGGACTTCCTACACCCTCCTGAGGCCAAGGCCCAGACTGGGGTACCTGGTCCCTCGGAGTCCCAGGAGACCCAGTAGCTTGGACAGAACCTCTCTTGCCCCCGTGAGAAGCTCTGAGAAGCTACATATCAGAGAGGAGACGCCAACAATTCACGCTATTTGGCCCACAGTTTAAAATTTTTTTAAATTAGTCGGTAACATTTAAACATTGGGCAAATTCACTCACAACTCCAGATTCCTCTTCCAGAGGATTTGAGAGACCTGGTGGCGCTCAGCTGGCGTTTCCACCTGGCGCTGATGTCTATTCCTTCGGCCTCGGTCCCCTCTCCCCTTCCGTTACTTTCTGGCCTGGCCTCTGTAAGCGCCTGGACTTGCTCCCTGTCTTTCGAATGGCCGCTGGGCTTCACTGCAGTTCCTATAGCTCTTCTCAACTCCCTTTCCCCGTTAGAGCCACAGGAAACCGAGGAGAATGCCTAAGACAGGGAACGTTCTCCTGGTTCTGTTAGAAGACAGACCCAGAGAGAGGGAGTGATTTCCTACAGAGCGTGCATTCGGCTAGGAGCAGGGCAGGGCCAAGCTGGGCTCCCACCCCATTGCCACTAACCAGCCCTCGGGGCTGCCTGGGCCCAGCCCTGCTCCCCTGGGCCTCGGTGACTGCGCCAGGGCCATCCCAGGCATCGGGCCTTGTCGAGGAGCACTCGTTCCTCACCTCCTCCTGCCAGTCCCAATTCCTGCATCAACAGTCACTCAGCAGATGCCGTCAGGCCCTTCCCTGCGCCAGGCACTCAGGTGTAGGATCAGCCCTCAAGAGACAGAGGAGCTGAGAATAAATACGTAAACAGATGCGTAAACGCAGGAGTATCGTCTTTTATGCCAAGAACATGTGCCAGAGATATTGTTTGATTCAAAACTCCTTCAATTCCAGACTAACCGTAACGGAGGCAGGTCTTTCTTTCTCTCAACTCAGAGGGGCTACTACCACGTGGCATTGTCTGCAGTTCACTTGGTCTGTCGGTTTTGAAGCCTTTGAGTCATGATGATGTTTTCCCGGCCCTTTGGGGTTTGCATCATTTCAAGTGCCCTGCTCCGCATTTGCTTCCCAGTGCTGCTGCAGCAGCCCATGCAGATTTAGCAGCTGAAGCCTACCTGAGTTTATTCTGTTACAGTTCTGGAGGTCAACAGGGGAGATCCTTGCCTTTTCTGACGTTTAAAAAGCCACTTGCATTCTTTGGCCCCCGACCCCTTCAAAGCCAGCCGCACAACATCTTCGCATCTCGCTCTGCGACTCTGAGCTCCTTCTTCCACTCAGAAGGACCCCTGGGGTTTCACTGGCTAATCCAGGATTATCTCCCCCATCTCAAGATCCTTAACTTCATCACATCTGCACAGACCCGTTTACACTGTGCGGGAACATGCAGGCTCCGGGGGTCAGGAGGCAGACGTCTTGCGAGAGGGGCGGGCTTTTTTCTGCTTCCTGCGCACCCCAAGAGAAAGTTATTTACCTTTTCAAGTGACGACGTGTCGGATGCATGTAAGCTGCATGGTAAGGAGCCAAACAGGGCACAGTGAAAGAGAACAGTAGAGAATGGGGTGCTCAGGGAAGGCCCCACTGAGGAGGTGATAGGAGGCTGAGTCCTAAAGGCTAAACCAGGGGCATCCGTGGCAAGGAGAGGGAAGAGCATTTAGGCTGGAAGGGGCACGTGTGCGAGGAGGTGGCTGAAATGCTGTGAGGGGACCTGCCGTGACAAGTCTGGCCGAGCCCCAGGTCAGCTGGGGGAGCAGCGACCTCCTCTTTGTAGGTCATCTCACCTTCTCCAGCTGGGCAGCCTCTGCCCCTGCCCATTGCTGTCACAAGGAGCCCTGGCCACACCCCTCCCTCCTTTGACCTGGGCTCCCTCTCATTTTCATCCCAAGCCCTCCCACACATTTGCTCATCAGAAGATGTTTCAACAGGCGCTTATTAATCTTCAAAAGTGACCCTGGCCCAATGGTTCCACGGGCCAGGGCGTGGGTGCCAGTACCCGGTCACACTTGGTGGCCACCTCAATAGCAGCAACCAGGCCAGGACCCGCCGCCTGCCTGGGCCCTCATCTCCGGTGTCCGGTCATTGTTTGGTGCGGCTCTGCCTTGGGAATCAGTGTTTCCCACTGAATCACTGCTCTGACCGCAGCTCCGTCCCTCAGGCCCTCCCCAGGTCACTCCCACGACGTCTTTGACCTTCCTCTTTCTGTTCTCGGAGCCCTGCCTGCCTTCATGTCTGTCCACGCAGGCAGCTCCTAGGCCGTGACTTCAGCTGTGCCTTTGCCATTGTCCTCAACTCCTCCTCAGGGCCAGCTGTCCTTTCCTCCTGCCCACCCGGCGAGGAGGCCCCCAAACCTCGGCTCTAGCCAGCATCTCGACTCCCCGTCCTCCAGCTCCGCCAAGGTCACGCAGGACCCCTTCACTGGTATGTCCAGTGTGCCCTGGTCACTGTCCTCCTAGAAATGCCTCCCTGTGCCCTCCCGGCTTCCACCTGCGTCTTTGGACCCCGCTTCGTTTCACCCTCCCCTCTCTCATGGGGCTCTTCCCTCCACGCCAGTGTGTCCCGGCGCTGCCACACCCAGTGCCTGCTTGTTGTGGTCAGCGGTTTGTGACATGCCCTCTTTCACCCTGATGAACTTCAAGGGTACCATCTACCTGTACACGTGACTTAAATCAAATCAATAAAATGCCCCAATTGCAATGCAAAAGGAAAGAAAGGGAAGTGATTTATGATAAAATAGCAGGGAAATGCTTGGGTGGGACTGTGCTGAAAGGCCGACCGCGCTAGTCAGGTGTCTGCACCTACACATCATGGGCAACACCCAACACTTGACACGTGGAAGTAGCTGGTAAATGAGCGCATTTACGCAAATAACAATCACCGAGAATGGGGCGATTTACCAAGGCGGCTGGTCCAGAGCCGGGTTGTACTGCCAGAGGTGTGACTTCCCAAAATGGCGAACGGTTCTTGGCAAAGTTTCAAACAAAACATCCAGTTCTTCCTCAATCCAAGTAACAGGTGCATTTCTAGAAATGTCGGTTTCTGTTATAACCATGTAAAAATACTTTGGTTTTTATGCACCGAGGAGACAGGCTCAGGTGACCGTGTATGGGACTATCCCTGCTGCTGAGGCTGGGCTGTGTTGTCACACACCTGATGCTGGACCTGACGCCAGTGGCCCCTCCCTCACTTTGGCCACCAGAGCGCTCCACACCTTAATAAGCACTTTGTGCCCGGGTACCACTGCCCTGTACTTCCAGGGCCATTTTATCCAACCCTGGCTTCTCTTGTTATTTGTAAATGACACTTCCAAAGTCCCCACATCCGGACGTCTCCATGGGTGTGCAGTGGCCTCCCTAACACCTTGTCCAAGACCGAGCTCATGTCCTTACTCCCAGATTAAACCCCATCTGTGTTCCCCTGTTCTGTCTCAGTGAATGGCCCCTTCTTCCCACCCACCCCTAGCACCACCACCTGTCAGCCACGCTGTACTTTCAGGGGCTGGGCGGTGCCTGGCATCCACCAGGCACTAAGTAATTTTGTCCTGAGTGAGTGACAACATTGACGCATGAGACGAGTTTGGAGAGATCGGTTTCCAGAGAGGAGGTGTCAGACTCTGGGTCTTTGAGTGTGGGGTTTTGGTTTTCTTTCTCAGGAGGCTGTACTGTGTATCCCTTAGCCTCCTCTCCACCCGCGCCCCAGAGTCTTGCACAGCACCGTGCACCTGTGCTCAGCGAAAGACAGCTGCTGTTTTCACTGCCTGCCGGGGAGGGGGGTGGTGTGGCCTGGGAGCCCTCTCAGCACCTACCCTGTCTTCAGGCCCCACAGAGCTGAACCATCTGCAGGGAGCGTGGTCTCTGTCACCTGCCAGGTGGCAGGACAGAGATGGACAGAGTAAGAAAGATAGCAGCTGCCCTTGGGCCCCGTAGGCAGGCCAGAGGGTCCCTCTTCTGCGTCACCAGGACAATGAGAGCACACGCTTGCACAGACGTAACTCTTCCAACAGCCCTGGGAGGAGGGGCCATGATGGTACTTCCCTCACAGCTGAGTCCAAGGTCACACAGCCAGACAGCGATGGAGCCAGGATTTGGGGATTTTCCAGAGATCTTTCTATTATTGATTTCTAGTTTTAGTGCCTCTGTGGTCAGAGGACATTCTCTGTAGGATTTTAATCCTTTGATATTTATTGAGACTTGTTTTGTGGCTCAGCGTATGGTCTGCCCTGGTGGCTGGTCTGTGTGCACTTGAACAGAATGTGCTTTGGTGGGTGCAGCGCTTTATAAGCAGCGATTAGAGCCAGTAGGTTGGTAGTGCTGTTCAGTCTCCTGTACCCGTACTGATTTTTTCTCTACTTGTTTTAGCAGCTCTTGGAAGAGGCATGTTGAAATCTCCACCTGTAATTGTGGAGAAATTGTGTCTGTTTTCAGTTTTTGCTTTATAAGTCTTGAAACTTTATAATTAGAGGCATAAGTGTTTAGGATTATTGTGTTCCTTTAATGAATTGATCCCTTTGTCATTATATAATGTCCCTGTTTATTCCTGGTAACAGCCCTTGTTCTGAAGTTACATTTCATTTGACATAGCCATGCTGTCTCACGTGTAGTATATCTTCATCCCATTCTGTCACTTCCAGCCTACCTATATATTATATACATATTTATATATATATTTTAAGATTTTATTTATTTATTTTTAGGGAGAGGGGAAGGGAGGGAGAAAGAGAAGGAGAGAAACATCAATGTGTGGTTGCCTCTCGCACGCCCCCTACTGGAGACCTGGTCCATAACCCAGGCACATGCCCTGACTGGGGAATCAAACTGGCGACCCTTTGCTTCGCAGGCCTGCACTCAATCCACTGAGCCACACCAGCCAGGGCCTTTGGGTTTCTCCTAGGAAGCATATGTGGAGCAGGGCTTGGCAAACTTCTTCTTTCTCGGACCAGACAGTAAATATGTGAGGCTTTGCTGGCCCTGCAGTCCCTGTCGCAACTACTCAGCCCTGATGGCAGCGCGGAAGCAGCCAGAGACAGTGATCTAGTGAGTGTGGCCGTGCCCCAGCAAGCCTTTGTTTATGGACACTGATGCTGCAGCTTGAATTTTGTATGTCACATGTCATAAAATAGTACTCTTCTTTTGCTTTCTTTTAAATCATTTGAAAATGTGAAAACTGTTCTTAGCTTGTGTACCGAAACAGATGGCAAACCAGATTTGGCCTGTGGGCCATAGCTTGCCAGCCCGGGATCGAGACCTGCGTTGTGATCATTGACATGGCCAGGTTTACATCTGCCAGCTTGCCCTTTGTCTTCTGTTTGTCCCATCTGTTCTTTCCTCCGATTTCCCTCTTTTTCTTCTCTTCTTCTGGATTTATCGACATTTTTAAAGTTCCGTTTTATGCTTGCTTTGGATTTATTAATTATACTCCTTTTTTAAATTTTATTTTATTTTTTAATTTTGAATTCAGAGAGAGGGGAAAGGAGGTAGAAAGAGAGGGCAAGAAACACCTGTGTGAGAGGAGACATCAGTCGGCTGCCTTCCTTACGCGCCCCGGGGTACTGGACCTGCATCCCGGGCATGTGCCCTGACCTGCGGCCTTTTGGTTTATGGGGCAATGCCCAACCGACTGCACCACACCAGCCAGGGTTTAATTCAACTTTTTTGTTTTATGTTTCTTAGCAGTTGCTCTGGGTTTACCATATGCATCTTTAACTATTATAAAGTATTTTCAAGTAACATTATGGCACTTCACGTAAGATGTAAGACCCTTACCACTGCACACTTCCATAACTAACTCCCTTTCATCCTTTGAGCTGCTGTTGACATATTTCTACTTCCAGTTATCTTATGAACCCCACACTACATTAGATCTGTGTATGTGCTTACTTCAACAGTGAATGTCTTTTAGATAAAAAATTTTTTTTAAAGATTTTATTTATAGACAGAGGGGAAGGGAGGGAGAAAGAGAAGGAAACACCAATGTGTGGTTGCCTCTCGCACGCCCCCTACTGGATGAATTGTTTAAGTGAGGAATGTGTCTTTGATTTTTACCATTTCTGGTGCTCTTCATACCTTCACGTACACCCAGATTTCCATCTAGTGTTTTCCTTCTACCTGAAGAACTTCCTTCAACGGTTCTTGAAGTGCAGGTCTGCTAGCAATTAGTTTTCCAAGCTTTTGTTTGTATGAAAAATTCCTTAGCATGTTTTCTTCTTTGAAGGATCTTTTTTTCTGACTATGGAATTCTAGTTGGTGGGTTTTTTTTTCTCTTTTACCACACTGTTGCATTGTCTTCTGGCTTGCACACTTTCTGACAAGAAGTCTACTGTCACCCTTATCTTCGATTCTCTGTGTGTAATATAATATATTTCCTCCCTCCTGGCTGTTTCTTAGAGTTTCTCTTTATCACTGGTTTTCAGCAATTGATTACAATGTGCCTTGTTGTGTTTTGTGTGTATATTTGTTTATTCTGCTTGGGTTTATTGAGCTTCTTGGATCTGTACACTTGTAGTTTTCATCAAATTTGAAAAATTTGGGGCCTTCAAATTTATATTTTTCTGTTATCCCCTTTCTCTCCTCTCTTTCTGGGACTCCAGCCACACACGTAAGACCACTTGATATTATTCCTCAGGCCAATGGGGCTCTGTGCCCATTGTCAGTCTTTTTTTTTCTTTTTTAGCTTAGTTTTGGATAGATTCATTTGCTTTCTTCCAGTTCCCTGTTCTTTGCTGCTGCAACGTCTAATCTGTATAATCCCTTCCAGTAAAATTTTCCTCTTGAGTGTTGTATATTTTACCTCTAGAAGTCCCATTCACTTCTGTTTTATGTCTTCTGTTTCTCTCTGCAGTGTGTCCATGTTTTTCTTTATATCCTTGGGCATTAAGAACATATTCGTAATAGCTACTTAATGTCCTTCCCATTTCTGTCACTCTGGGTCGATTTCAATGGAGTGATTTTATTCTTGGTTACGCTTGGTTACAGTTTCCTGTGCTTTTGTATATCTGGTAAACTTTTTACTGGATGAGACCCGCATTGTGATTTTACGTTGTTGAATGTATCACTTCAAAGGTCTTGAACTTTTTCTGGCAGACAGTCCAGTTACTTTTAGATTATTTCTATCCTTTCCAGTCCTGTTTTTAAGTTCTTTTCGGGCAGGTCTAGTGTAGCCATTATTCTAGGGCTAAGCTAACTACTCTGTTTCTGATGTGTTTTCCTTGTGGGTCTCTACTTAATGTCCATGAAGCCAATGAGATCTCTCTGGATGGAGGGAGCTCAAAAGATTCCCAGCCCTGGGAATTATTCTCTCTTTGAAAGTTGTTCTCGTCTGGCTGCTGGAATTACAAATGGACATTCAGCCAAAGACTCAGGGGGACCCCGTGCAGATTTCTGGAACCACCTCTGTGCGGCTCTCCCTTGGGGTACTCTAGCCCACAAGTTCCAGCCACCTTGGCCTTGCGGATTTGTGATCCCCATCTCCACAACTCAGCGAGACTGCCACGCTGGGTTCTCCTTCCTTCATGGCACTGCAGTCTGTAAATGAAATCCAGCCGGCAGGCTTGGCAACGACGAAGCCCACTTCACCTGTTTGTTCGTTCGTTTCCCTCGGGGGTCGCATTCCTGTGATGCCTGCTGTCCCACGTATTTAAGTAGTTTCTTATATTCTGTCTAGTTTTCTCGTTTTTCTTGGTGGGAAGATATTTCTAGACCATCTTATTCTCTTGGATCTGGAAGCAGAGGTCTCTAGAAGCGACACTTAAACCCAGAGAGTCTGGCTCCAGCATCTATGCCCTCAGTCTCTCCACTAGTCAGCACTCACTGAGCCTTCCAGATGCCAGGTCACTGAGGGGGCAGCAGCAGTGAGGCCCATGGCCATGGGCAGAGTGGCTCCAGCCTGTAGCTCACCCCTCCCACCCCTCAGGTGGGCCTTCACCTTGATCATCATCTCCTCCTACACGGCCAACCTGGCTGCCTTCCTCACCGTGCAGCGCATGGAGGTGCCTGTGGAATCGGCTGATGACCTGGCAGACCAGACCAACATTGAGTACGGCACCATCCACGCTGGCTCCACCATGACCTTCTTCCAGGTGCGGCCCCCAGAGCCACCTGGGCTTGGTGTGGGGGTCCCTGCTGCGCATAGCAGCTGGGCAGGGGTGGTGCTGAGCAAGGCCTCCCGGGTCAGAGGAACTGATTGTCATGAAAGCTGGGGAGGCTGGGGAGCAGAAGACACACTCATATTCTCATGAGGAGTCTGCTGTCTGGCTTTGGACTTTCACCCAGGGAATGAGGGGAGGAGGCAGGTGTGGGATCTAATGTCAGATCAGTGCTGGGCAGCCCAAGTGCAGCCCGGGAGGTGGATGGGTTCAGGCCTGGCAAAATGGGCCAGCACAGAAGAGGGGAAGGCACTTCAAGGTGAAGGCAGCTTGTCCATATACATTTTGGGGTGGTAGGAGGAAATCAAGAGGAAAGCAAGCCCGGCAAAGTGGTTTGAGTAAGAAACTACAGAGGCCTTGAATGCCAGGATAAGGCTGAGATTGAACCCTCTAAGTGGAGATGTGAGAACAGTTGAAGGATAACCTCTTTAAAAGCTAGAAGTTCCCTTTGGGGCAGTTGGGGGTAGACAAGTGGTCTGGAGTTGGCCAAGGGCCACTGGCTGAAGGGTGAGCAGGAAAGGAGGAGGGGGTGAGTTCTCAGGTCTCTCAGATAGGTGGCAGGAGAAGCTCCTAGTGGGAGACCATTGAAATAGGGTTGGGAGGTTGCTGAGCCACGGGGCGGGGCCTGTGAGGTACCTGGAGGAAAGGAGTCTGGACTTGAGATCGAAGAGGGAGAGGCAGGGTGGGCACCAGCTGGTAGGGGCAAGGGTAGTCATTCCCAGAAGGTTCCTGCAGGGCCGGCAGGAAGTGGTCCTATTTGGCACGGACTCAGGTCTTCCTGAACCCCTCTGGGCCCCGGCTAGATTTGGGGGTTGAACATCTGCTCCCAGGGTCTATGAGTAAGACCTGGAAGCACTGGGAAGACAGGGCTGGTGTCAGGCTGAGCCAGGCACAGGGATGGGAGACAGAGAAGGGTTGAAAAACAGACCACAGTCTCTTTCAAGATTTTGGTCCTTGGGGTTCTCACTGGGCTGGGGGATGTGGGACGACTTTGACCTGGCCTTGAGCAGCCTGTCCTTCTGGATTCTCCTCTGTCTTCCTCTGGTCTCCTTGCTCCCTCTCTGGTTGAGGGAGACTTGCTGGAGGGCAGGCGACAGGGTTCAGGGGGAGGGCAGGGGACGGAAAGCCCCTCATCTCTTCCCCTCTTACCCATTCTGCCCAGAACTCGAGGTACCAGACGTACCAGCGGATGTGGAACTACATGCAGTCGAAGCAGCCCAGCGTGTTCGTCAAGAGCACGGAGGAGGGCATCGCCCGTGTCCTCAACTCTCGCTACGCCTTCCTGCTCGAGTCCACCATGAACGAGTACCACCGGCGCCTCAACTGCAACCTCACCCAGATCGGGGGCCTCCTCGACACCAAGGGCTACGGCATCGGCATGCCGCTGGGTATGGTGGCGGCGCTGCTGGGGTGCTTGATAAGCACGAATCACCCCGCTCGCCCGTATCCCAAGTTCCTGGCACTGGTAGATGCTCAACAAGTATCACAGTGAATGAATGAGCACAGGAGAGGGCAAGCGTGGGTGTTTAGGGTCCAAGCATGGTTGAAGGGGAGGAGAGAGGTGGTCCAGGGTGCAGGAGAGGTGTGGCTGGGAGTCACTCACTCGGCAGGTCAGTCTGATGCCCGGCTCTGTGCCAGGCCTGTGCTGGACGCTGGGAAAACAGTGGGGGGCTGCCAGGCTCCACCCTCCGCCCTCCACTAGGGGCGCGGCCAGCAAACCGACAATAAACACAGCTTTGCGATGTGATGTCAGGTGGTGACAACTGCTCTGAAGTAAATTACGGGGAAGAGACCGACAGGGAGCAGAGTGCTTTGTGTCCTTTTAAATAAAGTCCGTCAGAAAGACCCCCCTGAGGTGACACCCCATGTACAGAGCCCCGAGTGAATTGAGAGAAGGAACATTCCAGGCAGAGGCAAAGGTCCTGGGGTGGGATTACTCCTGGAGGATTCGAGGAACAGCCAAGGGGCCAGTGTGGTTGGAGCTGAGGGCCGGGGTGGGGCAGAGCAAGGAGCCCCAGGTGGTTGGGCCAGTGGCTGCAGGGTGGGGACATGGGCATGGCCCAGCGTGGTTGCCAGGGAGCAGTGATCAGACCCAAAAGCTCAGACTCAGAAGCGGATAGGGGGATCCTGGGGGAGTGGCAGAGATGAGAGGAGGGGCCAAGATTAAGGAGAAGTTGGGGTTTGGTGGGCAGGGCTCTGGGGCCCCGATGACCAGTCCACTGCCTTGTGTGCCCGGTCCAGGCTCCCCGTTCCGGGATGAGATCACACTGGCCATCCTGCAGCTGCAGGAGAACAACCGGCTGGAGATCCTGAAGCGCAAGTGGTGGGAGGGGGGCCGGTGCCCCAAGGAGGAGGACCACCGCGCTAAAGGTCAGCCACCCTGCATGCTGTACCCTCCTAAGAACCCTTGCAGCCCCTGTGCCCACACAGCCCGACCCTGGCTCTCCCCTGACCCCCAGGTCTGGGCATGGAGAATATTGGCGGCATTTTTGTCGTGCTCATCTGTGGCCTCATCATTGCTGTCTTCGTGGCGGTCATGGAATTCATATGGTCCACGCGGAGGTCAGCGGAGTCTGAAGAGGTGAGGAGATTGGCACAGGGTGTGTGGGGGGGAGTGGGACCCCAGGGGCGGAGGGGCATGAAGACTGTGGCACTGGGGGCCTTACTAGAGGAAAGCAGGTGGCGAGGAGGGGCCAGGGAGGTGAGGGCATCTGGGAGACACCAGGCGTAGAGGAGGTTGACAAGAGAGAGCAGACAGATGGGGGGAGAATCCACGGATGGACATGAGGAGGACAGAGAGGAAGGGGACACAGGCCAAGACAAGGATGCCAGGGAAAGGAGTGAGAAGGGTGTGGGGAGAGGCAGAGGTGGTAAAGCAAGAAGAAACAGCAGGAGAGAGAGGTGACGGAGATGTAGCAGAACAAGACTGGAAGAAACAGACTTGCCGACTGGCCACCCCATGTTCAGGCCTCTAGTGCTACCCAGCCGTGCCTACTCCTCCTGCCAGACCCACCCGTGCCCCGCACTCCTACATGGCTCCCACCTTCACCTCTCGCCACCAGCCCCCAGCCCCTCCTCCTGCTCCTCACTTCTGGCTAATGACCTTAGTCCGACTCCTTTGAGCCAAGCAGGAGTCAGGAGAGCATGCAGAGCCCCACCCCCCGCATCTAGCTGTCTCCTGCTTCCCCCACTCCCCCTGGTGCTCGCTCCGTGAAGGCCCAGGCCCCTGGCTAAGACACCTCCACCTGGCCCATCACCCCGCTCTTGCCTTCCCCAGGACACCCCTCAGCAGCGCTCTCCTTGCCTCCCCGCTGTCAGTGTCCCCTCTTCACCAGGTCAGGGCCGGCGGCATACAAATGTGCTGTCATTCTCCCATGTTCGGGAACCCTCTCAGCCCCACTTCCCCTCCCAGCCACTACCCCACCGCCCCCTTCCTTGACGGCCTTGCTGTTCCCAGTTCCTCTTCTCCCATTCACTCTTGGACACGCTCCAGGCCAGCTGCTGTCCCCACCTCCTCTACACTGAAGCCACTCTTGTCACCAGTGACCTCCACGTCCAAAATCCAGTGCCCGAGTCTCAGGCTTCGACATGTGTGAGGTGGCGGTAGGCTTCAGCTCGGCCCACCATTCTGTCCGCAAAACCCACTCTGCCCCACGCCCGCCTCGTTTTCCTTCTCCCTCACTGGCCACTGCTTCGCGGGGACTCTTGTGCTCGGGCCTGGAACTACCTCTCCTCTCCCTGGTGATCGCATCCAGCCACATGGTTTGTAAGACCATCTCGATGCCGAGGACTCCTGTATTGGTTGTCTAGAGCCATGTGACAAACTGTCCCCATATTTAGCAGCTTAAAACAGCAAACCTATCAGTTCACAGTTTCTGTGGGTCAGGAATCTGGGAGCAGCTTAGCTGGGCAATTCTGGCTGCCCGGGGTCTCTGGCAGGGTCATGGTCAGGGCGTCAGCTGAAGGCTCCACTGGGGCTGGAGGAACCACTTGCAGGACAGCTTGCTGTCTCAAAATGTACCTGTGGGATTTTAATTTACAAGGTGGCTGAGTGATGACACGGAGAGGCCAGTGCCACTGAATTTATTACTCACGGTTCCTGAGAAGAGGGTTCTCCGTGCCACACAGGCCACATGGGGAAGCGCCGGGTTTGGGTAGGAGAAGCAGCGAGGGGGGAAAGCCTGGGCCAGGGCCTTTCCTGGGGTTTCTGTAGGAAAGACAAGGCAGGGCAGGGGAAACAGTGTAGGACTGGCTAGGTGGGTGATGTCAGTGGGCTCTGGGCCAGAGGAATGGTCTCTGGTTGTCTGGTGCCTGGTCCCCAGTAATTTAGGCACTTTCTGTGTGAGAGAGAGGTGGGTGAAGGGGGTGGTTGGGGTGTGGACTTGGCATTGGTGGGTTTGCACATGGAAGATGGGCTCTTAACCCTTTGCTGTCTAAGAATTGGCTCCTCCTGGGAGGGGCCATCTCTCCCTGGTCAGCAAGATTTTAAAGATATCAAAACATCCTAAGATACAGAAACTAAAGATCAGGGTTAAAATACTCGTTCACGTGGCAGCCGGCAGGAGGCCTCGGAGCCTGGCACAGGGACCTCCCGGCAGGGCTGTGTGCGCATCGGCGCCATGGCAGCGTGCTTCCCTGCACGAGCCATCAAGACTGAGCCAGGCAGAGGCTGGCGTGTCCGCCGGCCTGTGTGTGCCGTTGACCACACAGCAACCCTGGTCCAAGGGCAGAGGGGCTTATACAAGGGTGGGAGCTCCGGGGGGGGGTCTTGGGGGCTGCCTACCAAAGCCCCCAAATGTGTATCTCACAGGACCTCTCCCTGAACCCAGGGTTTGGAAATACAACTCAATACTAGGCATCTCCACGTGGATGTCTAACAGGTAGCGCATGTAACACAGGTGTCTGACAAGGAGTTCCTGCCCACCCACCAGGCAACGCTGTCATTCTGGCCGCTCTGGCCAGAGTCCGGAGAGTCACCCTTTACCCCTCCCTCTATCTGATCTTTTGGCAAATCCTGCTGGCTCCACCTTCAAAATTCTGTGCTTGGAATCCAACCCCTTCTGACCTCCTCAGCACCCTCAGTGCCTCCCTGCCCTCGCCCTCCCTACAGCCTATTCTGAACACAGTTCCAGAGTGAGATCCCGTGAGGGCAGGCACCCCCTACTTCATACTCTCCACTGGCTGCCAAGCGACTCAGAATAATAGCCAAATCCTTACTGTGTCCCCTGGCCTTGTGTGGACTGGCCCCCACTGCTCCTCTGACCTCGTCCACCCCTCTCCCCCTTGCACACCCCATTCTCGTGGTTCCTGAGCACGCCACAGCACCTGCGCCTCGGCACCTTGGTCCTGCTGAGCTGTCTGCCCGCTCTCCGGCCAGGCTCTGCAGGGCACTGGAAGGTCCTCTTCTCACTGAGTTTTCACTAACTGTCCCTTACTGAAATTCAGCATCACTTTCCACCCGCACGTCCCTCCTCTCTTGAGGATTTTCTTTTTCTCCAAAGCACTCATCCCAAGCTCACGCACTACCTGCATTTGCCTATGTGTGTGGCGGTTTTTTGTTTGTTTTTGCCTCCACACACTGGAGTCTAACCACCTGTTTGGTTACCTGCTGATCGTCAGGGCCCTCAACAGTGCCTGGCACACAAGAGGTGCTGAACAGATATGCCCACCAACAACGACTGCCTGAATCAGAGGCAGGGGCTGGAGAACCAACAGGAGGGGAAAGACTAGAGGCGGTCAGAGTTTAGAGTGGAAAGAAGAGAGAGAAAGGGAAGGGCAGATGCAGGAAGAAAGCCGCCTGAGAACAGAGACGGGAGAGAGTAGAGACAGGAACCAAGAAGCGGAGCGGTGAGACCGGAGGGGGCGTGCGCGTAAAGGAACCACCAAGGAAGAGAGAGGCGAAAGGGCAGGTGGGGGGCGGGGCGGGCAGAGGTCGGGCAGGGAGTGCAGGGGGTTATGGAGAAGGGCGGGAAAAGGAGGGGGCTGTGCAGAAAAGCTGGGGGCGGCGGGGAGGTGAGAGAACAACACAGACAGGCGAGGGAACGACAGCGAGGAGCGCGCAGCCGGTGACCCCCGCTCGCTGCCCGCAGGTGTCCGTGTGCCAGGAGATGCTGCAGGAACTGCGGCACGCGGTGTCCTGCCGCAAGACGTCGCGCTCTCGCCGCCGCCGGCGCCCGGGGGGCCCGAGCCGGGCCCTGCTGTCGCTGCGAGCCGTCCGTGAGATGCGCCTCAGCAACGGCAAGCTCTACTCGGCCGGCGCGGGCGGGGACTCGGGCGGCGCGCATGGGGGCCCCCAGCGCCTCCTGGACGACCCGGGGCCGCCCGGGGTGTCCCGACCCCTCACCTCCACCCCCTGCACCCACGTGCGCGTCTGCCAGGAGTGCCGGCGCATCCAGGCCCTGCGGACCTCTGGGGCCGGCGCGCCCCCGCGTGGACTGGGCGCCCCAGCCGAGGCTACCAGCCCTCCCCGGCCGCGACCCGGCCCGCCCGGCCCCCGAGAGCTGGCTGAGCACGAGTGACCTCGGGGCAGACAGGCGTCTGGGCGGGCCGGACGCCAAGATTTTGCCTTGGGGTCCGGATGAAGTCTGAGGCCCGGCTCCGGAGCCTGCCTGCTCCCCCTAGTGGACTCGCCAGACGCTGCCGCGGACCCGCTGGCTGCCCCCACTGCGGACGCGAGGAGCGCGGGAACCCCGGCCGCCGGGGCCGAGGACCACGGGGCTCTCCCCGGAAGCGGAAGGCAGTCCGCTGGGAGAACCCCATCCTGGGGCTGCTCGGGCTCCCAAGAATTGACGCTGCTCCCCGCTTCTGGAGGAGGGCCTCTGGGCAGATGGGTGTCCCCTGGCGCCCCTCGCCTCTTTTCTCTCTCTTTTTTTGGGGGAGAAACTTCGGAATTTCTATGAGACCTCCCCCTGCCACACCCCAGTCCCGTTGGAATAAAAAAAAAAGAGAACAAAACCCCCAAACTGGGGATACTCTAATGTTATTTCCTGGGGGTGTGAGGGCATTAAAGGCTTGCAGCTCCCTGGGAGTCCGCTGAGAACCACAGACTGGATGGTCGCTTTTGCACTCGCCCTTGGCCCTGACCACGACCAGCAGGTCAGCCCAGGTCCCGGCAGCTGGCCCTTCTCCACTGACCTTCTCTCAGGACAGACGGAGGCTGCGACAAAGACCCCGAGACAGATGGAGAGAGATGCGGGGATCTGAAGAGGCGGAGACACCAGGAAACACCGGCACAGAAAGACAGAAACCAGATGGGGCTGGGGAGTACAGGACGAGCGAGCCGCTCAGTGTGGTGTGCCTGGGTGGCCCGCGTGTGCCTGGGCAGGGATGATTTGGCAACTTCGTAATCAAGTGCATATGTGCGTGTGCGTACACAGCCACGAGGTCATCTTCAAACGTCTGTAACTGTGACCCCACGTTTCTGCTGAAAATGTACCTCCCCAACCCCTAAGAGAGGAAGGGGTAAATCCCTGTAGAGGGAGAAGGGTGGGTCTGCTTTCTGTCCTGGCCTTCCCCCACCCTGCTGGAGGTTTCTGTGGAAACTGCAGCTGAGAAAGGACAAGTGAAGGTCACACAGGGAGAGCCAAAACGAGGCGGAACAGAGGGGGGAGATGGAGAGGTGGGGAGAGAGACAGATTGGGAAGAGACTGAGGTGGGTGAGAGACCTCGAGGGGGGGCAGAGAAAAGGAAAGAGAGTTGAGGGCAAAGGCGGGGAGAGATGGAGTATGTGGTTAGGAGGGGAAAGGATGAGGCAGAGTGGAGAAGGGCACACGGGAGGTGGGCGGAGGGGAGACAGATAAAGCAGGAAGGGTAAGACACCTGGGCGTTGGGGCTGAGACCAACAGGGACTGGGGTGGAGCAGAGACAGGTGAGAGACAAGAAGCCACAGACAACTAGATGGTGTCTCGGAGTTCAGGAGGGAGCCTCCTGCACGCAGCCGGGAGCAGGGAGCTGTCCGTTCAGCACCGGCCTGGCCACCGCACTGCTCTGCCTTCCCTGCAGGGCCCGCCGGCCTTCACAGTCCTCGGGTGGGCCACACCCCGGGAGCCCTGCCTGTCGCACAGCGCCCCGGGTCTCCCTCCAGCCCCTTCCGTGTCTCAGACACTTGCATGTGTGTGCCCCTCAGGGACAGGTGTGGGGGTGAGCTTGTGTCTGTCTCAGTGTCTCTTGTCCCCACATCTCTCTTACAAACTCTAATGGATGTCTCTGTCCTTGGGCCACACCGTCAGTCTGTCGAGTGACTGGAAAATAATTGAAGACATTTTGGTCTCTCCCCATCTCGGTCCCAATGTCACACTGCTGATCTTCTCTGGGATCTCTCCCCATTCCTGAGTCTCCCTTCCCCCATTTCTGGTGGGAGTCTTTCCCCAGTCTTTATCTCTGAGTCTCTCCAGTTTGCTGAACGTGTCTCTGCCTGGCTATCTGTGTCCCTGTGTTCCTGTCACCTTCACTGAGTACTTCTGCCTCTCTGTCTCCCTTCTTTTGTTTTTTTTTTTTCCCTGTATTTTGCCTGTCTCTCTGTCTTCATCCATCCGTATCTGCCTCTTTCTGGTTCTGGACTGTGTATCCATTTCTCCTCCTATGGGTCTCTCTGTCTCTCATGCCGAGTTCCCCTGTCGCTGTCCATCCCTGTGACCTTCTTAAGTCTCCCCCAACTTCCGCAGAGCCTCTTGCTGGGAGCACGATGCACAGTCATCAGTCTCACCAGGCTTGTGTCTGAGGAGGGAGCACATGTTTAGGGTAGGGTGTGGGGGACCAAGGTCTTTCTGAGCTCAGCTGGAGAGCAGGAGGAGAGAGTCTAGCATCTCCTGGGATCCAGACACCCCCACCCCCAGCTTATCTGTCCCTCAATTCCCATCCCCATGGTCCAGGCTTATCTCTGCAGGCCAAGGTGTCAGGACAGGGAAAGGATGTGTTGACAGGTCTTCCCTCCCTCCCCCTGTAAGGGGGTACAGATGGGGAGAGGGGTCTGGGGGCCAACTACCTGGCTTAGAAGATGTGGCTCTCCCCCCTTCTCCAGTCTCCATGGAGACAGGCCAGGTCTGCAGGCCCAGCCTCCTTTGCTGCATATTCGGCCTTCCTGTTACCATGGCAACAGGGACAGCAGAGAGGGAAGGGGATGGGTCAGAGTACAGGATTGGGCCGAGGTTCTGGGTGCTGGGAGAAGCCAAAGAACTGACTCCCTGCCTCCTTCTACTTTCTAGCCCTGTCTCCCTGACAATGCCCATCTCTCTGTGGCTCTGAATCTCTGTCTCCGTTTCCATGTCTCTCACTCCGGCCTCTGGCCTTTTGCATATTTCCCTGGCCAGGTCCCTAACCTCCCCACCCATCACCCATACACCAGGCTCACACCATGCCCCTTGCCTGTATCCCCCTCACGACCATTCTCATAAGTGGAGAAGAGACCCACATTCTGAGAAAGCTACAGGGACAGGCTCTCTCTTGCGCTTTGCCCTTTCTACTCTCCCAAGGGAGAGTCTGGAATGTTCCTCATAGAGCAAAGGTGTGGGGTGGGAGGCCATGAATCCTCAGGTTCCAGTGAGTGGCTAGTGGAGTGTTGTGTGTGTGTGGCAGGCCTGGGGTGTGTGGCAGGCTGTGTGTGTGTGCAGACACATAACAAGATGGGATGTGTGTGGCACATGGGTGGGGGCATTGGGGTGTGTTTGGAGGTGCAATAACAGTGTATGTGATGGTACCCCAATAGGTGATGTGTACAGCATGGGAGTGTGCGGGACAGCATCATGTGATGTTCTTTGAATTTCTGTGCCATGTGTGAGTCTGTGAGCACCTTTTTGTCTCATTAACAATGAGCAACCACAGTTTGTCAGCTTTGCCCTGTGGGCCTTTGCCCTTGTCCAGAGTCCGTGTATTGTGTGATGCGTCCATGTCCACAAAGTCCCCGGTGGTGTGTGGAGGCAGTGTGCGGCTCGTGGTGTGCCATGGTGCTGAGTGTGGGTGTGTGTCGGTTCTTAGGTCCATCGGGGGCATGGTCTTGGGTCTCGACGTGAGATGGAACAAGGCCAGGTCTGGTGGCATGTGTGGTGTGTGTGCCTTCGATGTAGTGTTCTGAGGGTGTGTGCTCCTCTGCATGTCACTTTGCGACTGTGATTCTGTTGTGGCGTGATGGGGGTGTGGAAGGTAGGTGCTGTGTGCATTCCATTTCTACGTGTCTGTGAGTCTCACTTGGGGCTGTGTGATGAGGTAGTGTAGTGTGTGTGTGAGGTTGTGAAGTTGTGCTGGGGAGTGATGGAATGGTGTTTGTGTGTCCCCAGTATCTGAGCTACCTGGGCGATGGCTGTGTGTGATGCTGAGTGTGGTCCTCTGTCTATGATGTGTCTCCTGCAGTCATGTCTCACTGGGTGGCTCTGGGTAGGGGGACACACACAGTGAGGGGGCCTCCACCTCTGCAGCACCCCTCTTCATTGTGGGGTCTTCCTTCCCTCTTGTGTCCTCTCCAGCTCCCCCTCCTGAACAACAGGCCACAGTCTCCAGGCTCCCCCGCCCCGCCTCACTGCGGACCGAGGTGCTGTGGGCCCCCTGCCTTGTTGCGGTGGTTTACGGGGCTTTCCCCCCACCCGGTGTCCGCCTCCCGCAGCGCACCCCTCTCCCTCGTGGCACACCCCCACAATGAGGGGAATTCCTGGGCTTTCCCTCCTTCAGCACCCCCTCCTCGGAGGCGCTGTCCCCCCACGTGTGAGGGTCTCCAGGTTCCTCCTTGCGGGGATCTCGGGGATCCCCCCCTCCTACAGCGTTCCCCCTTGGCAGAGGCTGGGGGCGGGGAGGACAGCTGCAGTGCCGGGGGCGGGGTCGCGGGCCGTCAGTCTGGACGGGGGCGCCCCTGATTGGTCGGCGCGCGTCCCCCCCCGGGGCGCGGGCATATGAGGCGGAGGCGGCGGCGGCCGCTGCAGACCCTGTGCGGTAGGGCTGACAGCCGGACGGACGCGCGGACCGAGGCGCGGGCGCTGCAGAGGCCCCCAGGCCGACTCCGCGCCAGAGCCCACCCCGAGGCCCCTGCCCCGGCCCCCTCCCCGCCTGCCGGCCCCTGACCCCTGAAGCCGCCAAGATGGGGGTAGGTGCTCCCGCCGGCCGGGCGGTGCGTGTGTGCGACATAGCAGGTCCAGGGACATTGGGTGTCTGCGAGGGTGGGGGTCCGGGACCAGGCCTGCGGGACCCCTCGAGCCCGCTGACCGGGCCCGCGCTCTGGTTGTGTCTCGGACTGAGTGTGTGCGCGGACCGCCCGGGTCGCGGGGGTCTGTGGCGCATGTTGGTGTGTCTTTGTATGCCAGGTCCTGGGGCACCGACCGGCCCGCGGCATCGCTGCCTGCCCTGATGCCTGACATGCTCAGTCGTGTGTGTGTGTGTGTGTGTGTGTGTGTGTGTGCGCGCGCGCGCGCGCGCGTGCGTGTGTGCATGTGCCGCGAGTGAGCTCCTGGCTGTCAGGCCCAGGGGCCGTCTGCCTGCGACTGTGTAGCCCGGTTGTGTCTGACTGTCCGCAACCATGTCTGGGTGTGTCTGCCAGCTGCTGTGTGTGCCTGGGGGTGTCAAAGCCCCTCTGCCTCCCTGGCCCGGTGGGGACCAGATGACCTCTCTTTCTCCTTCCAGGCCTGGGTGGGGGGGCCTGCAGGTCGGTGCAGGGCGACCTGGGGCTGCAGTTTGTGTCCAGCCCCTAATGTGGGGTAGCAGACACGGGGGACTGGAAGGAGCAGGGGAAATGTGGCGGGGAGGCTGAGCGCCTTGCTGAGGGTGCACGTTTGCAAATGCGTGGTGGTGGTGGTGGGGTTTGTGCATGCCTGGCTCTGCCCTTGCCTCCGTGTCCGTGTGTCCTTGTCTGTTCGCCAGTCTCTCCACCAGGTGCCGTCTCCTTTCCTGGCTGACCACCTGACCCCGCCGCAGCCCTGGATCCCTCCCTGCGTGTCTGGGGCGGGGCCACGGGGAAGGAGTGGGAGAAGGAGGCGGGTGTGATGAAGAGAGGGTGTGGGTGGGAGAGGCTAATGGAAAGGGAATGTAGGAAATATAGGAAAGATGGCGGATGAAGGCTGATGGGCCCAGGGATGGAGGTGGGGGATGGGGCTACAGAGCTGTGGATTGGGGTGGGTGGGGGGGAATAGGGAGAAGAAATGGGTGGGGAGAGGACTGGGAGAGAGGACAGGGGGCCCAGTCAGTGATGCTTCCAGGTAAGTGGGATGCAGGAAGGGGAGCCCATGGGCAGATGGAGAAGAGGACTGAGGTAAAGGCCTTAAGAAGGAACTGGGGGGGTGAGGGACTTAGGGGAGGAAGTGGGGACGAGAAGAAAAGTGAGGTGCTTTAGACACGGGAAGCGGAGACAGAGAGATGATGTAAAAAGGACCCAGAGGAAGAGACAGACAGAGAGACAAAGACAGAGACACATGGGCAGAGAGAACTGGGTGAGACACAGAGAGACACTGAGGCTGCCACGAGGCAACCCAAGGACAGACATCTGTTATCCAGACACGACCCGACTCATCCTGAATGACAGGAAGAGGAGGCAGAGGGCAGCAGGGGAAGTTGAGGGAGAGATGTTCAGAGATGATGCCCCAGATGCACTAAGAGGGGGAGGGACAGCCTGGACAAGGTACTGAGGCTGTGTGAGCTGAAGGCCTCAGAGGGAGGCAGACAGCACAGAACGTGACAAGGAGCCGCATAGGCAGGCTGCAGTGACACAGGCATGCCCCTCACCCTCGGAGGCGTTCCACCCCACAGTGTACCCATCTGGGCCTTGTGCCTTCACTGGGAAAGCCTGAGCGCCCCCTCCAACAGATGGAGGCCCATCACCAATGGAGTCTGGCCATGGCAAGAGCAAGCAAGAGCTCAGGTGTCCCAGCCCCCTCCCTCAGACACAGGAGTCCGGGCCCCCAGCCCTTGCCCTCAGACCCAGGAGTCCAGGGCCCACTCCTAGGCCTCAGAGGGACCCAAGTATCAGCTCCCAGCCTCCCCTTAAGGTTTCAGGGCTGAGCAGCTGGTTTTCCTCCCCACTCCTGCCAGGTTCCCATCTCCCCTCTCCTGCCTCCCCTTCCTATCTCTACCTTGACCCCGTGAGCTGATGTCTCCACCTCTCTCCACATCCATGGGTCTGCTTCTCTGCAGAGGCTGAGACCCCTCCTGGGACGGGGGACGGAGCAGTGTCCTCACTGTCCCCCAAGCCTTTGTGCCTCCCTGTCAGACGCAGTGCTGCTGCAGAGCTGGCCCAGAGCCAAGCCTCTCTCCCACCCCTGCAAGTCTCTTAGAAGCTAGGGGCTGCAGCCCCTCCCAGGAATCCCCCAGCTCGGCCTCTGGTCTGGGGGCAGACAGCAGGCAGCTCAGCCCTCTACAAGGTCATGAGGAGATTATCTCTGAGCCTCGCTGAGCCTGGGATCCCGGCTTGGCCGTGGGCCCATTGGACCTGTCAGCAGCCCTCTACCAGCACCTGGCCTCACCCCTCCCTTCCTGTCACCGTCTCAGGACACTGCCTTCCCAATCTGCCTAGGCCACCAGGCTGGAACTTCAGTCACTCCCCCTCACACAGAATCCTGTCAAGCCGGGCCTAGGGCTTCTGCCTCTTGCTCTTCTGTACCCCAATCCCAGACAGCTCCCACTCTGTCCTCCAGAGACCTGTCCATACCCACCCCCTGTTCCAACCTGTCCATGGCTCCCACCAGCCCTCAGGAGAGAGGTCACGGCACATAGCTTATCAGCCAAGGCCCTCAGGACTGGCTGTCTCCCAAGATTTTCTGGGTCTCATGAGATACAGAGACTGAGATATCCATGGGGCTGTGGAGTGAGGCCCAAGAAAACAGACAGATGGAAAAGATGGGAGAGCAATGTTCAGGAGAGCTGGAGCTGGAGGGACAGAGATGCGGAGATGGACGCAGAGACAGACACGGGGATAGAGAGAAAGGTTGCAGAGTGAGACAGTGAGAGACGAACAGATAGGGAGACACACTGAGCATCACAGAGAGGAGATAACTTGAGTGATGAAGACAGAGACACAAGACAGAGAGAGGCAGATATAAGGATGGAGAAAGATGTGGAGACACAAAATACTGACACTTAGAGATCGTCTGAGATCCCAACACACCAACTTGGAGAGAGATAGGAACCCAGAGAGCCCTGGCTGGTGTGGCTCAGTGGATTGAGCACTGGCCTGTGAACCAAAAGGTCGCAGGTTCGATTCCCAGTCAGGGCGCATGCCTGGGTTGTGGGCCAGGTCCCCAGCTGAGAGTGTACGAGAGAGGCAACCAGTTGATGTGTCTCTCGCACATCGATGTTTCTCTCCCTCCTTTTCTCCCTCCCTTCCCCTCTCTCTAAGAAGTAAATAAATAAAATATTTTTTAAAAATAAAGGAACCCAGAGAGACAAACTCAGCTGGACTCAGTAGAGATAGTTCTAGAGATGGAGGCAGACATTGTGTGAGAGAGAAAGAGGCAGAGAGCTGAGGGAAACAAAACTCATCCAGAGACAAATGCAGAGCGACAGACAGAGAGAAAAACAGATGGCATTAACTGATGAGGGAGAGAGATCAGGGATAGAAATGGCCACGGAGATACAAAGATGGAGAGACGGAGACAGAAGAACACAGAAAAGGACAAAACAGAACAAGACATAGAGACACAAACACAGACCCAGACAGACAAGAGAGAGACAGACAGACACAGCAAGACACACTCGGAAGGTTAGACAGGTCCAAGGAGGGGAAGAAAGAGACGGAAGGAAAGATGCAGAGGTAAAAAGACACATAGGGACAGAAGGGAAGTGGCCCGCAGATATGTGCACAGAAACAGAGAGAGAAGCACAGACTGACCCAGAGGGAGACCCTCAGGGACCGAGCGAGACCCAGAGATACACAGAGACGGTGAGGCCAGTCAGCAGAGACAAGACTCACCGGTGTGGGAGACACCCAGAGCCAGAGGGAAACCTACCCAGAGGCCTAGCCTGAGACCCCCGAGCCAGCCCCCTGGCCAGAGACACAGGACAGGGTGAGAGTGAGCTCGGAGGGCCGGTGTGCCCCTGTAACCCCTTCTCGCCCGCAGTCTGGTGGCTCTGACAGCTATCGTGTCGCCACCTCGCAGGACAAGAAAGATGACAAGGGCTCTCCCAAGAAGAGCAAGGCCAAGGAGCGCCGGGACATGGACGACCTCAAGAAGGAGGTGGCCATGGTAAGCCACACCCTCTGTGCCGCACAGTGTCCCAGAGCGGGCCCCGCCCCAGGCCTGGGGGTCTCGACACTCACACGCCTCCCCCCAAACTCCTGGTCTTTAGACAGAGCACAAGATGTCCGTGGAAGAGGTCTGCCGGAAATACAACACAGACTGCGTGCAGGTGCGGTGGGCTGGGGGAGGGAGGCGCTGGGGCTGACCCTGGGTCTCGGGGTGGTCGGGACACAGTGTTGGGGTGCCAGGGCTGCTCAGGGGCAGTTCTGTGTGAGTCCTGTGTCCCCCAGGGTTTGACCCACAGCAAAGCCCAGGAGATCCTGGCCCGGGACGGGCCTAATGCACTCACGCCACCGCCCACCACTCCAGAGTGGGTCAAGTTCTGCCGCCAGCTCTTTGGGGGCTTCTCCATCCTGCTGTGGATCGGGGCCATCCTCTGCTTCCTGGCCTACGGCATCCAGGCGGGCACTGAGGATGATCCCTCGGGGGACAATGTGAGTGCCCTCCACCCTGCTCTGTACAAGGGCACTTCTCCGCATCCCCTTAGACTTCGAAGCCCTCTCTCCTCTCTTTTTTCTCATGCACCTTTCACAATCATCCCACTGAAAAACTACAGAAGGTGCAAGGAACACTGAGGCTCACACAGGCCAGGTAACGTGACCAAGAGCACACAGCAGGACACGTAAGCTGGGGCTCCATCCCAAGGCTGTGTGATCTCTACGGCCTTGGGGACAGACACCACCAGGTGGCCATGGCCTGAAAGACACACAAGAGACAGTGTGCTCCTGTAGAGACACAACCTCATCCACCTGTGGGTCTGTTGGGACCCACCCACCCAACGCAGGGACACACAGGGACACTGCCCCCACAGACCCAAATGCTGATGACATGTGGATTCTCTCACGTACACACACGCACATGTGCAGAGTCAGTGCGGTCACAGTTGGACACTATCACACTGCCACCTAGTTCAGACACACAGGCACAGACAGGCAGATAGACGGATGGAAAGACAGACACAGGAACTCAAACACGCACAGGGTTGCAAACAGACAAACATGAGGATTGAGCACAGACAGAGAGCTTTCTCAGAAACTAACACCTAAACAGTAAGACAGACAGACAGAGAGACACATACAGAGACTCAAACACCAACAGTCCCATAGATGTAAAGCCAGGCATGCAGGCAGGCAGGCAGGCAGACATACTGACCTAAACACAGACAGACACACGGACAGATAGTAGCACACCCCAGATCCTCTAACACAGGCAGAAAGACAGGCAGATGGGTGCGCAATATAGAGAACCAGACAGACCCGGACACCCAAACACACCCATGCTTAAAAAGAAGAACTCAAATACAGGTAAACAGACAGACTCACAGACAAGAGAAACTCAGACACGCAGGC
This sequence comes from Macrotus californicus, assembly GCA_007922815.1. Classification (NCBI taxonomy): domain Eukaryota; kingdom Metazoa; phylum Chordata; class Mammalia; order Chiroptera; family Phyllostomidae; genus Macrotus; species Macrotus californicus. The sequence goes on from VMDR010000137.1 coordinate 343,599, forward strand.
CTGCAAATGGACACAACCCTGGGGTCAGGCACAGTTACAGACCCCCATTGACACGCAGCTCCCTTCCAAGACCCCACAAACCTGGGGTGGGGCTGGGAGTCGCTTGGGGCAGCCATGACCCTGCATATCCCCGCAGCTGTACCTGGGCATCGTGCTGGCGGCCGTGGTCATCATCACCGGCTGCTTCTCCTACTACCAGGAAGCCAAGAGTTCCAAGATCATGGAGTCCTTCAAGAACATGGTTCCCCAGGTGAGGGACACCCAGGAAGTGGCCGGGTGGGGGTGGGCAGGTAGGTGGGGGCCATGCCAAGTGACCCCAGGCAGAGAGAGAGTCCGGCAGGTGACTCTCCTCCATCCCACCCCAGCAAGCCCTGGTGATCCGGGAAGGTGAGAAGATGCAGGTGAATGCTGAGGATGTGGTGGTCGGGGACCTGGTGGAGATCAAAGGCGGAGACCGAGTCCCAGCAGACCTGCGTATCATCTCAGCCCATGG